>JAVJGJ010000035.1:945066-992167 GCA_035590215.1 Microhierax caerulescens
CAAACCCGACCCCCCCCCCCCCCCCCCCCCCGCCCCCCCCCCCCCCCGCGAGCGGACTGCCAAGGGGAGCGGGGGCAGCGACGGAGCTGGGACCCCCACCCTGGGCACCCCATGGGGTCCCCGGTGCTGGGACGGAGCTGGGACCCCCACCCTGGCATCCCCATGGGGTCCCCGGTGCTGGGACAGAGCTGGGACCCCCACCCTAGGCACCCCACAGGGTCCAGGGAGCCTGTCCCCGAGCCCATGTTCCCTGCACAGGACTGGAGGACCCTTTGTGGGAGGGTGGCAGTGGGTGTTTAACCAGCACCCTCAGGAGCACCATGCTGCTCTCACATCCCTATCCCTGCCATCTCAAATGAGAGGTGCTCTGCCTGGCCCGTGGGTTGGGTAGCAGCATCTCCCACCCGCTTACACCAAACCTTTCTTCTCTTCTGCCCCAACATGGCCTGTTACTGCAGCAAAGGGTGAGTACAGGCACCCCCTGAGTGCTGTGTGTCTCCCACTGCATGTGTGTTGCATGGGTGCCGGGGCTGACATCAGGCTAGCGGCAGGGCTGAGGCAGGGGGCGATGCCAAGGACTGGCGGCCAAAGCTGCACTGGTGACTCTCAGAATCACGTGCCAGAAATGCCCTTCACTGTCCCCCCCCCAGCCACTACCGCCTCCTCTCTGCTCACCCGTGCCCAGAGCAGTGCCTGTTCCCCTGATGCGGGTTGAGGAGAGTGATGTGGGGGTCCTGGCCAACAGCTTCACAGCTTCTGGTTCTTGGGAAAAGGATCCTGCAGCTGTTTTTCACCCTCTGCAACTGGAGATCCAACTCGTTGATGCTTCTTTGAAGGGTCCTTGGGAGGGAGAGAGGGGAAAGGGATTGGGGGTCCTTAGAAACACCTGGCAAACTGCATGAGCTTGTTCCCATAGAGTCCCAAAACACACAGGCTGGCTCAGGCCCCAGGTTTTTACCTGGAGCCACTGAAGACCTTCCTGCCAGGGCAGTGGGCACCAACTGGAGACAGCTTAGTCCTCTTCGCAGGACTGCTGATGGCACCCGCCTTGTCCCTCTTTTCACGGTCACTAATGCTTTTTCTACTTCTCTTCTAGGTCAAAGGCTGCCCGTGGGAAGACCATGGTGGGGGGCCGGTGGAAATAGATGACTCAGAAGGCAAAGGAGGCTCAGCCACGGGAGGTGTGTTGACTTTCGGTCGACCAGGTGGCTCCCCCACATCGTGGAGCCCACGCTGCGCACCCACCTGCCCTCCCACCGCACGGAGCTTGCAAAGACCTTGCTGCAGGCACAGCGCTGTATGGGTGGGCAGATGCTTCACAAGGTGCCGCTTCTCATCTCCACACGCCCAGGTGATGTTGTGTCTGTAAATAAAGAGAACGGTGAGGGGGTGCGGGTGTCGTCTCCATCCCGAAGCTCTAAGCCCAGAGGAAACAGGCGCAGGAAAGTCTCAGCAGAGCTTGGCTGAGCAAGCGCAGTTGCACGCCTGCTCCCTGGGGTGCAAGAGGATGCAGCAACCACCAGGACCTCCCGAATAACATGTTCCCTTGCCTCACAGCATTTTACACCTGCAGTCCTAGGGACGTTTTGTAACCGACCTGCTTTTCCTCCTGCAGTCTGGGGCAATCCTAGTTATGGCCACTTTAGTTCTTGCTTTTGCTGTACCCGAGTCCCCCTCGCTCCTCTCTGCCAGGGTTGGCCCTGTGGGGCAGCATGGCTAGGGGCATTGCTTCCAAGCCTCTGGGTCCATGGATTAGTCACGAACTCTGGTTCCAGGCCATTTTCACTTTTATTTCCACCTCTTCCTAAAGGGCCAAGACCAACTGTGTTTGCCTTCTCTGTGTGTTTCTGATAGCATGAAATGAAGACATAAGTCAGTATGGACAGACCTTTTATTTGTCCTTTCAGGGGTGCAGATCTTTTTTATCTAGCTGTAGGCATCTCCATAACACAGTCCCACAGGCAATGCCCCTGGGGACACATCAGCTGCATAATCCCAGGCATTCCTGGTTCATGGATCTGGACTGTCAGCCAGCAGAAGACACTAGGCTTGCATGACAATTTCCTGGGGCAAGCTGTCCCCTGCTGCTGTTAAACAGCATCCATGAGGCATTTCCCAGAGCAGTGGGGGAGGATGGATGCACAGGATGATGGATCTTCAAAGGCTTTTTGTTCCTTGGCGAGGCATTTTGTCTCCTCTCTTGCTGCCTGTCCGTGCAGCCCCAGTGGTGTAGGGGCATCCTGCAGGTTTCTCTCTTGTGCTGCCTGTTGGATGGTGACTTACTTTGCCTGCTTCAACAGATGCCATCGGGCTTTGGGTAACAAGGCTCTGGGAAGCATCGGCTTCTGTGAGGCAGTAAGTGGTGGGCAACCAGCCCTTTATCACCCACCTCCTCAAAAACAAGGTGTGGAGGGATGAATGTGGTCCCTTATTGGGACAAAAAGGGAGAGCTGGGGAGGGTGGCAGTGCTGGGACATGAAATATCCCAAGGGTGGCTGAGCGAAGGTCCAGCAAGTGACATTTCCAGCCTGCATGATGCGTGGCCCCAGGTGAGAGGAGCGCTCGGGGCAGAAAACTACATCTGGCTTGGAAATGCCTTTTCCCAGGCTCTGAAGATCCACCCTCAAAACCTTCCTGGCAGGCAAAGGCAGGGCCCTGCCAGTGCCGGTGCCCGGTGCCGCAGAGGCACTGCAGCCGCTCTGCCTGTCCCTGCAGGGCTGGCAGCGCCCAGGGTGGGGGTACGCAGGCACTCCCTGCTTCCCACAGTGCTGCCTGTCTTGGCAGCGTGCTGGCCCCCCGCCAGCCCGGTTCCCTGCGCGCCGGGGCTGAAACCTGCACGCTGCCTCCCCACCCAGCACCTCCCTCCCTGCGCCCGGTGCTCGGTGGCACAGCCATGCCAGAACAGCTGAGTCAGCGCCCAGCTCTGACACGGACCCTCCCCTGCTCCCTCTCCCACCGGTGTCCGTGGCTTCCCGCTGCGAGCGGACATGGCAGAACGTGGCGCAGGGTGCAGAAACCCTCTGGGATGTGGTGGAGCGCTCCGGGACCTTACAGGGTGCTGGCATCACCCCAGGTGTTGCATGGGCTGAGTGACGATTGCAGTGGTGTGGTGTGGGTGCCGTGGGCTGGCGGGCAGCCCTGATGGGCAGGCGTGCTGCCCTCCCGCCACACGTAGCACGTGCTTTGCAGGTGGATGAGCCTTAGCTTAGTGCAGTAGGCTGGGACCGGCCACGCCGCTGCTCACTGCAGAGCGAGGGACCCCTGGCAGCAGCTTTTAGAGGGCTGTGCAGGGTGTTAACGGCCTGGCAGTGCCATGTCGTTGTGGAGATTTGCAGCCTACCAGTGACCTGCGGCACTGCTGTGTGGTCTCGGTGTCCCCGTGGGCAGCAGGAGCTCTGGATGCCAGATGAAAGCACCAGCATCCTCTGGAGGTATGAGGGGTAGGGAGCTCTGCCCTCCCCTAGCAGGGCGTCTTCCCAGAGGCAACGAGGTGTAGCATCCTCTAGCATGGGGCACAGGAACAGCATCTCCTGCCACAGCATGCGCACGTCCTGCATGCTGCGATCCTTTGAGGAGCAGCCCCTTGTGCAGCACAGCACGTGAAAACAGCGTCTGCTTAAAGCACGTTGTGGTGTCTCTGCCGAAGTGCGGGACAGGGATCAGGTCGTGTCCCGCACGGTCTGCGCAGTGCAGCCGGCCAGGCCAGTTTGGCTCCTCTGCGGAGACGCTGGCAGTGCTGCAGTGAGGGGTGCGTGCTGGTGGGTGCGATGCAGGGCTCATGTCCTACAGTGCAGGGTGGCACGGGGGGCCTCTGTCCTCCCCGGCATGGTGACAATGTGCTGGCCAGGGTTCAAAGCTCCAGACGCTGCTGCCAGCCCGGGGTGCAAGGCCACCACCGCTGGTGTCCAGCACGGGTGTCCCAGCACTGCTGCATGAGCCCAGGCTGCAGCAGACCCAGGTCCCACCAGCATGTGCACCTCATGGTCTGTCAATGCAGCCCCCTGTCAGGGTCCTCCCCAGGGTACCGCTGTCCCCAGGCAGTGGAAAGGATGCAGAAGAGGATGCATTTGTTACCGAGAAGGTGCTGGTAAAACACTGAGCTGATGTTTTGGGCTGTGGTTGTGCTAAACCAGAGCTGTGTGTAAGGCAGCCTCATGCTCTGCTCTGCCTACTCAAGACCCAGGACCACTCCCAGAGGCAAAGCCACAGCGAAATACAGATGTTGTGGGGCAACAGCCTGGTCTTGCACCTGCAGCTACAGATAGAAACAGCCTGCCCATGTCCTGATCAGGTCACGTTAGCCAGGCATGCTCTGGATCACAGGAGACCCTGGGACCGCTGTCCTGGGGCCACCTGGCCAATGCATGTCCAAGGAGCCAGGGTCATGCATGTGCCCACGCTACCAGCGTTGTGGTCCGTGATGTAGCTGCAGTGTGGGACAATGGAGGCAGCTCTAGAAACTGAAATGCTGCCCGGGCCCGGTGTCTCTTACCAGATGAGGGTGTGGAACCTCTCACCGGTGCCATCAGTTGTCTCTCATCTTCAGAGTCCCAAGCCACCGTGCTGCTGTGCGATGGCCCTCCTCAGCTCGCTCCCCTGCAGGGCAGGTCCATTTGTTTGTGCAAGCACCTGATGTTTGCAAGTTTTTAATGATTATTTTTAAATGCCTTATAAAACTACTTTGTTTAATATCTTAGTCCTGTAAATCACTGCCTATAGCAGCTAATTCATAGGTATCAATTAATCGCCTTTAATTGGTTAAAGTCACCCGAGGTTTATGCTGATTCCACAGATGTCTTAAACCATCAATGAAGTCTTTAATGCACCGCAAGCACAGTTTAGCATCTACGTAATGACCCATGTCCGTGAGACCAGTCCTGCTGACAGAGCAGGCAACGACGCTCTGGGATGGAAAGGAAGAGGCTTTAGCTGTGTCTGGAAGCAGCATTTTATTGGTGCTTAGTGGAAGGAAAATAAGCTTCCTGGTGATAGCTGAATCATGGCTTTTGCGTGTGCTCTCACGCCCAGGTTTCAGCTGAGGTCCTGGGTGTAAACTGTGCTCTTTGGTGCAGGGCAGCAGCCGCTGGCAGAAGCACTGAGACACTGAGACCCGGCAGGAGCTGGGATCAGCCCTTTGCCCAGGTGTTGGATCCATACGGTACATGACCGGTAAAGGCGGTGCGACACCGTGTATCCTGACCTGGAGTGGTGCTGAGCACCAAAGCTGCTGCGATGGTTTGCAGGAACAGCAGTCCCTGCGGAGGCGGCTTTGGCAGTCACAGGCAGTGCCTAGGTCAGGGGATGGCACCGATCTCAGGGAGGTTTGGAGCACTGGAGGGAATTGGTCATCTGCTCTTGCACCCTGCTGTCAGCCTCAGCTGCACAGATCCTGACCCATCTCCCCCACAAAGTGCACGTGGAGACCAAACTCGCCCGTGCTTTGTTGGTGCACGGAGCTCTGCGGCAAACGGTGAGCTGTGAGACAAAAGTCAAAGCCTTTAGCAGTGTCTCCCCTGATATCACCTCTGGGTAACCCCCCAGCAGGTGGGTCTCAGAGCCCTACGCTTGCAGTTTGGAGGCCAGGTATCTTCAGGATATTCCTGCCTCTGCTACTCTCTGCTGACCTGATCCTGCTCCCCACAGAGGAAGGTGCTCCCTTGCATACAAACACACACATAGGCACATGCAGGGTCCCGGGCACACGTGCACACACGCACAGACACAGTCACAGGCACCTGTGTGCACACACACACAGAGGGTGCTGTGCCGGGTGCTGCAACACGCCTGCAGAGGAAAGTGAAACAGCAGGAGTGGGCGCAGAGGAACTGTGCCCACAGCATCCCCGAGGTGGTCCGAGTGGATGAGCTTCCCAGGACACGGGTGCCCAGCAGCACAGGATGCGTTTCAGGGCATCGCTCGTTTTCAGTGGCCTGAGCCTGTGCTCTGGCAGCTGGGGGCTCGGGAGCTGTGCTGGCAGCAGGGAGCTGGACCAGAGGAGCCCGAGTGCACTGGACAAGCCTCATCGGAGAAGCAGGTAGAGTGGTCTGAAGGGGATGTGGATGCAGTGTTGAGTTTTAGTGTTATTCTCTCAGATGGCAGCATTCAGGTCTCAAAGCTGTCGAAAGCCAAAGCCCCAGTCACGAGCACGTTTAATGAGGGATGGGATTTTATTCACAAAGCGCCGTCACCTTTGCCAAGAGCGAGGTCCTGTACCCTGTACTCTCACAGCATGAACCTGGCACATGGTACGTGCCCTGTTCCACACATGGGCCTGTTGAAAGAGATGGAAACGCCTGCTGCAGTGTGAACCGAGGGCTTTGCCTTCGGACCCGGCATGACCCATGCTGGGAAAATCCTCAGCACGCAGCAGTTCTCTTTGTACGTCTCCCTGCATGAAATAAATATGCAAGAAGCTGGTCTGCTGCGGATTATTTAAGTGCACTGCCAGACCCAGGGGTGCCTGCCCCTGCCCTGAGATGCCACCACACCTTCCCAACCCCTGCCTGCTCTGCTGCCAGCCTGCATGCTGTGGCTGCTGGGGCTCATGCTGCTGAAGCGCAGCGCCGCTGAGCAGCTCAGCACCTGCACAAAGCAGATGGTGTTTCTGCCCAGCTTGCCTCTGAGGCTGAGCCTTCAACAAAAGACACAGAGGAGGAGGGAAGAGCAGCAGAGGAGGGCGAGACATCCCTTATCTAACAGCTCAGAGGTTACAGCACTTGCTGGTGAGGTGGAGGATTCAAGTTCCCCCCCCAGCCTCACAGCAGCCTGGCTTCGAGCTCTGGTTCTTAACCCCAGCTGAGCTGCAACACTCGGTATGGGCTTTGTGTGACGCTGGGTTACAACACCAGTGCTACACTGGTGTGCTAGCTTGTGGCACAGTGCAATACTGAAATTACTCTACTGACACCGCTCCCCTGGTTTCGGAAGTGCCGTGAGCTGCTGGCACCTTTTATCTGCACCTGTAAACAAACACAGTTGTGACTTCGCAGGGCAATAAAGGACTTTGATATCATGACAAAGACAGAGCTCTTTGATCCAGGGAAACCCTTTGATCTTTCACTGTGAACCAGATGCTGTTGATTAGCTGTAAAAATAGAGCAATTATTGTTAGTTTCCAGGTGGTGTTGCAGTGCTACACCACGACCCATCTGTGTGTTAGCTGTGTGCCCTGCCACACCTTGCAATCAAATTGACAGAATATGGAATTCAGCGGAGTTCTGCAGTTCTCGGGCACTGCTGGTGTTTTGGACCAACATGTTCTGGAAAGGGAACATCTGACTTTGAAAGGCTTTCCACGTCAGGATTTTTGTTAAGGCCAGTGTTTTGAATATCTTGATATAATTACAAGCAGAATCATCCTGGTAAATACTAAGAAGCATTTCTGGGTGCTGGACAAGGTGCCCAAGGGCCCCGTCAGGAGGACAGGTCTCCTCCTTTGGGCTGAGCATCCCACAGATCTCCCCACCACCCTCCTCACTGCCCAGACCGCATCCTCCGTGGCTGCTGAGCTGAGTTGGCTGCAAGTGCTCCAAGGTGGAGCAGCCACAGCGTGGAGGAGATGTCAGCATTGCTGGGCTCCAGATGTCTCTGTGGGACCTTTGGAGACCATCAACTTCTGTTCCTCCAGCCGCACGAGGTAAATCAGGCACTGTAGGTCCAGATTCATCCCAGGTCAGAGTGATGCTTGGCAGATGTACTCATGGCCTGATTTAAATTCCAGGTCTCCTGGCAATGGGCAGAGATAAACATTTCCAGGGGGTGATTCAGTGTTGCGTGACCTGGCAGGGCAAAGCCAGGAGGATGGGGTCCTGGCTGGAAGGAGCACACTACGGCAAGATGGGAACCAGCTCCTGGTTAATTGCTCAATGAGGCAATTAGTCCTATAAGTTCCCAAGCCCTGTGATTAACTGCAGCCTCCAAACATCGTCATTGGGAAGGAAGAGTAACTGAAGGGTTCTGGAAATCGTTGGCATTTCTTAGCGGATGCAGAAAAATCCCAATTGCACCTTGCAGGCCCTTGGGCTAAGGGCAGGACAACCTGCTGGCAGGCAAACCAATGAACAACCCAGAAGGAAAAAAGATAATTTCAGGAGGAAGGAAAAGTGATGCAAAAGTCCCCAGAGCTGCCGCCCACTAACTGAGGGGGAGCAATCACCGTCTGTTACAGGTCCCAGCTGTGGGTGGCTCCTTGCAGGTGGGCTACAGCGTAAATACCAGCCCCGGGTGCTTCAGTCTCTCATGGACACAAACCCCCTCCACGGATGTTTTGCTGGACCTCTGGGTCCCGAGACAGGTATTTCAGAAATCTGACCCCGCTCTCTGTGGAGGGGTGTTTGGCCCATGAGACCTGCCTCGCAGGTGTGAGGCTTTTCTGTAGCTTCTCTAAGGCACCCGAATGCGTTGGTGGAAGCTGCGCTTTTGAGTCGGGCTTAGCGATGCCTCAGGCGGGACGGAGCGGCAGCGAGTGCGTCGCAGGGCCCTCGGCAGCCCACGCTGGCCGGGATGGGCGCCCACGCTGCAGCAGGGAGGTTGGATGCTGAACTCCAGCATCCCTGGGACCGAGGTGTTGGGAGATGGGGCTGGCACCCCTGCAAGGTGTCCTGGGATTTGGTGTCTCCCTTGGAAAGGCGCCTACCCCTTCACAAGCCCACAGCTGCCTTTCCTCCCCAGCAGTCCCCCAAAGCCCGTGGGCTCAAATTTGCTGAGGAATCGGGGAAATTTGGTTTAATTTGATCTGTCATTTAGAGGTTCTGCCTCAGAGGCAGCCGGGGATGTTTTCTGGTAGAAATACACGTGGTTAGGCAGGAGTGTCCACGACAAAATTCTTGGCCTGAAATGTCTAAATTCTTTTGTAGGGCTGGGTCTCTGAGTTCATTTACCCACAGAAGGAAAAAAAAAATGACGTTCCCATCTCTATTTTGCTTACGTAAATGTGGCCCACATTCCCCAAAATCCAGGGACCTGCAAGAGAAGTCTCATTCTTGTGGAAGCTTAATAATTTGCCCAAAGCAAGGAATAAGAGAGCTGGGACTTCAACACAGCTCTGAGGCCAAGCTCTTAGCACCCAAGGTTATGTTAAGGAAAACTAATTCTCCACTAACAGACCCTGGTACAGTGTGTTCTTTTGGGATTAATGGTCTTGGATAAAAGCTGTTTGCAACTGAAGCCTTCCCCTGCAGAGCGGGATGCGCCCTGGCTTCCCGAGGTTCGCAGCGGGTCTGTTAGCTCAGCAGTTTCAACTCGCGCCGGGTGAGGGTGCAGATTAAAAGGAGGAAGCCACACGGTCGGTTTTGGGGCATTCCTGCCAAGGTGTTGCTCTTTTGAAGTCGGTGGGGCTTCTCCCAGGCTGGGTCCATCTGTGCTGCTCACGCCCCTGGAATGTGGCCGGGGATTGGTGTGACCAGTCAGGCCAGTAAACAGACCTTCCTCCAAAATGAGTTTTTACTGAAATCTGCAAAGAGCTGTTGCAAGCGGATTGACTCACATGGTTTCTCAGCTCTTAGTCATGCGCTTCTTCTCTGGACAGTTAATTAGTTTGTTCTTGTGGAGCGCTTTGAAGATGCAAAGCAGGCTGGGAAAATGAAATGTTATTAGCTCATTATCTGCAATCTTTT
This sequence comes from Microhierax caerulescens, assembly GCA_035590215.1. NCBI lineage: Eukaryota > Metazoa > Chordata > Aves > Falconiformes > Falconidae > Microhierax > Microhierax caerulescens. The sequence goes on from JAVJGJ010000035.1 coordinate 954,681, forward strand.
TTTTTTTTTTGTGACAGAGCAATGAAGTCCAGGCTCAGCCTAAGATGCTTAACAGCACTAAAAAGTGCACTGTCCACACGCCCAGCTCTGTCTTTATTTCAGCGCAGCCCTTTGCCAAAGCTCGGCGCCTCTTTAGGCTGAAGCTCCTCAACACCGCCCAGGCAGAACAGGCTGGCTTGGCATCACCACACAGCTAATGGGCAGTGGCTTTAAGCTTTAGCCTCTGACAGAACACTTGAAAATTTGGAATTTGGACCATTAATTTCAATCTTCTTTCTACTAGTTTCCACCTGGATGCCAAAGCAGAGAATGAGGCCGGTGAATTTTTTTATAATTTATACGCTGACGTGGGTGTGTTAGGGGTCAAGCTCAGCATATAAGAGCCTGAAATCTTTATAGAGAGGAGTAAAATTAAAGAGCCTGGAAGGTTATGAATGAGATGAATTAGCACCCATCTGTGCAAAGCAGCTCATGTGTGTTTGGTTACATTCAAAGGGAAGAAGTAATACTAAAAGTATTATTTTTGTGTCTGCAAAGGACATGCTGGCCAGACAGCTGCCGTGCCCTGCGGAGCACAGCAGATCCAACAGCTCCATCTACACAGCTGGTCACTAGTTGTGCATATGGCAATTTGGGGATCTTACCAGGGGCATTTCAAAAGCCAGTGTGTGCAGTGATGTGGTCTGCTGCAAGGAAATTTGCCCTCATAATTGGGTGCTTGGCCTCTTTTGGCCTTGTGGCCCCACGGCAATGGCCTCACATGCAAAACTGAGCCTTTTATTGAATCCAAGACCATCCCTGAGCATAAATATCCACCTGTTTCTTAGGGAATTGTTGCACGTGGGCTGCCCTGATCGCCCTGCAGACCTCCAGCCTGAGTCTCCAGCTTGACACGGACGTGCTCCAGCGGTATCACAAGCTCCGAGCCTGTGGGAAAAGGCCAGGCTGAGCAATGAGCCCCAGCCCTTGGGCACGTGCATGTGCCTGCACGCACACACACACACACACACGCATGTGAGAGAAGATCTTCCATGACACAAATGTAAATTAAATACCTAACTGCTTTCACTGCGTGCTTGCTTCCTAAGTTCAGGTTTCAGCTGATAGCATCTCCCCTCACTGAGCAACCAGACTTCCAGCACTCACCTTTGCAAAAGTCGGTGACATGAGTTTTGCTTCCTTGTGCTGCTGGACACAAACAATGAATTCATGATATCCCTGTTTCTGGAATAAGATGTCTCATTTTCATTGCCCTTGCAGGCTACTGGCACCAGTTACGTGATTTCCAGCCCTCATGTCACTGTTGGGTCAGAGCACCACCAAAAAAGGCAAGGCTGGACAATCAGGTGAAGCTTTCTTTGCACAGCTCTATGTCCAACCAGATAGAGTGAAAGCAGCCACAAATTGCAAAGGAAATCCAATTAGAAGGATTTCCATCCAAGGATGAACAAAATGAACCAAGGTATGGACATGAGTCATAGCGCTCAGCTATTTACAGTGAAGTCCTCTTAATCCCAACCATAAAGATGTGTTACCCTGCAGCACATGGGCAGTGCTGAAGTGCTGAGCCCATCAAGCTTTTCTCTGAAGACTTTTGCTTGCAAATAGAGGCAAGTGAAAGTCCTCGATAGCTCAATGACTCCAGGAGGCGGGTTTTCCAGAGAAGTGGTGATGGCAAGACAAGAATTGGGAACACTAATGTGCCCACAGGTGCTGCATGGGGGTGCAGGAGTGTTGCAAAGCTTCTGCCTGGTTTCACCCTCTTTGTTGGTCTGACACCACTTTCACGCTCATGTTGGAAAGGCACAACAAATGTTGTTTACTATCCTGTCCTGCCTGGGTAGATCTGGCCTGACATCCTAGAAAGAAGACTGTCCCTTTGCAGTCTAGCATTAGCGTGGGTGTTCCTGTGTATGTGCACTCACAAAAGATAAAGGTGAGGTTCAGGCCACCCAGCTATGTCTGAGCATCACTCATCTTCATCTGGACTTCCTTAATCAGCAGTGGAAATAGAAAATTATTAATTTGCCCCTCCTTCCACCTCTGTCTGACGATGGGGTGAACCACATGTTGGGCAGGCTACTGCTCTCCACTAGCTACTGAGGGAACCCAGAGTGACTATCTTAGACTTCAGTGTCTAATTTTAAGCTGCCTAGGTGAGGGTGGATGGATCCTAAGAGATTTCTCCTAACAGGGAATGAGCAATAAAGGCCAGGGTGGTTGGGAAACTTCTTTAGATGTGGTTTTTTAGCTCAGTTTATGGAGAGATGGTGTTTGGCAGCTTAAAAAAAATATATGCAAGCAAGCTGTCCTACAAGCCCTGCAAAGCCATGCAACTGAGAAGACAGGAGTTGTGGGCAAATGATTGCTGCCCATGGCTAGAGGTGGGGGGAGGCAATGGTAGAGCCCCTCCTTCCACAGTGCCAGCAGCCTGGCACAGGGTACCCCTCGCTGCACCACCCTGTGTTTAACAAATTATGCTTGGAAACCCCCAAGACATCTTCAAAAACAGGTAAGCATCGGAATCCTTTCAATTACTCATCCTTTTTGAACACCTTAGGGTCCCATTAAAGCATTTCAAGTTTGCAGCTTGGAAGAGAAGACGATGCAAAATCACTGCTGGCTTCGGTCAGCCCTCCCCTGGCGAGGGGAAGTTCAGGCCCTGGGGTACGGTCTGGCTCCAGCCGGTGCAGGATCTGCCTGAAGCCAGCAGCCTGGCCGCTCTGCAGGATGCTGAACCAAGAGTCTGGGTTCAGGCGCGAAGGCTCAGGTTTTGGGGTCTCTCCCAGGGACACAGCACGAGCTCTGTGCTGGAGGCAGATTCCTGAGCAGTGATGTGCACCTGGGTGCTGAGCCCGTCGCGCAGCCAGCAGGTATCTGGGGTGCTCTCAGAGCACCTGAGGTTGTGTGAGGAGCTTTGTGCCAGGATTTCTGGGCAGGAAGAGCCCCCCAGGGCTCGTGGTCTGCCGTGCCTGCACGGTGTGGTGACGCCAGCTCAGCACCGAAGCAGGAACCTCACATTAATGGTCTGGGACCCTCTCAAAAACCAGCAGAACAGATACCCAAGGGACAAAATGTGCCCCTGTGGGTGAGATGAACTCACGCCTGGCTGGGTCTAAGATGTTGCAGGAGAAAGTGAGGAGGCACATGTTCTACCCAGGATGTGAGAGGAGACTCTCACAGTGCCAGCAATGGCATCTCTGCTCTGTGGAGCTCCTCTGCTTTCTGTGGTCCCAAAGAAGGATGACAGGGTGGTGACAACAGTCTGGGTAGGGGCTCCTCATCTTCCCGGACACTCTGGGAAGGAAGAACAGCCCAGTGGCACATCCATAATCACGGACAGAAAGAGCCACAGTGCTCTCACATGGGGATTGCCCCTGCAGCATCTTGCCATATGAAACCTGAAGACACCAATTATTTTGGCCTGGTTCCTCCTCAGGGTTTGGCCTCGGGTTGTGCCACACTGATGCTCCTGCGGTGAGAAGTCTGGCTTTGCACTGGAGAGTATGGAGGTGCTGCCCTCGAACCGCTCCCAGGAAGGCTGCATTCCCCTTTGGATAGTTTGTGGAAGGCACCTGCAGGTCTGTGGCTGCTGGATCACACTCACAACCCTGTCCTCAGCACGGCCACGGGGCTCCATGGCATTGCATCCCCAGCTCAGGATGGAGGTGAAAACGGTCCAGCCCTCTGCCAAACCCCAGATGTGTGGACCAAAACCCCAGCCTGGGCTTCTGGGGACTGCACAGCCCGTTTGTGCTGGAACTTCCCCCTGCGGGGATGTGGTCCATGGCAGGAGGGCGGTGGCAAGGACACAGTCATGGGGAAGATATTCCCACACACATACCGTGGTCTCGGCTCTTTCAGCACTGGGCTGTTTGACCCTTCCCAGCACAAAGCGAGCAGTTAGCTGCCTGCCCATGAGTAATGGTGATGCTCATCCCGTTCCCTTCTTGCCTGCTGGAGACCTGCCAGTTGCTGTCAGTCTTTCCCGGGTATGCTTCGATCGCTGGAGGAAAAGCTCCTCCATCCATTCTCGTTATCCCACCGGCTGCCACGCTGGCTAGTTGGGCACACAGCTTCAGCCTTGTTCTAACCGCAGCTTTGCAGGCTGCAGTGCCCGGCTGTGGGGGTGGGTTCCCGGGACCCCCATGGGTAGGAACCACCCTCTCATGCTCTGCCTTTTCTTGGGTGCCTCTCTGCGGGCTCTGCTTCCTGTTCAAAGCGAGGTGGGGCTCTGACTCACCTGCATCTGGGTCTCGCCGCGCAGCAGGACTCGACGTGGCTCCGCTGACTTTCCCACGGTGGCTGAGCCCTGCAGTGATGTTGCTGCTTCACCCAGGAGCTTGCGGCGGGCGGGCTCCAGGGGCAGAAAGGCAATGGGTGTGGGTTTTGCTCCATGTACCAAGGAGTCATCGCTTCAAATAGTATAAACACTTGCCTGAGCCATCTCCTTCACCCCTTTCTCCTGGCTATTTAACCCTCTGCTTCTCTGCATCCCACAGGAAATAATTTCCACATTGCTTCTGGGTTACCTCTGGAAAAAAAAATATTGGGATAGGCACAGCCAGTTTTTCATTGCACAGACAGAAATGACAGAGGCAATTTAGGAGATGTGCTGCTGCCCGGGAAATCCAGTCTCACTGTGATCCTGGCCATGGTCCCGCTCTGATGCTAAATCAGTGCCTTTTCCCCTCCCGGCTGTTTCTCCTCCCCAAAATGAAACAAGAATCAGTTTTCATCATGGATAAAATGTGCTGAAGAAAAGCTCAGGGTGGAACTCAAAGTCACTGAGATAATCTCAGATTTTTTCCTTTGCATTTTTCGAGCACTTCTTTCAGCCCTGCTGCTGTGAGACCGATTTTCCTGTTCTGCCAGGAGAGAACCTTGTTGATTGAAGCAGGAGTTACCTGTACTGTGAGATAAAGAGGGCTCTTGGGGAAAGAACAGAAAATGTAAGGAAGAAAGCAATAAGGTGCACAAAGCAAATCTCTGCTACGCTTCATTGTACTGCACCCAGTGTGGGTCATCTGTCAGACTGAAACTTGGCCTCAGGACCCACGAGCAGTTACAGTTAGTGCCTGAGCTCAGGTCTGTTAGGCAGGATCCTGCAGTGCCCTTGTAAGGCTTTCTGCAGAGAGAGGCGACAGGGAAAGGAGGGAGGAACTCCGGTTCTCTGAGAAAGTGTTTTGGTTTTGCAGTGCCAGGAACTTTAGCAGTTTTGCAAATAGCTTTTGAAAACGTCTACCTGCTTTTTTGCCCCCATTCACATTGGGAAGCCAAGCACACCTGTGCAATGAGGGGGTCAATTCACTGCTGCCCAGGTTGGGGTATTTCAGCTGTGAAACATCAGGGCGATTTGCTGCTGTGCAGGCTGGGGGTATTTTAGCTGCTTTGCACCTCGTTTGCAGGAACACAGGCAGCTCCACTGGCAGAAGGGCAAGGTCGGGAAGGTCTCCTGCAAGCTCTGTACAACAGTGTTGAGCTCTGGAGCCACTGTGGAAGCAATGTTCAGATCTGGTCATCTGTCAGCTTTGGGGCATCTGAGATCTCCACCAAGACCTGGAATATTGACCAAAGTGTTAACTGGGACCAGATCTGCTACCTAAAAATTACTGCCAGCGATTCTGCCTTCCCAACGCAGTCCCCTCGGACCCAGTGAAGATTCCTGCAGTGCTCCTCCTCGTGCTGGGATGCTCTCTTGCTCATCATCAGCTGCTGGGCTGAGGAGGCTGGAAGCACTGGGGATCTTGCCTCTGCCACTGCGCACAGTGTGTTCAGCACAGAATGAGTGTGCAGGAGGGGGGCAGCAGGGAGATAATTACCCTCTTGTCAAAGCCTTTCCTGCATGAGTTTATCAAGTTGCAGGGTGCTGTTGTGGGAGCCAGAGCTAGAAAAGCATTTTTGGAGCTCAGTTGGAAGGAGAAGGGTCTGTGTGAGCATCCAGGAGTGGGTGCCGCATCCTGAAAAACTGCACGCAAAGTTTCCTTAATCTGGAAAGTGTTGCTCTGGATGTCACAGCTCCACCCACCCGGATGGGGAAGATGTTGTAAAAGCTCAGGTAGAGCTGCAGCGTTCTGCATCCCAGCAGTGCAAGGAGAGATGTCCTGGTGTTAGGTGAGGGAAAGGGACGTGGCCCTGCACTGGGGATGCCTCATGGACGTCCCTCAGAAGGTTTTCCTGAGACAAAGACAAGCTTAGAGAGCACCAAGAAAGGGGGCAGGTACAATCTTGGATGGGCAACAGCTTCCGTGCTCAGCAAGGTTAAATCTTCAAGGACACATAACTGTGGGAAAGATACAAATGAGGGTTAGACGATAGAGGAGCACAAAGTCACGCACGTTACAGGGAAGGTAACGAGGGAATGAGTCATTCTGCCTCACATGGGACTTGTGCTTTCTCCTGACCTGGGCCCCTGGCTCCTGCGGTGGAGATGCCCTGGGGTGTGGGTGCATGAGCGCTGGGGGGGCTGTGGGCTGTGGGTGCCATGCATATGCTGAAGCTCTTCTGTATATGCCTTGGTTTTATGGGGCAGGGATTTCTGGTGTGGGCTGCCACGTGCCCTCCAGCACTGTGCCCTGTGGGCCTGTGGCACTCCTGAGGCCATGGGACCGGGATGCCATAGCGGTGCCTTTGCTTGGGGTGATCGCACCCAGCATGTGGGAAACCGAGATAGAGCGACTATGTCCCAGCGGGAGATGTTGGTACTGGGGGGTCGTTGATGCTGTTGTGGTGCGTGGCTTGAGCTTGGTGTTGCCGAGGGGTGCCCTGTGCAGTGCAGTGTGGTCTCTGTGCCATGGAACTGGGAACTGCCCTTGGGTGGGAAGTGATGGTCCTCTGGGATGTGGCCTGGGGGAGCTGGGTATTTCTGGGCGTGCCTGGGATCTGTGGGGAAGGTGTGCCATGGACCTGAAAGTGGGGAGTGGGGTCTGCCCTGAAAGCATCAGGGGCAGTGATAACATACTCCAAAGTTCCACTGCAGGATGGGAGAGGGGCCTTACACTGGGGGCTGTTTTGCTGGTGGGATAAGGCTTTGCTGGTGAGCTGTAGGACCTGTAAGGATTCCAAGGGCTTAGTGTCTGTTCTATTTTGGAGGAGTGCTCTGTGGGTACTCTGCATCCTGCAGCACTCATTTTCTTCCCTTGAATCCTGCTGCAACAGCAATGCATTTGAGCTAGATCAGTGCACTCGTGACTGTCTGCCCCCATGGGAATCTCTGCGCTCGGATCCAGCCTCTAGAGGGGATGCATTTTGCATCACATCTGAACCATGTGGGGAGTGCCTTGGTTGTTGTCTTTTTGCAAAATGTCCGTGGTCTTTGTGTGTCTACAGCCTACCCTGGCCAAAAATGGTCTTTTCTTACGTGTTCAGACATAGGATACAGATCCCAAAATAAAAAGACATAGTAGTTTCTCGTCATTCATTCTACGTGCTGCAAATGGATAGAGATCCAAGCACATAGCCATGCATTGGCCTCATTGTTGAGCAACTCTTAATTTCCAAGTTGGAGGTATGTACCGAGAGCTATGATGACATGTCCTGCCCTTCTTCAGTGTCCAGAGAGGCTGCTCAAGAACATAGAGGTAGGACTCATCTGCATTAGTTTTAGACGCTCTACATCTATGCTAGACTTGGTAAAAGACAACTTGCTCTTCTAGCCTGTAATTTGTATGACCTTTCCTAGATGTGCCTTTAGATGTGATTTGTGTCTGAAGAAGCTGCAGAATGGACATCACCAGTATGTACTTGATACCAATATTTAATCCTCCCAAGTAGTTCTGGACACGCTTCTCCTTAATGGACTCTTATAAGTTTTATTTAGTTACTACATTCAATACCAATTGCAAAAATGCCTGCCCTAGAAGCAGCCTAAGTGAGGAATGATCATGGTTGCCAATGCAATTTAGGTTTTGAAGTGCTGCTGTATCATGTTCACCCCAAACTGGTTCAGGCATTTGGGTTTGGGTGCTTTGCCTTTCTGCTTAATCCTTCAGTGCCTGCCCACTATTCAAAACCCTCAGCCGAGCAGTGGAGGGTTCTCCTGGGAGGAACCCTGAGCAACGTGGCGTGGGGTGATGCCTGTCCCTTTCCCCATGCACGGATTTACAGCTGTGCCAGGCCTGTCTGATAGGCGGTGAATCCTCCTAAGATACTTCTGAGTGGTAAGGATTATTCCTCAGCCTTGCCTTGAGTAAATGAACTAAATACACCTTGTAGCTGAAATCACATTGCCCTTTGCCAGGCTGCTTTGAAGAACCATCTTATGAAGGAGATCAAGAGGATGCTGCTTCCTTATTTCTTTTGTAAGGCTGCCACCAGTGTTCACGCACTACAGTGTTCCTCAGCGCTGGGAGCATGAAGTCTGTTTGCATCCTGTGCTTCAGCTGTCCTCATGTAGCCTGGGCTGAAGATACTGCAGGAGGGATGCAGAGACCAAATTCGTAGATGCTGTCAACAGCAATTTCATGGAGCAGGCTTGGAAGTCCCCAGAGCAGATTGTTTGGTCCTGATTAACGTGAGAAGTCTGGCCTCACATCCTACACTTATAGAGCTGCTCCATAACATCAACATCTGGATCAACAACATAGATCCACCACCATGTATTCGTCTTCCATGAAGGTGTCTTTCAAATAACTGAAGACAAAAATAGGAAAGACTTCATAACCTCTGCCAGGTTCACATAAGTCATGATGAACATGCCAAAAAGGAGTTGAAGAACAACGCAGTGAAGTCAGAAGAATACACCATAAATAGTAAGAGCATCTTCAAATATGTGAGGGCCAGTCAGTATCAGGGGTGAAAGGAGTATTTGGAAAGGGGAAGAGTGGGAAAGATCCTGTATTTACTTTTTCATATTTCTCATGCCTGTGAGAAATAGGGAGGATTTCTAAAACCTTCTGTACCTGATACAGGAAACCCACTTCACTGCATACCTGTGGACTGAAGGTCACGTCTGTGCATAAGATTTTGGGGAACTATAGACCAATGAGGGAAGGGTAATAAATGACTGACAAACATCAGCATAGAGAAATGTTAAGTGATACACATGGGGTGAAATAATCTTATCTTCACATGTAAATGATGGGCTTGGAGGGGACCATGACCACTTGGAGGGAACTCTATGATGGAGAGCCCATCCCAGTGACAGCTCAACTCACAACACAGCTCAGAATCCAAAGGGAATGTCAGGAATCATTGGGGAAGAAAAGAGTGGAAAAGTGGCTGTGATGTCCCTACATAAACCCATGGCTTACTCACCCTTTGCGTTCTGTATGCTGTTCTGGTCTCCTCCTCTCAGAAAGGAAATAATTTAATTGGGAAGGTTCAGAGGAGGTCATTGCGTGTGAGGAGCTGATGGCTCTGAGAAACTGGTCTGCGAGCCCGGACTTTCCAGCCTGGACCAAACTGAAACTGGGGAGGATCAACTAGTCACAGTTTTTAAATATAAGACCTCAGGAGCTTCAAACATAGCTCATGTGAGCCAGGTTCAGAAGAAACTAAGGTGTGAGGGTTTTCCCCACAATGAGCTTTGGATCCATACAGCAGTGACACAAATGATGCTGTTGATAATTAAATTCTTCATGGATTGATGTGGTGACTGTAAAAGCTCATGGGAGAGAAACCCACTGAGGCTTGCCAAGGATGTAACAGTGGAGGAAACAGGATTTACAGCTTCATTACTCGTACTGGCATAAGGCAGAGCGGTCCAGACTGCTGCTGCTGCAGGGTAACAGGCTTTCACAAGCCTCTCAAAGAGTTGCTTTATTCTTGCCTAACACTGGCAAGACAGCCAAAATAAAACCATCCAAAACGGGAAGCTTGAAGAAATTCCAGCAATTTTTATTGATTTCAGCTTTTCCAATGAAGCAAATACATACAGTACAGCCAAAACAAAACTCTGATACATTATTCTCACATACCTATATCTTACAGAATACACTGTATTGCTATGGACCGGTAGGCTAAGTTGGTCTGAAACTGGTGTGTGGTCAGAGAGGAATAAAACTGCCTACTGCTTTCTACTTGTCCATGAGGCTTCTGAAATGCTGGGGTGGGTTGGGTTGTACGTACACAAAACAAACAAAGCATTTATGAGAAAATAGACCAAAAAGCTCTGCTAAGCCCAGGACAAACAAGTATGGTATTTATTTACATGGTTGTGTGCCCTGTGCACAAATCGGGCCCCAAATGCTCTTATTTCTGCTGCTGGCAGAGCTAACGGTGCTGCTAGCTATGGTCCTTCTCTCCTCGGTAACTCTCCATCACTAGACCCAGGGCACGTGCTACGTGCTGTAGAGCTGCCTTGTCCCTGACGCTGGGGGTATGCCCTACCCTGGCTCTTACAGAAGCAAGAAACCAGCTCATCAGGGGATGTCACAGTTAAAACCGTGCCTTTGAGAAACAATATCTCTCCGGAATGCAGAAAAAAACCCTGTGTCAGAGGTGAAAACAGCATCCATTTATGACGAAGGGAACCTCGCTGAGCTCCTGAAACTGCTGGTTATGAGCAACGCCACTTACTCTGGTAAGTCTGATTTTCTTTCCTCTTCTTGCAATTGGGTGTCGGTGTCGCTTCGCTGGCTTGGGTGGAATCTGTAGTCCAGATTTTAAAAAGAGAGACTGAGAGGAAAATAGTGTTGAGTATCGGAGAATTTCCTGGGGAAGAAATAGCAGCAAAATAGCTCTGGGGTGGCAGAGTGGTGACAGTTCGCACAGCCCACGGCTCTCTCGAGTTAGCTGTCTTCGGAGCTATGAGGGCAGTAACTTACAGCATCATGGAAAGAACTAGGTTGGAAGGAACCTCTCTGGTCTGCCCAGCTCAGAGCTGGGATAATGTCAAAGCCAGACGAGATCGCTCAGAGCTGTGCCCAGTCATGTTTTGAGGATCTCTGAGGATGGAGACAGATTTTATTTTTATCATTTTATTAGCTTTGGAAAAACAGCTTTGCTGTACTTAGAGAAATTTATGTGAATGATGTATCTGTCTCATTTCAGTCTAATACTTACTAATGAAATCTCCGGTACTCATAAATTTAGTTATGAGATGATGATCATATAGCTACAGCTCTTTGTGCCTTACACAGTGATTCAGTAAACTGGTGAAAGCAGCAGCGGTGTTTTAAAATAAAGCCTAAATAACAGCCAATTAGAATGAATTTCCTCAATATTCCACCATTACATTTTGTAGTTAGGGTTCCCCAATTAATTTTACAAAGAAAAACATTAGCTCCCAGGACGTCTGTTGAACATGTAATTACAGGAACAAATCTGAATGCAAAATAGCACGCAATGTAAAAGTACTTTTGTACCAAAACTGTAACAATCCTGCCTGTGGATACTGCAGCTGTTTTGGACGTCCATAGTCTTGGGTCCTGCTGACAGCATTTTGGACCGTGCATCTGAGATTACACATGCAGCTGGGGAACAGCTGGCAGGTATGGCAAGGGCATGCCCACGGGCTGGGACTCCTTTGCTGCTGTTTAAATGCTCCTGAAACTGTCCTACCGGATTCTCCTGGTTCTAGCTCTCCACTTCAAAGGTGCTTTTTTTCTCTCTCATTTGGCTGGGAGCTCGGTGCAGAGAGCTCTCGGCTGAACATGGGTGAAGGCAAGCAAATAGCTGCTGCTCATTAAAGTGCACAAGATTAAGCCACCCTTTGGAGAAAAACCAGCTGGAAAATGATCTCCCTCCATGGACATGAGCTCGCTGTGGTCTGAAGGGGGGGCCACCAAGTGCCACTGTGCTTTTGAGCTCCGGAGCGGGGTCAGAGCAAATCTGAACTTCATGGACGGTTCTTTAGTGGGCACCAGTCACCTCACTTCTGGGAAGCGAGTGGGGACGTGCTGGTTCCCACCGATTTAGGATTCTGACACTTGCAAAAAATGAGACTCTTTCCCTTTCCAGGCTTGTAATTCATCCTTCCCAAACACCTCCTGCACCTCTGATATTTGCAAAACGGGCTCCTGTGCCCCTGAACCGTTTGAAGAAGCCGTAACTGTGCATGTGGAACAGCCAGCAAACACATCCTCAGCTGGTCCCTTCCCTGTGGATCTGAGCTGCAGCCCTGCCAGGGACAGGTAGAGGATATTCTTCTTCTGGAGAGACAAGGTCAGCCTCTTTCATCACACAGTTACTGTCACGAGGAGTGGGTTGCCCGACAATGAGCTCAGCAGTCCCCTATCACAGCCTTAGTCAGCATCACAGGGCGATTCATGTAACTAAAGACCCCAAGAAATAAAATACATCCAAACCTGACTTCACACAAGTGCTTACATTCCTTCGCATATTAATACTATTTCTTTACATTGATCAATAAAACCAAAATGTGATTAAAAAGGCCACATCCCTCACTTTTTCCAGTCCTGTGTGGCAGTCAGCGATCCCAGGGGAAAAAACACTTTGCCTGTCTCCAGCTCAGCTTCTCAAATGCCACATTTGTCCAGGTACAGTCACGAGATTGAGTTGTTCTGGCGCTCAGAATGCTTCGGGACCCAGTAACAGTCATGCTCTGCAGATGTGTTGTGATTGTCCCCCCACATATAGCTTCAGAGAAAGGTTACTGAGACCCGGGAGAGAATTTGCAGACATCCATTTGCTTCTTGAGATAAAAAGTTCACGTGACAGGAAAGAAAATACTAATAACTATAAGAGCTCATTGGAGAAAAATTCATAAGCAGAAAAGAAGCCCATGTTCATAAACGTTAGGAGTAAACCAGCCTTTGTAAAGAAGAGTATCATTATGTGTATCTGTTTATAATGGCCATATGCAATGGGGGAACTCAACCTAAATCTGGCAATTTTTATACTTGTGGATAAAAATAGGGTGTGACAATTTGTTGAGTGTGGCAGTGTTTGGTGCATGGATCGGGTGGAATTGGATAAAACTCTGCAAGGGGGTTAAACTGCACAACTCACACTGGTGGGGGACAGGGGACTAAGCCTGTAGGAAGATCCTACTCACCACGTGCGCATGTGTATGTTGCCTGCATGCACACATACACAGCAACGCGTACGTAGTTACACAGACACACGCTTTGCAAAAAAAAAACCAAAATTAAAAAATTATTGACATCAAGAAAGTATAACCTCAATAAAAGTCCCTTCTCCCCCCTAAAAAGAAGAAAATGCTTAAAAATATCAGTATCATCCACATGAAATCCATATGTTTAGTTTGCTTTACAGTTGAGTTAAACTTGGAAACGCTCTACATCTTTAACATCTTAAGTAACTGTGAAAGGGTTGTCTTCCTGGGCATGAACGAATTCCAAATTCTGCAATTGAAAAAAAACAAAGAAAACCCAAACCGCCAGATAATTAAAGTATTTAAGAAATCTTTTCATTACATTCAAACCCAACTTTTAATCTGTTTTTCTTAGCCTGTGCCCAGTCTCTGTATTGCCCACAGCTTTTCACCCTAGCCTTCTGTGCTCCTCTGTCTCCCACTGGAAATATGCCGACAGAGCAAGAAGTGAAACCCGCACCCGGGCAGAGGAAAGAAAAGGGATTTTGCACCATTTTCTCTTACCTCAGGACTGTGCTGCTTTTGATTGCAAAGAGCACATTGGGGAATGAAGCAAATAATTCATTCTGGATAACCCAAATCCCCATCACAGAGAGATCTGATATTTGAAAAGCGCTTAAAGCTTTTCTCTTCAGTGGGAATTGTGAATCAAAAGTACCTTATGGATTCAGTCCTCATTTTGCACTGAGGAAAAAAACATAACGATGTCCTGAAAATTCTGCCCGTGATTTCTCTAACCTGGTTTCTCTATTGGGATTCTTCAGATGGCAGCATGTAGTTCCAAATTTTGACATGAGGTTTACAGGTTGATTATTAAGTACTCAAAAAATCCCTAAGGGTGATGGTTAATGCCATAGCATGTGCTGGAATTAATTGTATGTTACTGACACTATCTGGATAACATTCAAGGTTCAGGAATTAAACTATGTCAGGAGAGATTTCTGTGAAAAGCCCCACCTGAGAGGATTTGGCAAAATGTAATTAATCAGTTATTGCTTGGCAAAGAAAGAAAGACAGGCACATGAGGTGTAGCCCAGTGCAGTGGCTCTGCCTGTCCTACGGTGCCTGCGCCTGCCCGGAGCGCGGAGCTGCGCAGTGCCAGCAGCAGCTGCACTAGACAGATGTTCAGTGGAACGGCATGACCTCGGACCTTTCATCGAAGCAAAAGCTTGGCAGTTTGGGCTAAGATTTGTGATGAAAGTCTCACAAACCCACTTTAAGGGAGATTAAAAATAGCAAAAAGGGCCGGGGGTTGATGCACTGCTCCTTTCCCTGCGCACCAGGGCCCCGTTCTCACCTGCAGCCTGAACGTGCGTGGAGAGGCTCCTAAAATCTGGAGGAGAGGGTCCTGAAGGTTGTTCCAGCTAAAGATCCCATCATGTTCTTGTCAAATCCTTGCTGAAAAAGCAGATGTATACGTAGTGCGGTGAGTGCATATCAACTTCAAAACTGTAGCTACCCACTGCTGTGCGAGCGAGCCTGCTGCCCCACTCCAGCAGCTGCCCTCCACTTTAAAGGCGCGCTTCGTTCCCAAGCAGCCTCCTCTGTCCTTCCTCTGTGTGCCTCCGACACACCACCCTGATCGATGGATTCATCTTCCTTGCATTGCTTCCCACCCGCCAGCAGCTCGGCTTCTCCAGCTGCACCGCAGGAAACCTTTACTGAACGTTATTTCATCTCACTCTTCATCCTGGCAAAACGGCAAAGCTATATGCGTGATGCCTATATCCCTGCGGACTCCCATCCTTCTCGTCTGGTGTATACCTATGCAATGCACGTCTGTGTGCACTCAGTCACATCAAAACGAGTTGGCACGGGCTCCCGAGCAGAGCCTGGCACCGAGCTGCACAGGCTCCTACGGAGAAAGTCCCTCACCGTTAACGTGAGAAGGGTATTTCGGCGCTCTCTGCCCTCCTGCCCCGGGGACTCCCCTTTGTGGATGGTGCTCTCCTCTCTAATTTGGCCCTTTTACTCTCTGCAGGTGCTGCTGCTGTGGAGTTGGAAAAACCCTGCCTGTTCAAAGCAAGCCACCGGGAGCTGGCAGCTGCTCGGCGCCCCGGCTGCCTCTGCGCTTTCGCAGTTTCTGTTGCAGGGAGCAAAACAAATCCTAAATACTCCTGGGTTTAAGAGATTACCCTGACTGTAGGGTGCTCTAACCACAGGGTAGGGTTACGGACACAAAAGAAAACAGGGGGAAAGAGAGGAAGAACCTTGCCAAGGATCTGTTGGGACACGCTGATCCTGCACGATGGATCCAGTGAAGGAATCTCCCGGGGTACCGCAAGACGCCCGGCTCTGCTCGCAGCGCAGAGCAGCGCTGTGCACAGCGGCCGTGGGAGCTGGGCGGCTGTGCCACGGCAGAGCCCACCTGCACACAGAGCACTGTCCTCAGGGTGCCAGCTGCCCGGCACAGGCACGTCACCGTCCCTACAGCCCTACAGCAGCTGCCCCTGGCTGCCCCTCGCCCGGCTCACTGCTGAGAGCATCGCAGTGCTCCCAGCGCCCCGGCTGCCCCCCGCCGCTGCTGGGTCACCGGCTGCAGCGAGCGAGTCGGGACCGGGGCTGCTCTTGTCAGCCGAAACACAGAGGTGTTTTCCTCACCTGCTTGAGCACGCTCTGGAGCTCCCTGTTGGACCAAAGGTCTGTCAGGAGGAGGCGAGCAGCTTCGGCTGCTTTCGGACAGGAGCTGGGAAGATGAGAGCAACCCTGGTGAGTTACGGCAGGCCACCAGGCAGCGACCCACGGGCATCACCCACCAACAGCCTCCCCGTGGGCCCATCTCCAGCTGGAGGGCTGGGTAGACCTGGCGGGGGGGCTGTCAGTAACCCCCCCTTGCTCTCAGCAATGCTACGTGACAGCAACCCCTGGGACCAGGAGAGGACAAAAGAAAACGAGGGGAGGATGTGAGTGGAAAAATGTGCATTACACTGAGCTGAAGGAGAGTTTCTGGAGCATGAAATTTGGGAGAGTGAAAGAAGAGGGACGTGATGCCAACCCTTCCCCAGAGTCCATAGGGACAGTGTGGGCGAATCTTTCAGGAGGGCAGCGGAGGAACGGGCTCCGCGCTGCCTGCTGGGGACGAAGGAGACGGGAGCATTTGTAATAACAACATCTGCAACCGTAAGTCCTTACTCAGCACAAGTTAATAGATACTTGCTCATGTAACATCTCCGAAACCATGAGTCATAGCAGTACCTTTTATAATTTTGGAACATTTCATACAACCACCTAGATATAAAGCTCCTTGCTGGCTCCTATCGCTGCTCCTGATCTCCTGGACCTTGTCCTGTCTGTGGGAGACTCCTGATCTGGCTTCAGTGCCACAGCCCCAGCCTGTCTCAGCCAGGTGATGGGGAGGTAGGGGACCAGACTCAGGACTCACTGTGTGATGCAGCTTCACAAAACATCGTGCCCTGAAAGCCACCCTCATCAGAGCATGAGAAATGGGACTGACTGGTCAGCAGGAACCTGGGAGCTGCAAGCACCCTACGACAGGAATGCTCCCCCATTCAGTAAATCTGGGGGCATTTCTCTAACGTGCACAGCAGTTGTTACCAAAGAAATTAGCAAGTTTAACTCGGTCATAAACTCCAAAGGGATTGTGCAGCCTGTACCTGTTGGTATTGTGTGGAGGACTGGGGGAGCTGCAGACCAGCAGAAGTTCTTGAGCAAGGGTGTGAGGCAGAAGATTTAAGTTTTACTGGAAAACCCCTTTTCTGGTTATAACCATTCCATGCCCTGTCACCAGAACGACTATATTTGAAAAAAAAATGTTGTGGCTGAAATATTTTTTGTGACTGAGAAATAATTAAAAAACCATAAACCCAAAGATATCTACGATTAGACGGTCAGTGCATGTCCCGGACACTCGCTTTCAAGGGCATGTTTTACCATATTGTTTCTCTCTAATCTAGAATGATTTTCTTTTTTTGTAATTTGCTCCTAATGATGCCAAATACATACTTTTTTGTCATCAAGTCTTCAGAGTGCACCTCAAAAGATTTTTTTCTGTTCAAACCAAAATTGCCAGCATCTGGTATCTGAGCCATTTTACAAATTCAGACAAAAGAATTTTTTCCTTTAATTTGAAGGATTGATACTGACCTATTTCATACAGCATTTACTGCTGCTATTTAGGTATAAAAAGATTAAGCATGTACTCATGGAGCTGAGGTGAAAACTTCAATATGGAAAGTAGCATATCCCAAACAAAAGTGCTGGGAATAGTGTGTGCCTATAGCAGTGTATAAAATGGAGCAGAATACCAAGGACAGTTGATTTGGGGAAAAAATTTCTTAAAGCCAAGTTGCTCAAAAATCAAAGTTGATTTTAAGGTCAGCCTGTTTCCTACAAATAGAATTCTTTGTAAAAAAATTGTAGAAAGACAACGAGGAAGATGTCCAAGTGGTGGCAGTGGCAGCAGTCATCCAAAAAACTATTGACTTGGCAAAACACAAAGAAGAGACTAATCCGAAGGAGGTGCTGGGGCAGGGGAAGCATGAGGGCAGAAAAAGGTATAAGGACTTCATACATGTATATGCATATCAAGTAATGGGGGGGAAATAATTTTTCCTCAAAGGACAAAAATATCAAGCACATTATGTATGTCACAGGACATGCCAAGGAATTCCTGGAAGAAGGATTTCTTCAGGATGTCATAAGTTTATCACGTTGATATCAAGGTGCAATCCTTGAAAGAAATGGGAAATTGGCAATGTGTGGATGAGAACTCTCTTCCACAGGGAAGAATCGAGGAAGGACCTGAGTTTCTTAAAGGATGAGTTTTGGTCAGATGCTATGGTAGAATTAAACTGCAAAATTAAATTCTGCAATAGAAAATGTGTGAAAAGTGAACAGAGAAACTGAAACACATCAGTGATAAAGGGACTGTGAGATGAACTGCAAATCTGATGTTCTAAAGTAAAGAAAAAGGTTTTGGAGAAAAGCTTTTAGTGCAGGCAGAACAATTACTGAGAAAACAATTGAGAAATAATGTCATTTGAAAATCAGCATAAAATATTTTTCAGACAGTTGGAGAAGAAATATGAAAAGGATATCAGACATCACAATAAATCAGTAACAGCAGCTTGGCTTGATTTTCAGAAACACCAACAAAAAAAGAGGGTAGTATTCAATGTTTTGGCAACTTGGATTAAAAATAAGAGTGACTGAACACCATCATCACCATGAAACCCATGTCACAGATGATATGTAGGAGACGGAGACAATTATTTAATTGGGATGCTCCAGGAAGAGGAAACCACAGCTATCAGATAAACTGCTGAACCCTTCACGCCTTTCACTCAGAATACAGCTACAAGACACATGAAGCAAGAGAAACCTCAGCTTTGAGGAGTGCTGGCTGGCATTCCAGAAGAACATGGGAAAGGAAAAGATCCATAACTTACGTGTCTGTAACCTGGAAGCCCTTTCTGAAATACAAATGCCAAGCTGTTTGAGCATGTTAAACTAATGAGATGCAGCATCAAGTGCAATGGGGGGGCGGCTCAGAAGTACAGGCAGGTGGTCGTTGGGTGGCAGAAGAAGGGTGCTGTGGAGGCACAAGGCAGACAGACCCACCTGGCCAGCACCAGCGCCGGGGGTGAGGGAAGCGTGTCCACAGGGAACCTGGGTGGGTTAACAGAAAACTGCAAAATCCTAACAAGGTGCCACATGGCATGGTGTTCTGCATCTGGCCACCCCCGAGACCTCCGCTGTTGTCTTTCTGCTGAGTGTGGTGCTGGGAAGGGAGGGGGGTGACAGCGTGGGGCTCGCCGCCTTCAGCATCAGTGTGGGGAACATGGGGTCTGCGCTAGGAAAGAGCCCCCGGCAGAGGCGTTGGGTCTAGGTATTGCCACCAGGGAGTGGGTGAAGTTTGTTCTGAACTAGGACTGGACAAATCCCACCCTAAAATTTCTTGTTTATCTTCACAGGCTACACAGTGAAGCGGGAAAAGTCAGCTAACACTGTGCCCAGTTCACTAAAAGGGAGAAACGGGAGGTTTCTTTGACGTCTGCCCTATGGGAACAGTCTGAAATGATATGGCTTGAGTAAGTAAGATTGGTCCTGGGTGTAAACTGTAATTTTTTTCATAAGAATTGAACAGCATAAAAATCTTTGGGGACAGAAATGAACAATGGAGGAAAAGGAACAACTCAAGTTTTGGACACCCTAAGAATGGGGAAGTTTCTCAGAAGGAGTCTGTGATACATGAGGCAGGAGGAACACACTAAGGACATCTCCAGAGTCTGGTAACTCCTCGCAGTTTAGTGAGTCACTGCAAACAAAGCTCATCACACAAAGCAGCCAAGACAATTAAGGTACGCACAGCCCTGCTTGTGCAACACTGCCGAAGGAGTAAATTAGCTGACGACTGGTCTGAGGGATCCGGAGCGGGACTTTAGGCAGGAGAAAATGCCATTCAAAACAATGAGGACTTAGGAGAGGGCTGGGTTTCGTGTTAATTGGGCTTGCTGTAGAGTGGAAACACACAAAAGCAGCAAACTGGCCGACGTTTGTTGGCTGAGGTCCAAACTACACAAGGAGGCCACTTCTAATGACTTAGAGGCTCTGCTGCCATGACACCAGTGGTAGATCCTAAGTGGCTTATCAAAGGATGATGGAGAAGGCACGTGAATGTCTTTCACACAACAGAAAACACTAGGTTACTTGTATAAGGTATTTTAAAACAAAGACAGATGGTAAGAGGGATGAAGGTCTAGGAAGGAGAATACATGGTCAAAGATCATGTAAGCTTAACACCAGTTTGGCCAGGAGCGAACGTACGGCTTGGCAAGGGTTGGCAAGCTTTTGCACAGGGCTGAAGGGATCACGGGTAACAAGCAGGATGGAATTGCTACCACCAAAACTCAAACAAAGACCTAAAATAAAAAGTGGTAAAATATGCTGAGATTGCTCAGTTGTTGTAAAATATGTGTGAGTAGACCAGAAGAGGTACTTAAAATAATACATATAAATAAGTATCATCCCAGCTGCATCTTTGCTGCTTGAGGTGGATGTTTCAAGGGAAAGATGAACAAATCTGAACACTAAATCTAAGCACAACCCCACTATATCAGCAGTGCCCAAATCTCAGACCTGACTTTCACTACAAGGTTTTCAAGAAGCTGTGAGTGGGAAGCCAAGGTATGAGGGAGCCAAGATGTGTTCTGACATCCCCTGGTTTGATGGCTGGAAAATTTTAAAGGGTTTAAGACGTTGATGCTTCAGTTCTTCTTAAAATTTCTTAAAATCCAACCAGCAAATTTCCTGAGGTGCCTTTGCAAATCCCACCCTGGATGGCTCATGCCCGTTTCCAAAACATCAGTGCAGAGGATTTGTCTAGCAACACGCTTGGGTTTTTTTGGCTCTCGGTTTACAAGCACAGGGAAAGAATAGTGAAGGCTCTGGGGCTAATCTGGCTTTGCACAGAGCGTATATGGGCTCAAAAATGTCTGTGCCCGACCCTCTCCATGCCTTCTGCCCCAGACTCACCCATTTCGGCACAGGCTTACTACATTATTTAGCATGTTGCTTGTCAAGTAATTCTTTCCCAGGTGTGGGTTGGACATGATGAGGTTCCTCAGAGTGTAACAAGCTGATGTCATGATCTCGCCATAGCTGTTGGTATTTCCAGACTGGAATGACAGGAGACGTGATACTTCTGGGAGCACCTGGTGAGCTAAAGAGGTGGAATGTTCCAATCAACATTTAAATAAAACCTAGCACAAGTGAATGATACTATTTGTGTTAGCACAACTCAATGCAAGAATGCAGCGTTATCTCTGGAAGGGAGCACTAACAATGTTGGACAGCAACGGCATAATAGTCATCACTTGATTTTCCAAGAGAAAATGAGTGTTACAGGTCTTTGGAAGGGCAGTGATACTGCTCATGGGTAGTCAAGTCCAAATCGGTTCCCAAAACACTGTCACTCCCATGATCCTGCAGATCTGTCATTGTCTACAAAGCACACCACATGCTTGTAGAGATTTTGAGATAGCATAGATTTTGCTAATTAAGCCTGCAGATGCCACCTGTAATTGTCCTTTTGGCCAGAAGAACTGACATTGCTTTGCCCAGTTTCAGAGCTTGACTAAGTCCTGTTGTGGGGTTTACAAAGCAAGACGGGCAGATATTGGAGAGCTAGAAACTAGACACTGTCCTGGTATCTGCTGTGGTGGAAGTTACTTACCCA
This sequence comes from Microhierax caerulescens, assembly GCA_035590215.1. NCBI lineage: Eukaryota > Metazoa > Chordata > Aves > Falconiformes > Falconidae > Microhierax > Microhierax caerulescens. The sequence continues at coordinate 975,896 of JAVJGJ010000035.1, forward strand.
TGGTTTTGTGGAGAACAGGATGCCGGGACATATTGCTCAGCAAAGAAGCTCCAGACCGGACGACTTCAGAGCTGTTGGACTGGAGGAGCCGTGCTATGCGGGGCAAACCCTTTTCCTTCAAACCGATCAGTTGGCTCATTGCGTTGGACATCTGGGGGACAGAACGGAGATGTCTCATGACTTCTAACGCCAGGAGGACACAACCGGGATGATGTACAGGGCCAGACAAACATGACTACACTGTAAAATAAGCATCTGTATAATACCTTCCCCTGCTACCATAATCCCACGTACTTTGTCATTCACCCCTCTTCCCCACAGACATTTGCAAAGTCAACTTCCCATCTTCCGTGATACGACTGGCACTTCTGTCCTCTTTCTGGAGCCTGAGTGGGGACGGTTGCTCACCCAACTGATATTCCCAAAAGCTGGAGAAGTTTTACCTTCGTGCTCGCATTGCCCTTGCCCTTCACAGTGCCCTTGCAGCTCCCTGCCATGCCACAAGTAATAGGATGTGGTAGAATAGAAATGGCCAATGGACACTTTAAAAAAACAATCTGAAGACCAAAAATACTTATCTTGGATTCTGATCTGGTGTTTGCTTAGGTAAATCTAGAAGATCTCAGGACGTAGCTAATGCAGATGAACATTCATGGACATTGAAGCACATACCCATAATAAACTGCCCCTTTACTGAGAGAGTTTTAACTGAACTTCTCCACTACTGCCCCACCAGAAAGGCTTCTGAAGATTGTCATACCACCAGCGACACGTGTCCCTCAACAGTGACATGGGAATGGAGGGAATGGGCTGGAAGACAACCCCCTTCCAGCGGGCTGAGACTCAGTTTCCCTCCCATGCTCCAAAAGGCACATGTGCCGTGTTAGATTCATACCAGCAGGACTGGGGTATGTAAAACGCAGTCTGAGAAGAGATTCGGAGCCATCCTCTATAAGCTAAAGGATTACAGTAACCTTTGTAAGCTTGTCCCAAGTTTCCCTTTCTTTCAAGTGACAGCAAACCCAGCAACCTACCCCAACCTCAGCTCTGAGCTGGAATAAGACCCTTGAAAGGAGAAGCTGCTTCTGCACATCCAGGCAAATTCCAGCCATTCCATTCCAGAAGGCTGAAATGAATTGCTTCATCACTGTCAGAGCTGGTTTTTGTTTGTTTGTTCTCTTCCCCCCTGCCCAAAAGACATTCTTGTATAATGATGTTGATTGCTGAAAGGCTTTTCCTTTCCATGGAGCACACGGCTTCAGCCCCATTTCTCTGATCAGCTCTACCCACACTGTGACAGCCTCTCCCCGCATGGTTGTTAGTGGCACTGCTTGGTTAAAACTGCCAAAAAAGACCCTACTTCACATGGAAAAACTTGTAAAAAAGCTCCCAGGAGATGAGAGTTGGCAGGTTCAGGCTCTCCTTGCAGTGAAGGCTCCTCTCGTGAGTCACGCCGTGTTTCTGGGTGGAACGCTTTGCACACGTGACATGCCTCTCCTACGTATGAAATAATTATCTCTTTATCTCCCTAGCCATCTTATTTAAATTGGAATTGATGAAGTTCGACACAAACAGACAAGTCGAGGTTTGCCCACGTGAAGGCAGCCTGCGAGGACATGCCCATGGTGGTGATGCTGGGCACAGCAGAGCTGCTGTCGTGACGTGTCCCTTGCTGTGCCCTAGCTCCTGCAATACCTGCGGTGTCACGCAGCCCGTGGGTACCTCCACGCTGCCATACCTACAGGTTAGGACATCTGTCAGAGCTACTTTACAAGCAGCTCTGATGTGAGGACAAGCCACAATCCACAGCACAACCCACCCTGTTATTAGAGCCACCTCCCACTTAAAAACACACACAGGCGGTGGTGCACGCACATCCTTGCTCTCTCCTTTAATGACATCTGTCTGCGTGTGCACATCTGGGCACATCCTCACTGGTGTCTTTGCAGGGAGGGTGCCAATACCAGTAGATGCTGGTAGTATGACCAACAGCCTGGGGAAATGCAGTGTATGGATGTGGGATGGACTCTTGGGATGCTGATTAGAGCCCCCCATGAGACCCTATTTTAAGCATCAACTCTGGAAAGACTTGCAGTAGTGCCCTGAGGTTTAAGGGGGACACTGCCCTTTCTGATCACTGTGAAGTGCTGCACGTGTGAGGAGGAGGGAGGAGCACTCACCAGCCCTCGGCTCGCAGTGAGGTTCTGCAGAGCTCCAGCACAAGCTTCCAGGGTGGCATCCTTCTTGCTCTGATCCATCAGGGACAGATAGGTGCGGATGGCATCAGAGTGGTACAGCCAGCTGGGTCCTTTGGGTTTAAAATCCTCCTCAGGAAGGGGAACACCATACTCATCATTCTACAAAGAGAGGAGAAACTAGAAGATCAGATACTGCTCTTCACTTGCAACCCCTGCCTGGGGCTGAACCTCACATTTCCAAGCCCTCTGCGGTACATCTTACCTCCATTTTACCACTCCTGCTGTTGAAACAGCCTGTGAGAGTTTTGTCCGTATAAACGCTCCGGGCCATGTGGTTGAGCTGGGTGTATTTGTTGGGAACTTCAGCATCCAGGCGGTAGGAGAGGTTGTGCAGGATGCAGATGCAGTTCTCCACAGACTGAAATCACCCCCAGAATAAAAATGCAAGCATCACATTAGGCAGAAAAATATGGAGCAGCACCTGCTATAGCTCCGGAGAGGACATATGCTACGCTGTAATTAGCTTTTTTAGCAGTTGTACTGCATAGGCTCCTGACCCTGCTTAAGGCAGCAATGGGTGGGAAGGAAGGAGGAGGTCTACTAGGCATGAATGAAGGCCACATTGCCCAAACGCCGTGTTGTGGATCTCAGTGAGCTGGCTGACTCAGTGAACCTTGTTAGGTCCCACTGCCGCAGAGAGGTTGATAAACAGGAAAAGAGAGTGCGGAGCATGCTTATATCAAAGTGCCCGCTAGGAAACACTGGCTCTTGAAAGTCTTCCTCTTGCCATAGTCAACTTTCAGTGACTTTATCCAAGTCACAGCTACAGGTTAGGGGACACTTTTTACCAAGAACAGGCTTTTAAGCCTCCTTTACTTGGCTGCCAGAGTGCCTAATGTAAAGAGCAAGGAATAATTTTCAGTAGATACCTGTCACCAGCACCAGACCACACGGACACACTGCCAGAGAGCCATGCTGGTACGTGCTGCTGAAACTGGTGATGCAAAAGCCATCCCCAAAAGAGGAATTGCTCATCTGAAATAATTTTGATACTTTTTGGGCATTGATGCCTTTAGGATATCTGGCTAGTATCACAGGTGGAACTCCTGAAAATGTGGCTTATGAAGACTATTTTGTCCAGGATAAGTGCTGCTTACACGTAGCAGTCAGAGACACAGTGAGGGGAGTGACAGAACGATGCCAGCTCCTGGCTCCTTGCTGGATGTGGTGCCAAGCTGGGGCTTATAGTCAGTCCTGCTGGACTTGAGCTGCCCATTTGGGACTTGAGTCCTGCTGGATGAAGAGATTTGGTGGTGGGAAGAGCAAGAGACGGAGGTTAAGATGCTGGAAGGACCTCAAGGTGAGAAGGGAACGGAGGAAAGCATATTGGAGGTTCAGGGGCCAAAATATTTTGCCATGCCTGTTGTGTTCGGTAAAGGAAAATTGCAAAACCCACCTCTACTTCAGGCCCAGAGCAATCCTATGACAGATCACACAGGGGTTTGGAAGGACAAGAGCAGCCCCAAAAGTCTGGTCCCTCTTGTGTTTATTTGAAAGGGATTTTGAGATGTTCCCAAAATTGCAGTTATTGGCTATGGGGCTGAACCCTAGCAAACAGCTCGGGGTGAGCATCTGGTACCTTATCATCGGGTCGGTTAGAAGCCACACAGTTCTGGGTGTAAGTCATGACGGAGTCGATCAAGCCAGGGTAGTTCCTCATGGTCTGTCGTCCCATGTCTGCAGAGCTCAGGTTTCTGAATAAGTCATCACAAAGCATGTCGGGAGAGAGGGAAGAGAGATGGTTAGTTGGGGTCACTCACTAGTTTCTGTGGGCTGTTCTGGCTGTAGCTGTAATTGAATTCCAGGATATTTTTGTAGGTTCAGCAAGGCTGGTGTACTGGTCTCATTTTGAAGGCCCTCTGTAGGACTGCACTGGTGCACAGCTCTCCTGTTGCTCCTTAGGACTGATTTCATCTAGGAAAATGTCCTGTTAAGGAGCTCTGCATAGAGTGCATCCTCCTAGTGAGAGTAACTGAAAGCAATATTTGCCTTGGAGGCTGTGCAGTCTGAAGAGCACAGACTCCTCGCCTCCTTGGAGGTGCTTCCAAAGAGAAGACTAAATAAAGACCATCTGGGATTCTTGTGAAAATCAGGAAGGTGCACCTGATTGTAAGCATGGAGCTACACAGGGTCAACAGCAAGATTCGTGTGGGACAGTGGGGCAGAGATGCTGAAAAGCAGCAATTGCTCCGACCAGAGGGACTGGCCAGTTTGTAATGTAGTGTATTCCCAAGCACAGCTTGCTGCCAGGAAAGGGGAGTTTTTCCAGTAACAGGAAATGTTTTTTGTTGTTTTGTTGGGTTTTTTCTTCCCCGTTTTATTGCCTTGTAGCTTGCAAATGAAAAACAAAGAGAGGTTGGCAGTTGTTGTGAGATATTCACTCCAGGCGTTCCAGAACTGGATTTGATGTTCACTCTGATTTGCAGCCTCCTCATTAACATGAAGTCATCTGCAATCCAGAAATGCTTGAGCAGCAATGGCTCGAGCCCAGGGCAAACCCAAGGCTGTTCTCATCTCTGTGTTATGATGTGGCATGGCAGTGAGTCAGAGCAATCCTGGCTCACCCCTCGGAGCAGGGGCTCCGGACCCAACCGCCCTGCTTTCCTTGCTGCCCTGGCTGGGTCCCCCAGGCTGCTGAGCATCCCTGCTGACCCGCACCCCGGTGCTGGATGTTACTGCGACGTGGGAGACAGAGCCTGCCTTGAGTTAACCTCCACGGAGAGCTGCTTTTGCAAGGTGTCATTGTACCCTGTCCCTCGTTTTAATGGGCTATTTTGTGGTATCGGTGGGTCGAGGTGGTCTTGAAAGTGGGGCACCTCATGCAACGTACACCAGACACCCCGACATGCAACTGCATGGGGAAGGTGCCTTCCAGGGCAGGGAAAGGAGCAGCACTCGCTCTCTTTCAGACACAGTTCCCAGCCACAGAAGACGATAGTATCACGTCTCCAAAGGCCCCTGCCGTATTCACCCATTTCGTTTCATAAGCAGATACAGCTCCTAGCTGCATGTCTGGTAAGGGTGCGGCTGGCGCTGCGCTCCCTCGGGGAGAGCTTCACTTGATGAAAGTACCTAATTATACAGGGTATTTTTTTTTTTCTTCCCCCCACTTGTTCCCAGTGAGACAAGGAGCTTGCATCCAAGCGGAGGAGGGTGGTAGGAGAAACAGCAAGTCAGGGCGAAGATCCTCTACAAAAGGGCTCTGGCTTTCCCGTAAAAAAAAAAATAAACTGCACTGGGCTCAGTCTGCACCTCCTGTTTTGTCGCTGACCTGCCTGATGAGCCAGGAAAAGTCCAGGGCAATGGGACTGCCCTGTGCTAAAACAGTTACTAAAATCAGTGGGAAAATCCTTGTTTTCCCCACATAGAGGATTATGTCATTTTTTCTCTTAAAAGCCATACCAGTTTGTTTTCTAGCAACCAAATTTTTCTCTGGGACCCTCAAAAATCTAAAGGAAAAGGTGTGGAGTTCCCTGAGCTAAACGCTGTCAGGTTTCACTGTTGCAGCTCCCCCATGACAAAGCAACTTATATTTTTTGAGCAGAGACTTAGCAAGAACAAACTTCTTAAAAAAAAAAAAAAATGCTACTAGGAAAAACATGTTACATGTTATTTTTTCTCCACCTTCTCTTAGTCAGGAAAACTTTCTCAAGAAGAATGTTTTATTAATACAATTGCACTGAGCGTGTCTTTAGCTTATTGTAAGAGGATTTAGACAGCCTCAGCTTTTGTCAACAGGCACAAGCTACAGTAACTCCCTGTTGGGTGACTCACCTCAAACAGCCTGTAGCATTGAAGAATACTTCTGGGTCGATAATTTCTCTTGTCCTATTGCAGCTGCCATCAGACCAGCCAGAGAAAGGGATGATAACGCAGTCTGTCAAGACGGGGAGTGCCTCCTGTATCAGCTCTTCTTTTAACTCATCAGTGGAGGAGAGGTTCCAGAGCAGTCCTAGGAAGGTGGGAGACAAGCTCAAGCAGAGGCTCACCATGTATTAGAAACTTTTTTTAGGTCAGAGTGAATTCCAGCACTAAGCCCTCCTTCACTTCATCCTTCTTTGCACGAAGGGTGCACAAGCTGCCCTGAAGCCTTGTCTCTGCCCATCCCTATAGTACAGAGGCAGAATGGGCACCCGGGGCATGTGTCATGTGAAGGTGGGCATCTGAGCGTCCTGCCTTCCACCAGAATTGGTGTTTATTGCCGTTAGGTTGCAGGGGGAAGGGCATCTTTCCTGGGATCTCATAAAGGCTTGCACACAAGACCTCAGTCACAGCTGAGGGTGATGTGCACCAAGGAACTCACGTCAATCCTTCAAGAAAAGGTGAGACACCCATGAGACAATCTGCCTATCCATACTGGGATCACTGGCACCCTTGACCTTCCCTGAGAACAGCAGGGAGCAGGGGTGCAGAAAGGCATGGGAATGGCAGGGTGACCACAGCTGTGGGGGGAAACCTGGGGCAGGTGCTTCCTCAATGGGCTTTTATGATGTGAGGAACCCTTAAGGGACAACAAAGGGCCAGAACCTCCTCGGCCTTCTGGTTTAGGCTGCCATTTGGTGTGACAGGAGCACAGACCTTCCTCTTTGTGGTGTGGCAGCACCATGGCTACTGGCCCTTCGTGTGCTGGAGCAACATGGCCCACAGGCAGGGAGGAGCATGGTCCTCGCGGGGGGGTGAGCAGTCTGCTGCGTACCTGTCAGTTGTTTCTGAATCTCAGTGTTCCCCGTCCTCCGCAGGAGGCTCACGCACTCCCTTATCCCATTCTGCCGCCGGGTTTCTATCTTGTTGGTTGGATTCTTGAAGACCAAATTTCGGAGAGCCCCGGCTGCTGCCCGCTGTACATTCTGGTTTGTGCTGCGGAGCAGCTCGACGAGCTTGGCGATTCCCCCCAGCCGATAGACCTGTACCAGGGAGGACAAGCTGCCATCAGCAAGGGGGTGCAGAGCATCGCTGGGACAGGGACGGCTCGAGCGGGCATGGCAGTGCCAGGAGCCCACATGGCACATACCAGGGGAAAAGGGTGGTGAGGGCTTGCAGATGGCATGTCTGGTCATGAGCGCAAAGGTGCTGGCCTTGAGGTTGGAGCTTACACTCCAGAAGTGGATGTCCATGAGCAATGGCCATGGACAGAGTCCTTTGCTGATGTAAATGTGCTTGCTCCCACAAACTTTCACCTACGTCCATCACTTTGCATCAGGTGAAAATGTTGCTCTGCCTATCTGTAGAGGCCATTTATAGCAATATAATGACACGATGTGGTATATTTATCTGCATCCTGAAATCACAGGCTGAGCTAAAAGGGATGGTCATGGCAGAGTGTAAACACCCTCCGGGGCAGCCAGGAGCCGTACTGGGCCGTCCTCAGCGGGGGCAGCGCTGGGAAGGGGTGTGAACCCCGGCCGGCAGGACACCAAGCACATGCCACGGAGGTTTGAAGGCAAATTCCTCCAGCTGAGCTCTCCAAAACGACGAGCGCTCCCGCTGTAGGATGCCCTCTGTAGCAGGTCTCCGGGGGACACGATCCCACAGGGAGCCCCTCCTGGCGCAATCCAGCCCATGGGCTGGGGATTTGCTGACAATGGAAAATGAATGAGCGCCTTTCAGAAAGAAAACAAGCGTGCGCCGGGGTGACTCACGTACCTGCTCTGACACATCTTTCTGGGAAGCGGTGGGACAGGCCGGTGCTCAGAGAGTGTTTTCAGCGGTAACGAAGGGTGTGGCTACCCCACAATTAGCGACGGTGCCGTGGGCTGGGGTACCTGCACCCCCACAGCCGCAGCCAGGGCGCAGAGATCGGTCCCCGCACTCTGCCCGTGCCGGCTCCGTTATGCATGGCAGTGGGAGGCCATAAGGATGGCGCCGTGGTAACCCCGGGGTTGCATGACTGCAAACACACCGGGGTGGGATAAACTTTCGCGACAACCTTCCTACAGCAGATCCGTCCTTACGGCTGCTTCCTCTGCTGCACGTTGGCATTAATTTAGTAACTGGAGAGTGAGAGCGTAAGAAAAACAAGCTGCTCGGTAAGAAGGGCTTCTGTTTGATCCGGTATCTTTGTACCTGATCACTGTTAGCCCATGGGCTTAGATGGCTGGAAATGGCTGATATGCCACTGAGCAATGCACAGCGAAGATCAGCGGGATTTAGGGCAATTTTATGTGGCTCTGGTGCTGCAGCTCTGACATAGCAAAATATTTGTGTGGAACTGCATCCAGAAGAGGACACTGCACTTGGTGCTTGCTTCTGTATCACCAAAACCCGATAACCAGCGTCACGGCTGCTTACGGTGATAATGTGGACACAGTCTCCTCCACTGCCTGGTAACTATTCCCCTGTTTAAATCCCTGCTGACTGCTAATAAGAGCTCCAAAGGGGTTTGCTCACCTCTTGCTTGGTGGACTCATCCTGGAAGCAGGTGTGCTGGAGGTAGTAAGCACCCATGGCCTGGTATTTGTCATCAGAGGAGCACAGAAGCTGTATGGCTTTCTGGATGGTCATTGTACCGCCGTCTATCTCATCACCACATATTCTGTGTTAAAGAAAAATACAGCATGGCGTGAGTGCTCAGCTGAAATGGCTACATCAGTACCGGGAATTATTAGGAAGGAATCGATTACAAAATGTAAAATATGATCATATCACCACATAAACCACACGGTGCACGCCTAGTGCATTTCTCTGTCTCAAAAAAGAGATGATGAAAGTGGGAAATACACAGTGGAGGACACTAAGGCTAATAAATGATGGATCTGGTCTATCCAGAAACAAAGGAGACAGAAAATAAAAGCTTGGTTGAGGTGCTAGATGTCTAATCATGTCTAAAGTGGAAGGTTTAATGAACTGGTATTCACTGTTTCTCAAATAAAAGAATTAGTGGACAAAAGTGAAACCATCCGTCAGGTTATTAGGGCAATCTAAAGTAGGCAGATGCTTTTCCCACAGCATGCGATCCTTTGATGTGAGGTGTGGTGGAAGCAATAATGTGAGAGCAGCTGATGGTCTTGGGAGGCTAGAGCAATCCCTTAGGAAAAGGCAACTGGCATGTCTGGAGTGATGGGATGGACAAATATTGAGTTTATGAAATACTAATAATAGCAGTGAGACATCCTGCTCCCAGGGTATGTTTACACTGGCAGTCTCCAAGCTCTTCCCAAAAGTTGGCCACTGTCATCATCCCTGTGATAGGTAAAGAATGTGCCTACAGACTCCAGAGGAAGGATATGAATGCCTCTGGCTGGGAGAAGGACTGAAACCTTGGGGGAAAATACAAACACCTGAAGATTCGTCCACTTGTTCAGAAATATGAAGGTCCTGCTCTCTTTGGCTTGTACCTATTTAGCATCATCTGTGATGTTTTAATCACATAAAATCATAAAAGGGAACAAACTTTCAGACTGATGAAGGGGTGCTGACCTTTAATAAAGGTTACTCTCTCTTTTCTGAGCATCCTTGTGCCTTAGGCGTGCAGCTGGCTGCAGCATGGTCTCCACTCGTGGCAGAGGGGCTGCGTCAATTTGCACCAGAATAAATGACCACACAACATTCAGGACTGAGAAGAGTCAAACCCCAAACTCCTGTTTGTTCATTACTATTTCAGCAGTGATGGGATACAAATGGGAAACACTTGGTTAACAGTGGATGAAATAAAAAAGGTGAGGGGGGGCTTTGCGAGGACAACTAGGTCATCGTTGTGCCTGGCTGATGTCACTCCCTGTTGAGGCTCCAGCTGCGATTGATGTGGACTTTTACCTGGAGACTGGGGAGATCAGCTCCTGTCTGAACCACAGTAATTTCTACATAAGCTACATGTCATACTAATGAGTGGCTATGTAGAGGGGCTGATTGTCCTCAGGCAATCTGGCAGACTAACAAAACAGAGCGTTTTTTAATCAGTGCGTTAAATGAACCAATTGCATTTGTTAAATATTACTACGAGGGGGTGGCTTCTTCTAGGCATGGGATATGCAGACTTATTTTCATTGTGTCAAAGAAACGTTAAGAATAAAGGTCTCAGAAGGACACCCAAGTGTGGTCACCACCACCAGCAGCTTACAATAAGATAAAATGTTTTGTCCTTAAGCATCCAAAGATTCACCTTCACACAACACAGGCCAGCGAATAATATCCATAACTCTACAGCAAATTTCATACAAGATATCAAACCTAACAATTATGCTGTGACACTGGAAGACAGCGTGACAGGCTGCTTTGTCTCCCCTACCCTCACGGCTATCAGTCTCTGTCTCATTTAAATTACTCATTTAAGCACCTGTGTGGTCAATGGAGAGAAATAGGTGCTTCTAACAACTTGCCTCTGTTTCTTAGACGTTCTTCCTAAGACAGGAAGGCTTGGAGATACCTCTGCGATAGACGGGACTGACAGCCAGCAGTCTTGGATTGGACGTTAAGCATTCAATGTCTAAGGTGAGATGTGGAATGAGTTCATTCCACTTTTATTTCTACCATATCAATGAAACATGGCTTCATCATATGATTTCTCTTCATCAGTCTGAACTTCTATCAAAACTTGGCTCACAGAAACTTCCATTACACTTGCAACAAGGGAACATAAAACTGAAAGACAAAATTTAAACTAGGAACTACGGAACCTCAGAAATCTTTCGTTTGGATCCAGGATGCCGTGATTTTCTCTTAGTCTTTTTCACATTCCTGGGACATGCAACAGAGCTGAGACACAGGTGGGTCCAGCGTGGGAAGCACCAGAGGGACGACTCCTTTGAGGGATCCAGACCTAGGCTGGCAGTGTGTGTGGGAGGCACGTGATTAAACACACCATGCCAGTGGCCACACAGCTTAATTAATCATGGTGATTTTTTTTCCTTTTTAATTTACCAGATTGATAAAACCCCTAAATCAGGTGCAGTTTTTATGAGAAAGAAGTATGTCCACTTGGTCCAGCTACTCAAGGATGGTGATTTTCTACACACCCACTCAGTAAGAGGGCCAAACCCTCCCTCAGCAGCAAAAAACTGGGCACCCAGGTCCAGTTCTGCCTGGGAAAAGATGGGGAAAGTTCCATTTCCCTGCTGGCTCACCAGCAGGAGAAGTTCCCAGAGGCTGAGCAGCCGGGCTCTGTCATGCCACCTGAGAAGCAGTGTTTTCTTCTAGCTGAGAATATAATCACCCTGGCAAAGCCCACACTAATGGGAGATTGTTCATCAGCCAGTCAGGGATATTCCTAACCAGATCTACACGACGAGAGCAGCCCGCTCCAAGAGAAATTCTTGGGCCGTGGCCATCTCCAGCCTGGGCCAATGTGCCTGGTAGGAAGAGCTCCAAAGGTTGCTCTTCTTCCACAAGAAAGCAGCAATCAGAATAAGGAGAGACCTCAATTAGAAATGATTCAACAGGAGACAAATTAGATGATCAGATTCATGTGTGGAAGGGAAACAAATACAAGGATCAGTATCACGGAAAGGCAAATTCCCTCATTTGCTACTAACGCTTTTGGTTTATTTTGTATTAGCAGATTGGTTGTTAATCAGATCTAAGTCTCCATCCTGGTTGTTAGGGCTGCAAGTCCCAGGAGAGGAGGAATCCAGAAAACTGACAAATTCCATTGTTCAATAATAGAATCACAGTGAAGACACTCATCTCACACATCCACGCCTTGGAACCAATCTGATAGCCATGCTCTGTGCCGAGCAGCCATGTCCACCTGGGGACGTGGCACCAAGGTCTTGATGGCACCGAGAGCTCAGTGGAGCTTCCCCTCGGGCTTGGCTCTCTGGGCAGGTGCCAGGGGAGATGAGCACAGACTGACACTGAGCCAGGGAGGAGGGCATCCCCACCGTGTGCAGTGACACAATCCCTGCCGGGGCAGCGTCACGCACAGCTCCACAGCAACTGCTTTGGATGTAAATGTGCAGCGCAGGTAAGTTCATTTCACAAGAAGCCAGCACTGTGCAACAGTCATTTTTAGAGGCAGTTAATTCCAAACAAGAACAAATCAAAGTGATGGTGCCTATCGTTGTACTTGGTTCTTCTCCCATTGTGTGGCAGAGCCCTGGAGAATTTATCTTTTGATACTGGTCACCTCTATTTATCCCAAAAGAGGAGATCTAGCAGAAAACACCCTCAGTACTTTTTTCTGACTCTTTCAGTAACTTTTCTACATTTTCACTGTTTACAGTTTCCAGAGAGACCGAGCTCCTGCCTAGGAATGGGTGGTTACAGGACACACACTTACTGTCCCTGGCCTGTAGCTACAGCTCACAGAGGCTGCCGCAGCTTGGCTGGGGCCAAGTCAGCATCACCACAGACAAATATGTCCAAATGGAAAATCCAAAGGATTGCCCCAGCCTTTACTGCCTCCTCCGTAGCTGCCAGCCAGAGTATTCAAGTCCTTTAACAGAGTAGCACCAAGACAGTTCATATTTCCTGGTGCTCTGAGCGACACTTGCTTCCCCATGATCTCTAATGTGCTGTTTTATCCTTTTTGGCCCAGTGAGCACCAAGGGGAAATGCATCCACGTCTGAAATTGAGGCCAAAGGTGCATGTGGTATTACAGAAGACAACACATATTGTAGGTGTCCATTAATGGCTCCTGATCTGTATCAGCAATCCTTAAGCTGGAGAATGTCTGCAGACACTCCAGCTCATGTCTTCATCTTCACAAATGGGAATACCCTGAATCCTTCACAAGGGCAGAGATCAGCCTGGCCTCTCCGTTAGTCTCCAGCTCAAACGCCTGGGTCTCCCCTGAAGTCACCCGGGAGGCACTGACCTCATCAGGGGGCAACTCACTGACCTGCCTCGGATCTCAGCTCCACTGGCCAGTGGCCACATCTCTGCAAGGGCAGAGGGGACACCCAGCGCAGATGCACGTAAGCAGCTGGCTAATGCACAGGCTATTGCAGAGCCACATCCACCACCTACCACCGTCTAGCTACCCCTGGGCTCTCAGCCCCGTGGGCACGTGGTATCAGAAGCAATAGGTGCAGCACAGAATTAATCAGCAAAGAGAATTAATGCAACGTCAGCCGGCAGTAGCCACTGTTTTCTTGTACCTCAGGTTCCAGCTGGAGGGGGACAAAGACTCAGAGTTTTCTGGGATGCATTAAGCATCACATCCTTTATTACTGCTTCTCATTATCGCTACCTGATGACCAAAGAGAATGTAGAAACTTTTTTCCTGACTAGGCTGAATTACAGCATGTTGCTTAGCTAAAAGCTGGCTAGCTCAAGGTGATACGCTGTCACTTGGAGCGTGTCACAGATGCCACCCATCAGAGGAAATGGTTGAAATCAGGTATAACACATGTAGGCTTCACCAGCTGCTGAAACCCCTGTTGCTGCTGGTTTCCAGGATGAAAGGCTGCAGATCTGCAGGATTTCATGACAGCACAAAAAGAGGGGCTCCAGGGAGGAAAGGGAGCCCTGAGCCCAAGACGACTCCCTCCAGCTCTGTCAGGTAGCAGGACTCAATCCAGCTGCATTGTGGCAAAGTGTGAGCGCTGCTCATCGAGAGCTGCCTTTGGGCAGGAGCCACCACAATAACCCATGAACTGAGCCCAGGACAGATATACCGAGCCGGGAGATGCCCCATCTATGACATCATGCTCCCCAAGGTTTGAGCCCCTGCGTGGATGTGGAGAAGTATGTCTGGAAGCGACACCAGAAGGTCCCTCTCTGCTCACTGAGGCAGGACCATAACGACAGAGGTGGTGGAAGAGAATATACTTCAGGAGGAGGTTTCCAAAGCAAGGCAGCGCCGTTCAACCTTCTGATCTGAACAAACAGTACAAACTCAGATGTCATCACCAGAACCAATACTATGGGGTGAGTAAAACCCTACATCATGCTGTAGTTTATCATAGAATGGTTTCTCCCCAAAAAACATTTATGTGTTAAACTACTCATTAGTTAGTTGGAGGAAAAGTGTTTTCGTCAACTAGAATTGCTGCTCTCAGAAGAGTCTCAGAAGGACTCTTCTGAGAGATAGTTACCAAAGAGACAGCCCTTCCATGTCTTACACAGCCAAAGCCAGTTCAATAATTGGAAGCAATCACACACTCAAGAATAGTTCCAGAAATTAAATAACTTTGTGACCAAATGCAGTAGGACTGTCCTGTAAAGATAGTTTGACAGTTTCTTGCACACTCAGTATTTTGATATCTACACGTCACTCTCACTGAGAACGTCCAGTGACCCCTTTTTCTTCTCACACCATCCAAGGAGATCAGATCCGTAGCACAGGACACCTGAGAAGCACCCTGCTTGAACCAGTACTGACATTGCCCACAGTCACTGCATTGCAGAGGAGTTTTGTATCACAGACAGACCCAGTGGATCACAGGTCCCACTGAAATCACCTCACTGGATCACCGCTGAAAGCGTGGGAACTAGCCTTTCCATTGCTCATAGAGATGGTTTGCTAACCTGCAGACAAAATCTCCACCTACACAGTTTTGCAGCATGAAAACCAAACACAAAATTATCCTTGTTATAAAGGGAAAAACTCTACCTGAAACCCTAGCAGAATAGGAGGAGCAGAGCACCAGACAGGGGACCACCAGCAGCTATTACCCAGGCGAGCCCTTGTCCTGCGCACGGAAGGTAAAGGTTGGGATCCTACAAGCAAACCTCTCCCTCCTCAAAGGTCAGGCTACCCAGATGCAGACTGAGTTCTCCAAGTGCAGAATCCTCCAGCCAGAAACGGTCCTACAGAGCAAAGCGAGCCCAGATACAGCCCTAACCCATCCCCGAAGGCCCCTTCCCAACAAAAGCACACTAAGACCAAGGCTAACAGTGACCTGCTGGGCACTTTATAAGGGTTAATGACCTTCCTATTAAGTCGTTTTTTTTAAAAGAGAACAACTCCTTAGTATGTTTCCAAAACTTTAAGGACCAGTGCTTCCAACCTTATCTCTGAGCGAGGAGCAGAAGCTCTGGTACAAGCTGCCCTCCGAACGAATCCAGCTGGGCAGCGATTTCACACCGAGCAGGGGGTGCGCCCCAGCCAAATCAGATTTACTCAGGGGACACAGCCCCAGCTGAGCCTACGACTTGTAGCCCGACGTTTCCACATCGGAACCTGTTCTGCCAGATGAGCCATGCCCCAAGCCAGGAGAAGTATATAAATGGAGCCACTCCCCAGCCCGAGGGCATCCAGCGTGGAGAGCATTCCTCTCACAACAGCAGTTCTTCTCTTCAGAAAACTCCATTATTTTTCAAGTGACCTTTCCAAAGCCATGACCGAGTCTACAGCCATGAGCGCCGTGCAGTGCAGAGCAGGGCTTGCTTTGGGGAGCCTGCCTGCCTGGGACTAACTTCTCAAAAGTGGTATTTGCCTTCGGCAGAAGCCAGCTCCAGTCCCATGTCTAATCATTCTGCCATCCCTCCCACTACACTCCTGTGCTCTTTAGTCAGAAATTCCCTAGAACAAGTTACTTCCAGTTTATGTAAGCCTCTGTTTCCTATTCCAGAGGAATTACAAAGCTTCTGAAAGCATCAAGCCAATGCCACCAGTGCTCTGGGTTGGGCAGGGCTGATTTTGCATCTGTTAAACATGAACTAACTGGGCACCTGGGAAGCTAAAGGTTTCTTGACAACATGCTAACGAGCGAGTGAAATTTCTTGGCACACATACTCGGGAACAAACTTCTACTCAGTACAAAGTGAGGGAGCCTGTCACAAGCTGCCATGTCTGTGATACCCTCTGGGTCGGTGCAGAGCAGGCTCTGCATGACAGTGCAGCAGCCCCCGGGAACACTTGCAGGAGACCAGACCCTCCTTCTCCAGCTCAAAAAAACACTGAGACTGTGAACTGCGACGTTTTGCAGTTCAAAACATGCAAACCATACACTGACCTCCTGTAAGGTCCTGCCCCTGGGGGGGAACAGCCCCGCACACCAGCATGGGCTGGGGGGGACCTGCTGGAGGCAGATCTGTGGAGCAGGACCTGGGAGTGCTGGGGGGCAGCAAGTTGCCCCCATGGGCCAGCAGTGTTCCCTGGTGGCCAAGGGGCCAGTGGGATCCTGGGGTGCA
>JAVJGJ010000035.1:1000139-1017844 GCA_035590215.1 Microhierax caerulescens
TGTCTGTGTAAACTGTGGTCACCACTGCACCTTCTGTGGGACCTCAGGCACTACCTTACGTGAGGACACGGCATAGCCAGCTCGTTCGGTCGAATGGCTTTGGGAACCGGTGGCCGCTCCTAACTCACATTGCCAGTAGGGTGGCACTTGACTCTAAGGGTCCTCTGGGCTCCATCCAGCACCTGGAGTGAAAGATCACCTAAGGGAGAGGTTTAAAGTCACTACTGCACCCCTTGCTGCATCCCACCATGGGCACTGCACAAATAGGACTGGGGGCTTCATCCCTGAAGCGGACCCCTGGCACATGAGCCGAGGAAACCCTGCAGCCAAGTGCAGACCCGCTGCCCCGAGTGCCTCTTTCTGGAGTGGTACCTGATTTCAGTTACCTGCACTGATAATGAGTATCATCACATGGCTAATTACAGTGATGCTATGAACAAGGTAATCCACAAGAGGAATAAACAGAAAATAGTCTTTAATAATCGGTAAATCAAAGGTTTTAGTCAGCAATGTTGACTGATCTGGAGAGAGCTCTTCCTCCAGATCTATCCTTTCTTTACTCCAGTATTTGAACACCAGTATCATAAGGCTGGGAAGGAAACTCAGAAGCAAAAACCCTGAGATTTCTCAAAAGACACAAAACAAAATGAAAGGAGGAAGTCAGGAATAATAGTTTTGAAGAGCTGTGGGTGAGATAGGTTACCTGCTGTCACTGAGAGTCACCATCCAAGGCAGTGCTTTATAATAAGGTGATCTAAGAGCAGTGTCTTCAGTTGCAGGTGCTGTGGAGCAGCCACATAGGCATGGACCGCCTGTTACACCTTTTTAACTCCAGAAGAATTAAGAGTAAGTAAATTTCCTGAATACCATGCTGGGTCATTTCCCTGAAACATCTGGATTTGCCTGTGCATCTCAAAGGACTTAGCGACTCTCAGAAACACTCACAGCACCAGCTCCAGCTAGAAAGAAGCCCAGCAATTTTTTCTTCAAAAATAGATTTGCTTTATCTTTCTTTTCACTTCTCAGAGTGCAGGAATTACCAATAGGAGATGCTTTTTAGAACACCTGGAATCTGCACAGACTTCAAGCAGGTCCACAGACAAAGGTTAAATTTAACCCAAGCTGGAGGCTGGTCATGGATGTGAATAAACCTGTAACACTTTTCTGGAAGCAGCAAAATGGAGGAGGTTCCTCGCTGCGGCTGGGGAGTGTGATGTCTGTGAAGCTTGTTAAGCAGATTTAGGCTTGAGGTTATATGTTCCAATGGCACTTGGGACTCATCGCCCCTAACTGCAGTCATCTACCTGTTAGGTGACTGCTCCCATCCAGCTGCCAGTGGAAGGAGATAGGCATCCAGAGGGGCTGATTCATCCTGACCTGACAGATCTCCAAGATAGAGGAGATGAATCACCTCCTCGTTCCTCTCCCTTTGTTGGCTATGGGAGGAGTCTAGACGACTTGTTAAGACTAAATGGCTGATTTTCAGATAGGCACAGTTAGGTAAGACAAATTTTACTGTGAATCCTTCACAAGTCCTGGTCCCTTTTTCTGAAGTAGCCCAGGTCCTGCAGACCTGAACCAACAATTTCTAGAATGAAAGGCTCGTAAGACACAAGTCTGGAGAAAGACCTTCCCTCACCAGTAGATGCAGAAGAGCCCCTCAGGGAGAAGCTATGGGCTGCGTAAGTCTATGGTGAACCAGGAATGAGTGAACTGCTGTGTCCATGGTGCTCTGGGGTGTCTAGTGGAGACCCCGATCTTTGTAACCATCTTGTACACTGTTCACCACACCACCAACACCGTTGGACTGAAGTCCCCAGCAGTCAGTGGCATTTCTAACTACCAAGCTTTTGTCCAGCTGTTGTAATGATCAGGAAGAAGACCAGGGATGAACACAATTAAACAATAATCCTCACACCATCATCACTAGCCGCAGTACCACCTTGCCAGCATGAGCACAAGCTGGAGGGGCAGCTGCAGAGCTGGAGCTTAGCTTCCTCTCTCTCTCTAAAAAACAAAAACAAAAACAAAAAAAAAAACCCCAAAACCAACACCCAAACAAACAGCTAGAAACTACTGGGATGGCTGGAACACAGCACTTTTGCTTAGACAAAGCATAAAAAGCTCCACTCAGAAATCACAACAGACAAACAGCAACGTATCATTGAAACAAAACATCACAATCATTTGGCTTATGAACATCAAAGGCTCCAGCTCTGGCTCTGGAGGTCCCTCAGCTGCAAATTTCTGGTGGCCACAAAACCACTCTGGGATGCATCACTGCCTGCTTACCATGCTTAGACCCTGCTGCAGAGCACTAGTGATGGAGACAGGCCACTTGGCTGGATGGACCTCTGCTCTGACCCATCAGGGTCACCCCTTTGGTCTCAGAGCAGGCAGAAAGACCGCTGCCTGGGATTTAACCAGCTCATTAAAACAAGTCAACAGACAGCCTGCAAATAAACATTTCAAAGACATACCAGTACTCTCAGTCCTTCCTCCTGAACACGCAGTAGGCAGCAAACCTAGCAAGTGACATCGCTGCCTTGAAGCAAGCACGCTACATACACCAAGGCCATTAAGAAAGGCAACAGATACATCTTTCTGAAGCTGAGGAATGCTGTAGCTTGAACAGGCAGAGGATCTGTCAGCTACCAGGAAAAGCTTCAACCCTCTGTCTGTGTGCTTGAAGCCAACATCAGCACCTTTCCTGGTTCAACCCTTTGATGGTTGAGAGGGAGCTGCTTTACAGTCCCAGAGTTGTTGAAAGGAACCCTTTCTCTTTCCCGTATTTAAATCCCAGATCTGTGAATTGCTCCTTTCTACTTTATAGTTGATGAAAACCAAGGCAGAACAGAATACAGGTCCAAGGTGGAGGGCCAACATGAGCACAAGTTGTCCCAGTATATGATGGAGTGGCCTGGAGTGATTCTCATGTATCAAGAGTCTGTCACCAAGGACAAGACCAGGACCTCTGTGGGATGTATAAACTCAGATTGCACAAAGACAAGTACTACCTCGCCTGTGCTTTTGCTGGTAATCTGTAATATTCTGTTTGGAAATCACCATGGGAGAAGTGGACCACCTCTTTCCCAAGCTCTGAGAAAATCTGAAAAGGTCTGTTCTAGCATTGAAATTGGGAATAGCAACACAGTTGTAAAGTAAATCCCCTGACCATCACCGTTCAAGCACATTAATGCTGTTCACAGAGAAGTTTTGGTACATGGAAACAAAAATGGGAACTGTTCCGGATGAGCAATGGATGTGCTCTGAACTTGAACTGAGTCGTAAGAGTCTGATTTCGTGACTGATCCTTCAGACAGCTTGAAACCTCCTATGCTGTGTGGATATTTATCCACAAAACCAGACTAAAACTTGCCCAAACTAAAATTCCCAACCACGTACAACATAGATATAGGGTCGTTGATCATCCTCTTCCATTGCATTGAATTACACTCTAAGATAGCCACAGCCACGTGCAATCCCTCTCCAGCAAGTCTCTGAAGCGCTGTGACCTTCCTACATGACTGCTTCTGCTAGAGGGTGCTTTGCTGTACAGGTCACCTCAAGAGTATGCCACAGTCCCCAGATAAAAGAGTATCTTACCGGGTATCCCCAGCTGCTGTTTCCCGTCTGGGTTTTGGCATAATAGCTGCCCCGGGATGTCCCGTAGCCGTAACCATCAGCTAAACCGTCGTACATGGAACCTGCAAATGGGAAAAGCACAGTCAGCAGGAGGAAGCGGTCCCACGGGCACCCCTTCAGAGCACAGTGCTCTTTTTTCCAGTGAGTTTAGTTACTGAGGAGTAACAGAGTTAGAAACCTTACCAGGGACACAGGAAAGACAGGCAGTAGGCTGAGCCCTTGCCATTGCAAGCAGCTCATGCATGTTCATTTCAGAAGAGCTCTTGGAAACGCCAGCCCTCAGACCACAAGCAACTGCCTGAGGTTTTCAGCGAAGACTAAGCGCCACGAAACATGTAGTGGACAAGGGCAGATGGGGCCAGAGACTGGGCCAATGCCTCAGGTCTCCCTGCATGAGAAGGTCTGGATGCTATTTTGTGCTACACATCCTGGAAGGTCTGACCCTGGAACATACTTCCCCTACTCTGACTTGGAGATAAATAAAATTTGCCACCTGTCTGAAAGCAAAAGCCACCTGCAACCCTTTCTCCAGCCTGGCTTTCCTGGTCTGGCTGCTAACAATCACATCAACACAAGCAGCCCAAGCAAGGCTCACTAATTCAACCAACAAAACATGATGGATAAATATTTAATACCCGGGGATCTGAAATAGTTAAACACTAAACCACCTGATTGCACTGCCTTAAACCTCCAGTCTCTAAAAGATCACTTTGTGTCTTTGTACTTTCTTTTCCTGGGAATGTATTAAGCTCCATCATTGTTTTGGGGGCACTGGGGAGATCTGTGAGATGAGATCTCAGATACGTTTTGTAAAGGTGCAGATGTCTTGGATCGGGAGGAATCCACCAGCCATTTCTACTGTTTCTCAGTGCTTTATTCAGAGCTCCTGGATTTGCCTGCCCCAGCCCTACTAAAAGCTCTTCCAGCTGTCTCTCATCAGTGGCCTTTGGCAGTGTAATCTCTGGATCCCTCCTAACAGTATTTTACTCGATGCTACGTTCATCACTACAAGAAAAATGAAGCGAGTCCTTCTCTTTCCACACTGGAATTCCCTTAACCCCCTTCAGATGGTCCACAAAGAGTTCGAGTTCATTCACGTTACATTTTTTAAAGTGCTTAATAATTGTGGCATCCCAAGTCCCGTTATGAGGAAGTACAAACCCTATACTCCAATTAACTTCCAGGGGAAGCTCTGAATGTCTAACGAAGCACAAAATCAGGACTTACCTGTCTTACGTTATGCACCTAAACTGGTGGGTAATGTCAGAAATATCCTAATCTCTCTGATTGTTTGATAAGACTCATCTCTTAGATAAACTGGATAAGCTCGACCACAAAAGCCCTGAAGCCACTCAGGTCTTCTACAGCCACTGATCCGTCGAATAAATCTAGCTTATTGCCTTGCCTGAGGCACCCAGAACCTGTTATGGTGATTTGGTTTGTGGCTAAGAATTCTTGCATTTTCTCAGGAAGATGATTCCTGTAGATGTGCTATAAATAATGAGATTTGCTTTCTATTGTCAACAAGAGAGGAGCAGGACTGGACAGATGGCAGCATCTGAAGAACGTCACTGAATGCAGAATAAGCAACAGTAATTTCACAGACATACACTTGTGCAGGAAACCACAGGATCTCGTCTGCCAGTCTAGAAACTTGGTGGGCACTGCTCCCTATTGATATTGCTCCAGCCCTGACTGCTTCATATACACTAAATTGCACAGAATTTGTTGATAAGGCAAGGAAGCGGCCATCGACATGCAACGGGAGACACAACTCAGCTGTGCCTTTCACCTTGTGCTTCCCTGCTCCACCCTGGGCTTTCCCAGGAGCTCCAGACCAGGGCATTAGTGTTTGGCTTCAGCAGAGGCCAGGCAGGGCTCGAAATGGTGAGTCTGGGCCAGTGATTTGCCAGGGGACAGAGCTAGCCAGGAACCACAGCTCCGAGTGCAAAGGTAAACCAAGCCCATGATAACAGTTCCCTGGCAATTCCTTCTTACAGTCAGCCTCTCGTTCTGCGCAAACATCACCTAACTGCAGGCAGGAGCACCTGGGAGCGCTGCCCCACGCTGCGAATGAGCAGTTGGAAGAAAGGGTTCCTGGGCATGACTCACAGCTTCATCTGAGCGGTCCTCCCTGGGGACCACGCTTCTCCTTTCAGGACCGATTCTTGCCGTGCACTGCACTGGAGGAGTTGGGTTTGAGCAAGGAGACACCAAAAAAAAAAAAAGCTGGTTTAGGTACACCTCTGATTTTCTTGTATTTCTTGTAATTCACCATTACATGAGCGAATTCAATAGACGGTGCAGTTCATGCAAGGTTATGTTCTTCAGTTGTTGAAGAGTTGCCTTCACCTCTAAGAACTTGTATAGAAGAGCTTAAAAATACATAATTATATATAACCAAAACGTTCTCTCTTGCATTTTGAAGCCAACTTGCTGACTGGGGACTACTTCTGGCACCACACGACTGTGATTTTTTGCTTGGAGAGCTCAGTCTGAAGTCCAGGAAGAACCTGGGAATTTTCTGGTGGATGTGGCTAAAGGAAACATCATCTTTATTTAGTCCTGCAAGTTTAGATGCTTCTCTGCCTGGTTCATCTAAAGAGCCAGCCTGGAGGTGTATCGCCAGCCCTCAGGGGAGGGGAGGATGTTCCTCTTTTCAACCACCTCCAGGGTAAAGACCACATAAGCTGGTCACAGGTCCTGACAACCTGGGATAAAACCAGACTATCTCCTGAAAAAAAACCCCAACATTTTGGCAAGGGCTGGAAATGCTCTTTGGGGGAGATGCCTCCCTGGCACTTCTTTCTAGCTATGTCCATATGCCTGTGTCCCATTTGTTGTCATCCAAGCAGCTGTTTACGTCTCTTAAGTGCCCACTTGCGCTT
Source organism: Microhierax caerulescens (assembly GCA_035590215.1). Lineage (NCBI taxonomy): Eukaryota > Metazoa > Chordata > Aves > Falconiformes > Falconidae > Microhierax > Microhierax caerulescens. Next base: position 1,006,673 of record JAVJGJ010000035.1, read on the forward strand.
AGACAAACACGGAACAAATTAAACCACAATATTAGTAGCAGATAACAGATGGGATGGAGGCAGAAAAGACATGGCTGAGAATCACTTGGATGAAGCACAGCTTCCCAGCAGCTGTAGTTGTGGGCAGAAAATACCCCTGAGGGGCTGCTCAGGTGCTGGCTAGGCTGTCGTAGGGACCCCTTTCCCCTGCCCCCAAATTGTCATTACCCCAGGGCATTTCCTTCCAAACCTGGTCAATCGAAAATCTCATTTATCTTCAATGGCACGGTTCCCAAGGGTGAAAACCAACTACAACAGGTAAGGACTGCAAGATCTTGCACTCAAACCCTGTGAGCCCCACTACATGCCCACATTTCCCTCCTCCTCCTCCTCTCTGTGGCGGTTATGCATCGTTGCAGAGCAAACTGTGACTTCCATCCAGCCCAGCGCGCCTGTGCTTGATGAGTTCACTACTGTCTTCAAAGGCAGCTTCACACCCCTTGAAGCTGAGGGACTGATGGCAAGGAGAACGGCACTAAAAATGCCATTTTTCAAGCACGACGGTGAAAGGCTTCAGCCGGGCGCATGAAGCTAACAGGGAGCACTGTGGAAATGGATGCATGTTAATAAATATTAATCTGTGGCAGGGAAAGGCAAGACAAGAACCAGTCACTGGTAGCACAGGCTAGACAAGTTAAATAATGAACTATGCACGGCTTTAAAACAATAAGGATGATTAAACATAGGAAAAACGTAGCGAAGAGAAGAGGGCCTGTGGGAGGCACAAAGCAAAGCCCAGCTGCCTCCAAGGGGAGAAGGGTCAGTGAAATCCCAGAAGCTGAGATCCTTGCAGGAACGACCAAACTTCATTTCTGCCCTCTGTCCTGTGAGCTAAAAGGTTTCGGTGTTTTTCTATACTAATAATCTAAAGGTTTGTGGAAGAGTGGATGACGTTCACTGAATCATCTCGTGCTGTGGGAAGGTTACAGAGATCTTCAAAAGACTTACTGTCCCCGAAATCTCTTCTTCCCTTCTCATCAGAGCAATGCACCCCAGCAGAGCGAGGCAGGATGGCTATCGGCCCAGCACGGCAAACCTCCACGTCACAGCCCAGCCGTGAGGCAGGCGGACACTCCACGGCTGGGTTTCCTCAGGTCTTTGCTCCCTGCTATACCCTGACAGCCAGTGATGTGTCACTGGCAAAACTTTTCTTTAGCCAGAGGACTTTGCAGACGAGCCCCATTGGCTCCAAGGAGCTGGTTCGGCTTGGCCTTTGCTCCTGCCGTGCCACGGAAATCCATTTTCCCTGGAAAACTGCGTTACTTGCAAATTCAGAGGGAACCATCCAGCTAGCTGTTCCCATGGTGAACGGGCAGGTGTGCCCTAGGGAAGACCCCTCAGAGCAAGAACCCCAGGAAGAACCCCCACAGACCCCAAACGCTGCGGCTGCCCTTGGGAACACGCTGCTGGGCTGAGAAAAGCCCCCACTGCGGGTGGGGGGTTACACCGCCTGCACCAGGCTCCCGCTCACTGCCCTATCCCAGTGCACTCCAGTTTGAGCCCCAGTGGCTCACCTTGCCCTGCTGTGGCTCGTGCACATGTTGGGTGACACATGACATGAGAGCAGCCACAACGCCTCGATTCACTGGACTGCAAACAACCAATTAATTTTATGTATCCATCAGCCAGCGAGACATGGAAGGAACATCTGTTGACCCCCTAAAGAAACTCCAGCTGTGGGATACAACACCAGCATCCCTGCTACAGGCAAGACGGGTCCATGTCCACGCTCTCCATCCTACGTACACAGGCACATGCATTCCTGAAGCTGGGAGAAGCTCTGCACCACGCTTCGGCTCCCGCTCAAACCACAGATCTAAACACAGCAAGAAATGGCTGGACCCAGACCAAGAGCTAACCAGCCATGGGCAGGAGACTGTCGGGGTGCAGAGGAAGCAAAGCACCTCGATGTTATCAAGGGGCTTTGTGAGCTCCCCAGCCCGTGCTGCCCTTGAGGAACATCTCTGAGAAACCACGGAGGGAGGCAGGGAGCTGGTGTTGAAGGAGCATTTGAACAGGCAGTCGTCCACGCCTGACTGACCCACGTAGCCTGTCTGTAGGAAAATTAATGCTCTTCATTAGCTCTGCCCAGCTAACCTTTGGGCCAACAGCAGTAAAAGCAATACTTGAAAGCTTAGTCTGACCCTCTCAGGCTTCATCCCAGAAGAAAACCCCAAGAATAAATGGCAACTTCTTGCCCTCCTGGGATTCCATCCAGAAATGCCCTGAGAGAGCAGCTGCCGGGGTGATTCAGCCATCGGGACCTTTGTGCTGCCCAACCTCCCTGCGGTGGGGCTGGGGCGGCCTCAGCCCCGTGTTTGGAGGCAGCTCCTGGGAGCTGGTTGTGACTCAGCTTCCCTGGGACACAGAAACCAGAGCTGCACATTTCCACGCAATTCCCATTCCCAGACATTTCCAAAAGTGTCTGGAGGAGGGGTTTAGCTTCAGCCTGTCGAGCAGAGACGGGCAGCTTGGGAATTTGTTGGGTTCTTTTAGTTTCCCAGAGGTTTCACCTGAGCTCCTCTCCAAGTGGAATAATCCCCCTTTGCCTCCCTTCCTCGCTGCCTGTGGGCAAGAGTGGGAGACATCTCTCTGCCTGCTCCCCTCCGCTGGGAGAGGAGGCTGGCAGAGCCCCAGTCCCCATCCAGAGCCTCTCGTCTCATCCTGGTTTGTATTTTATTTTGTCAGCTCTGGCACCATAACACCTTAAGCAATAAACCCTCCCGAGGTAGGAGGAGACGTGCATCTTCCATTTTGGGGACAGAAAAAAGCTCTCCTTTCCCCGTCCCCCACCCGCCCCTTGGAGACTATGTCCGCAAACACACGCAAAAAGGAAAAGCAGAGATTTGTTCCTGGTGGTGCCCATCCTGGGTCAGTGCACACGCGCTGCCCACCATGGAGCTGCTCTATTCCCTTCGCTGCAGTAACGCCACACACACAGCCAGGACGGCTCCTATGGGCGCACCACCTCCACCCTCACCCACAGCCCAGTGACACCCGTCTGTTCCTGGTAAACCAGCCCAAAACAAGGGTCTTGACCATGACACCTCACCAGCGCTGGATTCAGCCTCATGATCCAGCTTGGAAAAGCATAATCCCTGAAATTATGGCAAGCCATAATCCCTGAAAGAGATGGCAGAGGCTGAGGCAGCTCTCCCAGCCTTCCAGCAAACGTCCCTCTGCATGCTGCTCCATCCGGACACAGCTGAATGGGCCAGTCCCAGCCCCAGCACCCCCCTCTCCCCCAAAGTCTCAGGCTTATCCTCTTCCCAGGGAACCCAACCAGGCCACTGAGCTCACTGCAGCTGCCGACAAAAGCACCTCCAAGAGCCAGGAGGTTTTGCACGGTGGCTGTCACAACCCTCTGGGTTTGCAGCTTCCAGCTGGGGAAAGCTGGGGTTCACCTCCAAATCAGCTTTCTCCAGACACAAGGATGGCGGAAAAAAAACATTTGCCAAGCCTTGACACAAAGAGGAAGACATTCCAGTAGGGAACCTGGCTCCAGGACTCAGCTGGCCACTTGCTTTCTCTGGCACAGACTCAGTGCGGGGCATCCCCACCGAGCCGAGGCAAGGCAGCACGGTAGGAACAGGACACGTCTCCTCCTAAGCCATCTCCTTCCCACAGCTCACACTGGGGTGTCCCGGGGGCTCCCACACTTCTCAGCCTACAAACGGGAGATGCGCTGGGAGCTTCAGAGGCAAATCCCGAGCTTGGGTCTGTGTCCCGTGCGCGGGCAGAGCCTGCCCTCCGCCTGCCGCGCGCTCGGGAGGCAGCCGAGCCCGGTGGGTGCCAGCTCCCCACGGAGCGGTGGAGCAGCAGCACTGTTAGCCTTGGCCATCCACAGGGACCCGTCTGGTGGAGGATTCCAGCCGTGGGGGCACTGACGGAGGAAGGATTTGCAGACATGAGGCAGCTACTCCAGCTTTAGAGCCAAGGAACAAGTGGTTAATGGCACCGCGCTGAAACGCCCGAGCACCTCAGGGATGCGGAGCGGCGCGGCGCTCCCAGGAGCCCAGCTCTGGCCGGGAGGGAGCCCACATCCAGCTCCCGCCTTGTCCTAACGCTTCCATCCAGCGCAACCTCGGCACCCCCTGCCCGGGGTAGCCCATGAGAGATGCAAACCGGTCTGTGCCCCACAAAAAAAACCCACAGAAGCACCCCATATCATCTGCTCTGTCCACAGACGGGACCCCCTCGCTGTCCAGAGCGCAGTGGGATTTTACCTCGGTTGGAGTGGCCCACACTCGACGACACGGACGACTTTTGCTTCTGCCGCTTCACCGTCATCATCACTTGCTCTTGGACCCGCTGTTTTCCCGTGCCCTTAGTTTTCAGCTTGTGGTCCGAGGGCAGAGCCAGAGTGGAGCTGGCCTGGTCTTGGAAACACTCATACGCCAACGCTGTTTTCAGTGGAGAGTGAAGCATGGCTGCAAGCAGACCGTGGGGCTGGGGGGAGAGGGGGCTGCACTTCACCTGACCGCGCACAACACAAGGTGACAGCAAAAGCGTCTCGTGCTGGGGTTAATCTCCCGAGCCCCTCCTTGCCATACGTCCCCCGTCCGAGGGTGTCTCAGGGCTGCTGCTCCCGGCTCGGCTCCCCAGCGTGTGAGCAGGCACACCCTCTGCCAGACTGGATATACCGCCCTGCCTGCACACACCCACACGCTCCCCGCCGCGGCTCGCTCGCAGCCCCCACGCCGCCGCTGCAGGGCACACGGCTGCCCGCTGCCCTCGCCCCAAACCCGCCTCCCCCAGCCTGTGCCCAAAGGGAAGGGTCGACGGGGCGGGTGGGTGCCAGCGGGGAGCGGGCAAGGCTGGGAGGTGTGAGGGCTGGGGGTGGCCGTCACCGTCCCCTTCACCGCGAAGGGCTCATGGGCGAGGCTTTGTGGGTCTGGGTAGGAAACGGTGCTCTTTGGCAGCCGGAGGGCTGGAGTATCTCCCACACAGCCTGCTCACCTTGTAGTTTATTATTCCCCTTAGTGCAAACTGGATCAAAGTGGTGTCTGGGTGCCAAAAGCTCGGGGATGCCCCTGCTACTAGGAGGCAGCATTGCACATGCCCTGGGTCAGAGGAGCAGTGCTGCCTGCAGACCCGTTCCTGCCAGGGGGTCCAGCCTCCATCCCACCAAGGTGCCCCTGGCACAATGTGTCCGGCTCCCCATTTGCAAAAGGCTTCCTCTGCCTGCACGGGCTGCAAATCCACCCCACTGAGCCCAGGACTGCAAGGTCACCTGCAGAGCACCTTAAGTGGGGGTCATGGAGGATCCTGCTGACTGTAGGGTGCTCTGTGTCCATGGGGTGAGACCATTTCCCAAGGGGGTCAGACCTCTTCCCAAGGGGCTCTCACTTTCTGCAGGGACAGCCCTATGCAGAAATCAGGGCAGCTGCCAGGTAAAGAGCTGGGGTGATCTTTGCAAGTAACTTGGGGTAGCACAGAGGAAAATAAGACTTTTTACAAGCAGAATAGAAGATAAAGTGGCTGTACAAGAAATGACATGCCGGGTTATGAATTTGAGCAGAGAATTTTTCTCTCTGCCAAGCCACACTGCAGCAACTCGTCTGCAGAGAACTGAACACTTCAGCGCTGGTGTGACCAGTTTCAGGTCAAAGCAAGCGCTGACAAAGCCACTGCCAAGCTGCAGGAGGCTGATACAGGAGAAGAGGCACAAATCCCACCAGGAGGGAGGCCAAGGGGAGGGCGTCCAGGACAGAGGCTTCCTGACCCCCCAGGACCAGGTCCCGGGTGCTTGCGCCAGCACACAGCCCGGAGAAGGGCCAGGAGGAGCAGGCTCCTCCGCGCTGCTGGATGGAGGGTGCTGTTGTGGAGGGCACTTTTGGAGTTTCTCACTGGTGGGAATCATCAGTGCCCACGGTCTGGCTGCCCACAGGCCTGGTGATTTCAGCTCACAGATGCTGGGCCCCTCCTTGGAAGCAGTGGGAAAGCACTTCATTTCTCCCACTCATTGGGTTTCGTGTTTTGCTGGTGGATTGTGAGCACACAGGTGCCATATTCCCTATTTCCCAGGTGCAAGAGCAGTATCAGGAAGCACAGGGTGTGCTCCTGGGGAGGATGGATGTAGCGCATCTTCCTCTTCTGATGCTCCAGGATGCTCCTTCAGTGAAACACCACAGCAGAAACCCAAGCTTTGTTGATGAGCCAGGACTAGAGCAACTAGAGGGTAATTCCCTTTGGGCCCCTCTCCCCACATCTCAGACCTTCACCCAAGGGATGCAGCGCTCCGCTCCATCACCCAACCAGCCGGGACATTCAGACCATGCCCAGGCAAGGCCAGCCAGGATGAGGGGTGGCCGATGCCCAGTGAGATGGACCAGGATATTCTGCTGCTCCTGCACATTTCACGGAGCAGGGATGAGTCTGTGTGCTCCCAGTCCAGGTAAGGAACAGCGAAGCAATACCTGGGTGTTTTTTTCCTCTGTCCTACTTGTTTCTCCTGAAAGCTTGTTATCGATGCCAAACGATGTTTTCGCAAATCAATGACAGGCTGTCAGCGTCAGATGGCTTCTGCACAACAAAGTGCCCAGCTCTTGCAAACCTGTAATGTCATTTCCCCGCCGGCAAGGAACAGCCCTCACCCTGTCCCCGCACCGGAGAGCCAAGTGTTTATCACATCCCGTCATTTGGCTCTGGCATCTGCCCTCTTTCACAACTTGCCCAAAATGCTGAGCTGGGCTGCGGAGCTGGGGACAGGGAGCTTACAGAGGCTTTCAAGAAACAATAGTGCAAATAGTTTGCACGGGCTAGCCCAGGGCAGGGAATCTCCCGGGTTCCTGCCAGAGACTCCAGCCCCATATCTAAGAGAGCAAAAGGTACTTAAACAAAGGAGTTTACTGCACTTCTATGCAAGCTGCCGTTTTCTGCCCTGAATCACGGGCTGGGGATGCTTACCTAGCAGGGCATGGCGAGTGTCATCCCCAGCAAGCCCAGTGCAGCAGCACGGCTTGCATCTACCAGCGCCTGAAGCAAATTCCCTGTCTGCCTTTCTGTCTGGAGCTCGCAGGCAGCAGCGGGGCAAGGCTGAAAGGGGAACAAAACCTGCGCCGAATTCGGGGGGCAATCGGCCAAAGATTCCCATCTAAAAAAAAAATAATAAAAAGAAATAAATAGGCAATCGGTGATCTGAGGGAGACGGGGGCCTTACTGCGGTCCGGCGGCTGCATGTGTGCACACCGAGCATCGCATGGTGATGCCGTGACTCACCGCTCCGCACCCCACACCGGGACACGCCTTGTGCATCTGGCCTCTTCAAAGCATTTTTGTATGAGTTCCTGGGATTCCTGCCAACACGCTGATCGCAATCAAAGGGCTCTCTGCCCCAACGCTGCTCCCAGAGCCACGCAGGATTTGCTGTTCAAACTTGTCAGGCGCTCCCCAGCCGAAAGTGTCTACAGGTCGCTGCAAAATCTGCTGGGGGAAAATGGTAGTTGGCCCCCAAAATTGGTGACAGGGAGCCCTGCTGTGTGTGTTCTCTTCTTCTTAGCAACTAGGGTTGCTTCTTCCTCAGGGTGGGTGGTCAGCAGGAGGGACAGACATAAGGGTGTTGGGACTTTCTTGTATTTCCCAGGATAATGCCATTTTCTGAGCAATGACTCAGCCTCACCCTGGCACAGCTGAGATTTCCCAGCACCTGGCAAGGTTTCTCCAGGAGGAAACCTGCTCTTCAGATTTGCAAAACTTTAGTTTCGCTCTGCCTCTCACGAAAGGCTCTCCTCCTTCTGTGGGACCAGAAAGCGCCACAGGAACGGGGCAGATGGGGAGCCCAGATCCAAGAGGGTAACCAGGACCCAGCTGAAAGCGAGCATGGAGCTGCCAAGCTCAGGAAAGCCACGCAGAAGCCTGCTGAGATGTGTGGGCAGGTTGTTCTTGAGCGAAACCTTCCCTGCACTCCTCGCACACGTGTGGCACTGAGATGTTTTTGCGGTGGTGCTGTGGAAGGCGACAGCGCTGACCAGGTCATGGGCTGCCCCTTGACAAAGCAGGTGGGCTTCACCAAGCCCCAGAAATCTCCCACCACGGATGGGAGCTTAAGTGAGGAGACCAGGAAATCCCTGAAAAGGAAGGACAGTTCAGGGAGAGCAGCTGCAAGGCTACAGAAGCAAGATGAAAGCCTTGCATAATGGAGATAAAGTACCTGGGAACAAAGTTAACCCATCGTTAAGGTCTGCCCTAACGGAAACGTGGGATCACTGAGACAGGAAGGCACGGACCCTCTGCCCAAATCAGGGCCAGCTTTGCTGAGCTGTGTTAGGACCCAGTTGCTCCAGACCTTGTCCAGTTGAAGTTTGATGGAGATCCCACAGCCTCTCCCAGTATTTGACTATCCTCATGGTGATTTTTTTTCCCCCATGTATCTAAGAGGAATTTCCCATGTCCCAGATGGTTCCAGTCACCTCTCCTCCTGTCCCCATGCACCTCAGAAAATCTGGCTCCATCTTCTCTGTATCCTCCAGTTAATTAGCTGCAGAGAGTTGTAAGATCTCTCCAAACTGTCCCTTCAACCTGAACCAACCCAGCTCTCCCAGCCTCCCCTTGTGTGCCCTGCGCTCCACTCCTGGCCATCCTGGGGCTGGAGAGCAAGCCAAGCCCTTGCCCTTGTCAGCTGGACCTTGTGGGGTCACGTTCCTGGCTCCCTGCTTTTGCTGCCCCTGTTTGTGGCAGATAGCACATGTAACGCACACAGGGGACACCAAGCAGGGCAGGACTTGTGTGGCCTGGAGACCACTCAGCGCTCTGTGCAGGAACCTGCAGGAGCCCCTCAGCAGGTCCAGACTCAGCGCTATCAAGGCTGAGGGCGCAGGCTGTCCCTTCTGCCCCTCCCCGCGCTCGGACATCCCCTGCCAAACAGTCACATCCCAGGTCCCACCTTTGATGAGCAACAACATCACAACTTTGAACTGCTTACAGTTCAGAGGGCTGTGCAGGCCTGTCAGCAGCTAAAAAGGGACGTGCCTTGGTCAGCAGGTCACTCTGGAAATAAGCACCAGGAGCGGTCATGCAGCTGCCAGGGAAGGGCAGGGAAGGGAGGTGCCCTGGCAGGAGAGGATGGTGATGGAGAAGGAAGGAGCTCTGCTTCTCCTCCAGGAAAAAGCTATCAAGTTGGCCAGTCCACCCAGTTTTCACCTCCTTGTGTCCCCATCTCACTTGAGGAGCCTCTACAAAACCAGTCCAGGAGTGGCTGATCTGCTCCCATCCCTACCCAGCACCCTCTGCCAGCTCAGTGTCCAGGTCAGGGTGAGCTCAGCCTGTCGCTCTCTTCCCCCATCTCTGTGGATGAGACACACCGTGGGGGAGATGCTTCCCACCAAGGCTTACCAAGTGGGACCCTGCTGGCAAAGCCCCTCCCCGCTACAGCCCAGCAGCCCCAGGGCAATGCTCGCAGCGGCGTTTGAGCGAGCCTGGGATAACGAACTCCTCAGCGGACCGAGTCCCAGCAAGCTGCACGGGGATGCCAGCGGGGGATCTCTCCTACTGCTGGGGCTCGTCCTCTCCCAGGGACCTCCCTGGTGCTGGTGCACTCAGTGCCGGGCTGTTACACCTGCAGGGGAGGGAGGCTGCAGTGAGGGCCATCAGCGTCGCTCTCACACCACATCCAAAACGCAGCACTGCGCCAGCTACTAAGAAGAAAATTGACTCTGTCCCAGCTGGAACCAGGAGAGGGACTCCCTGTGCTCACGGCACTCATCTCCCTGTTCTCGGGGACCAGTTACCTGGGGGTGCTGCAAGAGGCTTCCCTTGACATCAGGCAATGCCGCTGAGATCGGTATGTTGGTCTACATGTCTGTGTCATGCTACTGCCCACCACATCCAGCCATGCACACTCGAGGCTGCCTGTGAGGACGTGTGTTCCCACCACAGGCTGCCAGGGGACAGTGAATCCTGCGTGACCATGCCCAGAAGACCTGACAAGCCTCCGTGGTAGATACCTGCTCCCTAGCTTCATCTACCTGCTCCATTTCTGTAGGTCTCGTGGACCACCCAAGGACCTGACCAGTGCCTCTCTTGCTTCTAGATGTTTAATAGGCTGGGAAGTCCCCCCTCTGCATGCCATCCCACGTCTGGAAGTCCAGTGGGAGCTGGCTATCAATGGAGACAGTGCCTGAGGGTGGCTGGGGTGGGAATAACCACACTCAGATGGGGGAGAAAAGCCCCAAATCCCATGAAAATGCCCAGAGATAACCTAAATGTGTTTCAGAGGCCCCGTGGGGTGCAGGAGCGTTACCTGGGTGGTGTCCTGTAAATGCAGTCAAGTCAGGTCCTGCCAAGTGCATCTGCCACTTCCAGGAGTGGTTGGAGGGAGGGCAGGGGTGTGAGGCACCATCTCCAGAGGTGATGCTGCCAGGACCAGGAGTGTGGGAATGCAACTGCACAAAACATGAAGGAAAGGACTTGAGCCCGTGCCCACCATAAGTCAAGACACAGTCCAGGGAGGTGACTACAACTAAATAGGTGTGAATGGTCTCCCACAGCTGGGACCCGGGTGAAGAGTAGGTGGAGAGACACCTCAACCGGGATGGTACCTGGAGTCCTCACCTCCCCACCCCGTCACAGTCTGGACCAGCTCAGGGATGCTGCAGGGAAGGGAGAGCTTGTTCCCACCGTGAAAGGTACAGAGGTGACAGGACAAAATTTAGAAAGGGAGCAAGTGTGCAACTGGCACGAGGACTCCCTCGATTCCACAGCATTGTGAAATGCCCACACAGCTGGTGGGGGAGGAAACCTCGTGGATCAGTTTATGTAATGGTTTAGCAACACACCGTAGTGTGACCCGACTCGTTAAAGCAGCCTCTGGGGAGGGGAGTGGGGAGTGGGAGGCGATCACGCCGTAGTCCCCTGGGACAGACAGGGAACACGGGGTGCGACTGGGAGCGGAGCAGGGCTGTGAGTGCCACATGGCCCGTGAGCCACAGCACGGCAGGCACGGGCTGCTTCCCCCGGTTACGCGTGGCTGCGTGCCCCCACTGCGCCTGGCGGCACCATCGCTCCATCGCCATGCCTCTGCAGGGGAGGGGGCGTGCAGATGGCAGCACCATCAGTCCATCACCATGTCCCATGTCTCTGGGGGGTGGGGTGGGGGTTGTGTGCACATGGCAGCACCATCACTCCATCACCATG
>JAVJGJ010000035.1:1026713-1044455 GCA_035590215.1 Microhierax caerulescens
TGAGCACCTTGCCCTGCCGGGAGGGTGGGCTGGGAGCCCCTGCAGCCAGGGGGGATTCATCCTTCCCAGAGAGGAAAAGACCCTGAATTCCACCCCATGGGCTGCTCCCACCACACAGCCAGACCCTTCTGTGTGGAAGGGTGCTACGCTGCCAGGTGCATCCAGGCTCGGCATGGTGAGAGGCTCCCCCCAAGGACACCCACATAAAACCCCACACCACCCCCTGCCCCCTGGGCGAACCAGACCACCACCCAGCCTTCACCGAGGCAGGAGAGCAGCAGCATCTCCTCACGGGGGGCTCCCACCGAAAGCGGGTCTGCAGCGTGGGCAGCGCTGTCCTGCGGGAAGGGAGCCAGGACACTGTGCGGGACACCGGCCCCCGCAGCACACCGCAGACCGGGAACCCGCAGGGGAAGGAGCGGGGGGCTCCTGCCCCTTAGAGCCTTGGTCAGTGACTGCGATGGGTGCAGAAAAGCCTTCACTAAGCAGGGCCTAAGAAGGAAAAATCAGCGAGGAAGGAGAGAAGGTCCAGAGAGTCCCCAGAGCTGACGCTAGCTCTCAGAAAACAGCACGGAAAAGCACGGCTGATCCATGAGCCGACCTGATCTCGTTCTCCAAGTCACCAAAAATCACAGAAGTTGGAGTGCTAACATGAGAATTTATTTGGGTTTTTTTTTCCTGCAGATCAGCCAAATACACCGAGCCCACCTACTGCCACGGAAGGCTCCTGTGTGAGGACCTGCCTGCTGCCCCGGCGGGATCCATCGCCGCGTACCCAGGGGCTGAGGTGATTTTGCTCTTACGCTGTTGACCCCGAGCTGACACAGCTGCTCACCCTCAGCAGGGCCACACACGTCAAAATCAGCCAGGCCCAGCCCTGCCCGTGCAGAGAGGGGGAAAATCCATGTGCTGGCAGAAGCACAGCTGGGCACATCCACCGGCGCACCCCGCGCCCTCCACCTGGGGTAGCAGCCAGCAGAAGAGCTGACTGTCCCTCCCAGCTGAGGAGCATCGATTTCCTCCATGCCCATAACCTGATTTTGGGGACAAACTCCACTAATCTGGTATTGCTGCTCCCTCTTCAGATGGGAATTTGGGGAAGTGGCTCCGAGGGGCTGCAAGGCAAGTGCCAGCAGAGGCTGAGCGCTGCAAAGGCAGGCTGCAGCAGTGCCACACGCCAGCAGCCCCAGGGCACCCTTGGTGGCATGAGGCCACGGGCTAGGGTACCCTTACAGCATCCTTGGAGTGATACAAGTGGTTCCTGGGAAGAAGAGCGGTCAGGCACACCCCAGCTCCCCAGCTCCCATCTTCTAAAGTCAAACAGTGACTGCAAAGAGTGACAGCAAACCATGAAAAAGGGATGCAGAATTCTCTAAATGCCACCAAGCTGGAGTATGAGCTCAGCCACCCCCAAGGTGCTGGGAGCTGCTGGCCAGCCCACAGCGAGCGTGGCATGAGACCCCCTTGCTGAGCCGGTGGCAAATGAGCAGCACCAGGGATGCAAGAGGGGTTTATCGGCTCGATTCCTCCCTCTCAGCATGCCAGGGACTGGGTGACTTATGCTGGTGCCAGCATCCAGAGAGCTGGTTTGGGACCACCTCGATGAGAAGATTTTCACGGCAAGAAGCAAGGGAAGTAGAGCTCAGGGAGTCTCTGGAGAGCCCAAGGCTTTTGTGGCCTGCTTCCCTGTTTGTGACTCGGGGAGGCCACTCACTTTCAGACCAGAAAAGTCTGACCGACAGCTCTCTCCTGCCCCGCCACGCTCTCCCCTTCGGCCGCCCCTGCAGCATCTGCTCTTCCACTTGGGAGGGCGATTCCCGGGAGGGGGGCACCGCTTGGCTGTGATCCAAGCGCAGCGCTGCTGACTCCTCTCCTGCTGCCTGGCCGTTTCTAGCTCACCAGCCTCACCTGGCCACACGACCTGCTCCTTGTTGAATTACTGACACCGCTAGTCAGGCTCTGCCCCACAGCCCTGCCTGACGTGCCCGGCTCAGCCCTGCTCCCCAGGTGTAAGTACTGGTGCTTCAAGCACGTGGGGCTGCAATATAAAACATTCAAGAGAGTAACAGCAGAGGAGTAGCTTGAATAGACGCTGCCATTTGGGCACAGGGATAAATCTGCACACCTCAGCAAGACTTGCAAGAGCCCCCTGCTCCTGGCATACCAGGTCCTTCCAGAGACCACTCAGGCTTCAATCTCAGATGTTCAGGTCCTTCCAACAATTTCAGCCCTTATGTTTATCAGTCAAGAAGAAAACAGCACAAGTAACCCCAGTGCTGCGCTGGCCACAGAAACTAGGGCACAGTCCCACAGCATCGCACCAGTGCCAGCTGGTCTGAAGCTACTGGAAGCTTGGAGCTTGTCACTCAGCCTTGCAAGAAAGCAATTCTCTCCTCTGAGCATATTCAGGGTACCAACAGCAGCAAGTGCATCTCCAGGATTTAACCTAATTCAGGCCTGCTGGGATCCACAAACGTGCAGATTGCAGGGCAGGAAATCTTGGTCCTTCCTCCAAGGGAAGGGAGCAGCACATCCCACTCCTTGTAGGAATTAATTTTCCCCCTTTGCAGGGAGCAAAAGGCCACCTCAAAAGAAACACCTAAATCCCAATGGGCCCTCCCCCAGGTGCAGCACAGCAGCTCCCAGCTGAGCACTGACACTTGCAACAGGCACTTGCTTTCCCAACCCCACGCTCCTGGCTCAGCACATCCTGACGCCCACTTCACCCGCCAAACGACGGCGGACGGCTCAGTGACACTTACCGTTCCAAAGGACGGACAAGTAGCAGCACATCAAGGGGCCTGACTGACCTGGCTACCAAAACTGCTCGAGATGTCAGCGTACCAGGGACAAGTGGCCTCAGCACAGCAAAGTACACAGGCCGGGCATACGAAAACTGCACCAGACGTGGACTGGCATTTAGGAGCTGGCTGGGTTTCCTTCTCCAAAATAAACACTTACTCATGGTAGTTTTTACTTAATTTTACTTAATTACCGTTTAATTTCACAATCTACTGTTGCTACGTCTGTACATTGTACAAAATTATAATCAAAAATAACATTTCAGCCCCACATAAATGTTTGACTGGCTGTCTGAGGATCCAGTGGCTTTGAGTCTTTGAGCTACACTCTCCTGTCTTCTAGATGCTGTCATCAAAGTACCTTTGGTGCTAAGCCTACAATGCCAGATGTTCGTACAGTCATCATAATATTTTGCTTTCCAGGTTCCTTCTCCACTCAGTGGTGGAATTCCCCAGCCACGACAAAGATCTCTGGTGGTACCTCATATTTCTGCTCAAACACAAAAGGTTTTTAACCTCTTTTTGCATTAGGCAAAACCACTCTAGCAATGTCATGAGGTAGGGGCAGTTATGTTTCAAAGGTGATACTAATGGGGCGGTTCAGGACTGATACATCCCTTTTTATGGAACTTGCTGTTGTAGATTTAAGTACAGCACCAATCTGCTCACAGTAATATAACTGGTTCTAAATTTCCATTCATTCCTGTATTCACTGTGAGTAGCACTACCCCATGTTAGCCTAGTCTGAGAATTAATTTCTTGCTCAGATAAAACTCGCAGGCAGATACTCTTTGCAGCTAGAGATTAAGAGAAATAATATATCAGCTGTTACTGGTAGTAAAATACATGCAGAACTGCTTCTACCAGAATTAGGAAACCTGTTGAAAATTATATAGAATCTAAAATGATTGCTTTGAATTAGAAAACAACATGCTAAAAGGCCAGCTTCATAGATCTCTGTTGCCAAGAAATATTCTTGTTGCAACCTGACAGCAGGTGAGTGATGTGGCAGAATGATCTCTCAAGCCTGTGCTCTCTGTGGAAACTTTCATTTTGGCCAATTATTTTTCTTCTCATGTTCTGTGTTCCTGAAGCTTCTAATCTGTGTTTTAAAGGTCTAGTGGAAAGCCATGATCATTACAAAAAGATACAATTATCTTAAGGCTTTTTTCCCCATTTTGACTACAATGCAGCATCATGTTTAAAATGCGACTACTGGATCTGAAAAATAAACACTCAGACTATAATGAACATCTGAAAATAAATACATAGCCTTCATATAGGCCAGTTTGCAATAAAAACCTTTGCAGTCACACAGTAGTGGAGAGATTTTCTCAGGAAGGTCATGCTACAGGGTGGAGTCTGAAAACAAAAGAAAGAGAGAATAGCTCAACATTGTAATGAGGGAGACAGACAGTCTGTAAGGTACGCTAGCAGGGGGACCTGAAATGTTACAGGGACAAAAAGACCGATATCTGCAAAAGCATTACAGGGATTTAACTGACCCATTTCTCCACTCGTATAAGCCTACCAAGGCATTCCAAGTTGCATTAAAAGGGAAATACTTGACTCAAAGTAAAGGATATTTCATAATTAACTCAGTAAAACTGCCAACAGTATTTATCCGCAAGCGTATCCACCATGAGTCTATCCTCAGTCAACTACACTGATCCTCTGTTCACATCAGGATCCCCGATGACCCCGTTTAACTTATACCACGTCCCTCTCTTTCCTCACTTCTCATTGCCTTTGGCCACCTAACAGGCTGTTTCCTCACTGTGTCACCTACCCTTGCAGGATCTCCTATTCTGCAGTTCCTGCGCTGTAGAAATATCTGACCTAGATAGTATCAAATGAAGATAAAGTTTTGAAAAGATTTGCCCAACATCAGCCAAGACCTCTGGCTCATGTAGAAATCGTGTTTTTCTCGTGTCCACCGTTTCATTTCTATTTGTTTCATACTTGATCACTTGTAAGATAATAAAAAATCAGTAAAGCATATACACTGCCTTATAGGAGATTGTTCTTGTCAGTAAGTAAAGCTGTATGGGCATCTTGACAGCAATGACATATCTGACATCACACGATGAAGGAAGAGAAGCACTGAAGTTTGTTACCTTTAATAGTGAGGAAGGCTTTGCTGAATGCGTGGCCTGATTCATTGGTGGCTTCTACCATATATTGACCTTCATCACATTTGGTGACACCTAGGATGACCAGGGAGCAGACACCAAAGTCATTTGTGCAAAAATAGGCAGGATCATTGGAGAGGTCTCTGCTGTCCTTGTACCACGTGATTTTCGGAGGTGGATGGCCTCCAACCGCACAGCTCATATGGCACTCACTCCCAGTAGTCACCACGTGAGGCTTCAACGGGACGAGGAATCTTGGGGGCTGGTTTTGATTAATTCCCCTGTATTTCTGTGGTTTGACATGACACTCAGCTGTAAAAAGAAAAAAACAGCAGCAGCATACAAACACACACTCAGATACTGATCCACAGCTACCCACATCAGGGTTTAAAGGACTGGGGTTTAATCATGACAGATTGTTAAACGTGGTTTAACATTAAACATGGTTGTGCAGAACGTCTGGCATTCTGTACTGTAAATGGCCAGACATCCCATGCACCTAAAGATTGTTATCTGTAATCTATATTTCTTCTCAAATTAGCCAGAATTTAACGTTGAAGTCAGAAACTTTAGTTTCTCCAAAACTTAAGGCTTAGATTTTGCTGGAAATTAATTTTGGGGTGAATTGCATGATATAATGGCTGAAAACAAAGTATCTGTCTGCACAGTGTCCACGCAGAAAGGACAAGCCTTCCCTGTTAAACTGGAATTTCTTAGGGTATCTCTATGCATTCTTGTTCTGGGCAACTAAACGTTCACAGGAGGAAAGACCCATTTCAGGATGGTGTATTAAAAACAACAAAAGAAAATACAGACAAATATTTGTAAATGCTGGTTTACCCTTTGGTTTTTGAATTCTCCAAGGCTTCAGAGTTTCAGACGGACCACTGGCTCCCAAGTTATTTTTTGCCACAACCCTAAAGTAGTAGTCCCGGCCTGGGATCACTTTGGTGAATGTGAACTTGTTAGTGTAGATCAGGTCACCCACCACGTGCCACAAGCCCTTCTGTGATTCACGCTTCAGGACCGTGTAGTAGATATCACTTTCCCATTTCTCGGATGCTGATGGCTCCCAGGTTACCGTCACTGTATTTGGCACATTCTCTTGCAATTGAATAGGCCCAGGAGACTGTGGGGTATCTGTCAGATAAAGGCAAGTATGTAGGGAAATGTAGGGAAAGTGGCACAGTACAGAACCCTAAAACCTTTGAGTCCATTCTGTCTGGGGGCTAAGTAAACATCCTGGTCGTTAGAAGGGATAAAAATTTGATTCCTCCTCCAGTCCCACAAACTCATTTGCTATTAATTGACCTCCTGCTGCATTACACCTGCATTGCTGGGCTGCCTTCCCACAGAGGGAGGAGGTGAGGGCTGGTACAGCTAAACCTTTACACCTCTTGGAGAGACAGCATATACAACTGTTGTAGCTACGACTAAATGTCCTACAGCCCGCTGCTGGCTAACCTTAGACTGTTACAAAGAGCATGAACTACTCCTCTGCAGCTTGCACTATCCATCTGTGCAACCTTGCCTTTTTAAGCAGAGTTTAAGCACTCTGGAAGCTGAGTGTAATTCTGATTAGTAGACTGCTCTGTCCTGCAGACGTGGCCAAGCGATATCACAAAACAGCCAGAGTGAATCTCCAGGAAAATTGTGCTCCAGTTCTCCCTGTGCCTGCATGGCCTAACGGCATCAGAGCTCGCTGCGCTGATCTCAGCTCATTGCCTACTGCCTATTCGCAGTAAATCCGTATGTGTACATGGTAGTGAGCGAGTTACCTGTAACTCGAACTTGGAAGCTGAACGTCTCCCTTTTCCCTGAGCCATTCTGGAGCTCAACAGTGTAGATGCCACCATCAGTGAACTCAGCTGCTCCAATACGCAGCTGGGTGGTACCATCCTTGGTGTTCACTGTAGCCCGGTTTGGAAGAGGAAGCCCATCCTTTAACCAGGTCACCACTGGATCTGGTGATGCCTGTAAAGAATAACACGAGTTACAAGCCCACACATGTGTTTTGCCTCCAGATTGTGTCTTCACATCTTCAGTTTCATTACCTGAATGAATTCCATCCCAAAAGTATACCTACATGACACAGTAAAGTAATATTTAGAAATACGGATCCAAGATGGATCTAAGAGCCATAGATCTTTTCTCTTTCTCTGTGTCTTTTAAGAATGTTATTGTAGTAAGGTGTTCAGGTTAACTATGTCAAACAAGGTGTGCTAGATCAAGAACAACAGATGACATCAGTAGTTAGTATTTTATATTTTTTAAAAGATGTGCTGGTTTTGGAAAGAAAACACATCCTCAAAGTCCTTACTTCCATTGTGCCATCTTTGGTCTCTATTCTCCATGAGATTAGGAGAAAAGCCAGCAAATGCACACCCTTTGCCTTCACCAACACCTTCCTGATATCCCAGACCTCGCCTGTGTTGTTCCAAGCTTGTCAAAGCACACAGGATTTCTGTCAGTGCATGCCTGTTTGTCAAGTCCTACTGCTTAGTAGGACAAACACAGTCAAGATGTTGCTAGAAATGCTGCCACGAGGCCTTCTGAGGGAATCAGAGGGAAACTGATGGATTTTTAAACTCTGAGTATGACAGATTAGTACCAAAAAATATTGATATGGTTGGATGAATAGCATTTTGCCTTGTTTGCAGAGGCTAACGAATGACCATAATTTCATAAAAAACACTAATGCCAAGAGTGACAGCCGAATTCTCATTCATGTTTTTCTTATGCAGAAAGTATACCCAGCACAGGCAGGTTAAAGGATTTGCCCAGTGTCTTGTAAACAAAATTTCATGCCAAGAACGCAGTAGCTCAGTTTTCATCTCTGCTATTGACTACAACATAGAAACAGATGGGGAATTCTTACAAACTTTTGAATACTTACTTCAAAGGGAATATCCACTCGAATGGTATTTCCTGCTTTTATAACCAGGGAGCTTTTCACCTTGTCATCTATTAGTATCCTGGGAGAAACTGGAAAAGACAGTAATTACAATAAAAAGTTGTACATTATTACAGAGTCACTGGCTGACAAATTCATACGCGTGTTTGATACCCCTAATGCCTTTCCAACAGCAGGTCTGCAGGCTGTTGATAAACTCATAGTGTTACTGTGGAAAAGATGCTCCTCGATTCAGCACCAGAGTTTAAACTTTTCACACATTTTTACTATTTATCACTATGACTAAACAAAGGGAAATGATGAAAAAACACATTCACAACAACGTTTGTATACATGTGATGTCTCAATCACGAGAAACTGACTCTTTGCCACACTTTACCCCATCATATGGATGATTTTGTATAAAATGACATCTGGGGACAAGGAGATTGCAATGGACACTTATGAAATATACATGCGATACAGAGTACAGAACATCCTCAAGAAACTAGCCTGAGTTTATTAAAAATAAGCTTCTTTAGTATTTATAATATTTTTTCTTTATTCTCTCTTTTCATCAATATTATATACTATCATACTTGGCATTTTTCTAAAAATGCCAAAGACAATGGTGTTTAGTTGTATTTGGCACATCCAGTTTCACACTGAAAAAACTGCTTTTCAGATGGACTCACATTTATGTATTTACTAAGCGATTAAAAAAAGGAGTCTGCAAGCATAGGCCAAAAGTAGACATTTTCACTTAGGATCCAAGTTAAGGAAGATGAATCCCTCACACAATTATCTCTTACTCCTGCATTTCTGCAATAATCCCAAACAGCAGGGAAAAAAAGATGTAAAGATGAAAAAGTGAAAAAGGTAAAAACTTTCAAACTAGAAAATTAAAAAGGAAAATAAAGGTTACAAAAACCAACATAACAATTGCAATTTAAGAGAATGGAATAAAATGCTGGGTTCCACAAGACTGTATTAAAAATAGACTGAAACCTCTATTTTTTCCTTAAAAGAGCATGGGTAGGCATAAAGCATGTGCAGTTTCTGTTTGGTGATTGTGACTGTAGTACAGCTCTGCACAGGAGGCAAAACGTAAATCCCAGGCAAAAATAGTGTTTTGGGGGTTCTTTTATCATAACAAGTCTTTAACATGAACTGAACACTGTGCATTATACATTTATTATTATTTAAATCTTCAGAATTTCCTCATGATGTGACTTAATAAGACCATACTCTACAGGAGTAACGTAGTACTTGTCCTGCTACCGTCTGGGACTTGAAAGCAGCTCTTCACAGCGTCCCGCAGACCTTGCTTGCATCCTGTTACCTGCAGAATGAGCTCGTTCACCCTGAAAGCAGCCCACCGTGACTTACCTGCAGGGGCAGCGGCTTTGACGCAAGCTTCAAGCTCTGCAGCTTCTCCTGGGCCGCTGTCATTGAGGGCTCTCACACGCAGAAAGTAAATCTCGTTGGCTTGCAGGCCTTTAACTGTGTACGTGGCCACCTCTGCGGGGAGACTATTGCATTTGGTCCAGCTGAGGTTGTTAGAAGACCGCATCTCCACCTCGTAGCCTTTCACATCGATCCCATCCTTTGCTTCAGGTCTCTTCCATGTCAAAGTGACACTAGTGCTGTTGCTGCTGCTCACTTTAAGGTCTTGCACTGGACCTGGAGGTTCTGGAAAGAGGAATTTTATTTAAATGTTTATATTTTTTAAACTTTTACAATTATTCTAGGATTTCTGTCCTCTCTTTTGAGTCACTTCAAGAATACTGGGGCATCTCAGGAAGTGCAATGGATATTCACCCTGCTGTCTTGACTCCACCTTGTTCCAGTTCTTCAAAGCTGGATCCAGATGCCCACTCCTGCCAGCTATGCAGTACAAGCTACAACACTCCTGAAACGGTCTGCAACCCATCCTGAATACTTCTCCACACTGTGTGTAACGCCCACGCAAGAGTCTGCCGTATCTGACTTAGACATCACACAGGAAATCCTTCCTTTGCTTCTTCATGCTGATAGCAGAATCTCAGCCATGAAACATTCCCCAATTCTTTGATCTTTGTTTTCACATACTTTTTTACAAAGCATTTAAAAACATACATTGTCAGTCTACGTTCAGCTTTATGTATCCCCAAGCCAGAAGGATGGGGGGCAGTGCACTTACTCGTGGAATCCCGCGCAAAGACAGGCTGTGACGGTTCACTGGCATCTCCTATGCCAGCAGCATTGACAGCTGCCACACGAAATTCATACTGCAGACCTTTCTTGAGGTTGGTCATTTTCAGCTTCTTGTCTGCAGAAAGGAAAGGAGTGTGTTGGCTCAGGTGTTCCTCAAGCAAGGGGAAGACACCAATGCTGTACTTTACTCCCTGTAGAACTGTGGACTGAATAATTCTCAGGGGTCACGTACAAATGCTGTCACTGATTACCCTGCCCTTCCCTACCCAAGAGCATGTGTACTTCTGGGACATGTTCATTGTATTCCCTTTCAAACCAAACAGCACTTGAAAGCTATTAAGTTAGAGAAAGCATAATACTGTGTTCCCTCATGGGATGATCCTGAGCTCTTCTACACCAGATAAGAAGTCCTAGCTTGCACCTGACAGATAATGCTAGCTATAGTCCAAATGCATTTTGGAGCTCATACATGTCACTTGG
This sequence comes from Microhierax caerulescens, assembly GCA_035590215.1. NCBI lineage: Eukaryota > Metazoa > Chordata > Aves > Falconiformes > Falconidae > Microhierax > Microhierax caerulescens. Next base: position 1,037,216 of record JAVJGJ010000035.1, read on the forward strand.
GTTTCTTTATATTCCTTCCACTTATAAATTTCTGTGTGTTGAGTTCCCAATGCAAGAACTGAGGACAGTAGTTCTGCATGTGAAGACTTTAGTTCCAGAAATTGAAGACCTCGGTTTATCCATAGAGGAGCTACATCCCAGGATGCATCAGTGAGCATCTCTGCACACTTCTCCAGCCATATGCTTGCACACAGTCTAGAAAAGATCATAATCCTCCTCTCAGGCATTCAGTTGTATATAAAGTCAAGACCTGGCTTTGCTACAGCACAGCTGTGAAACCTTAGTTGTGAGAAACCATATACACTACAGCTGTGGAAGGTAAGAAGGTAAAACTTCAGATCGGGGTAACATGGTTGCGACAGGGACAGCATGCATCTCAAGATTTCATGAAGAAAAACACTCATGGGAAAAGGTGTTAGATCCTAAGCAGCTCCTGAACCCAGCTGACCTTTTTCCCTTTTTCAAGTCTTCCAGTCTGTTCCAGGATTTAAGCTACCTACCTGCTATAGGCACATTGTTGACTGGCAGCCAGGTCACGGTACCCTTCTTACGCTTTTGAATTATATATCCCACAATTTGGGAACTGCCAGTTTTACGAGGTGCTTTCCAGGATATTGTGATGGTGTCTTTGCTGGCACTGACAATCTCAGGGCGATCTGGGGCACCAGGTGAAGCTAGAGAGAGATAAGTGTTTCGTTATTAGCAGGTATATTTTTATTGCAAGATAAGAATGTCTTCTGTGTCACTTACTCCTCCAGTTTCCCCAAGGTATTCATATGGATGTGTTTTGAAACCGTATGACTGAGACCTGAAGCTGTGTATCTTATTCCCCACACAAACAGGATCCATGATGGACCTCTGTTCCTGAATTTCATTTTCATGAATGACCTGCTGTCACCATGACTGATGATTCCACTGTCAACCTACCAAGTGAAGTATGTCATTCTTACACAGTAGAACAAGTCAGCATTATTCTTGCTTTTCGCGACAGAAAGTGGAAACAAAATGGATTTTCTTAGCCCTCTGCTAAAGCAAAGTACAGGGATTCTCATAATCATGAGGAGGAGAATGTAGAAAGAAAATAATTAGAAATAGAATAGAGCATTGCTTTCTCTCTAGTACTACATTCATGCTCACGGCAAAACTGTTCTAGTATTTAAACACATTAAAGGACAAAAAACAGAATTAGTAGTTTGGGAATCAGGGGAATGAAGTGGTCATGCTGAAAAATGTTGCACATAGGGAGACACTCCTTTACACATGGAGTGAAGAAAAGGCCTCAAATGTTCCCTTTCTAGCCAAAAATTTCCTTTGATCTTTATGCATATTGCATTTCCCCCATGAAACTTGCTTTCCAATTCAGAACGGAGCATAAAGGAGAATATAATGCCGTCTCACTCAGCATCACCAGAGCCTGCAATAAGCTTCTAGTCTTGATATGCAATTCCACGGATTTGTGTGAAGAATTCACAACCATGATTCAAGTTAGATCTGTAGCAACATCTACAATGCAATGAGTCTGATATCAGCTTTGTTAATGAATTTCCCAGACAGTGTTGAACACAATTATGGAAAATATTTACTTACCTTTACCGACAGCCTTCACTTCATCTGATTCCAGTGCATCACTAGTTCCCTCAGCATTTACAGCTCTCACCCTGAAGTAGTAGCTCATGTCTTGTTCCACTTTGTTTGTGGTGAAGGTAGTACAGCTCCTGGGCATTTCTCCCAAAGTCACCCAGTCGTTCTTGCCTACCTGCTGTCTCTCGACAACGTAGCTTTGTACTGGTTTGCCTCCATCATCCTTTGGAGGCTTCCACTGAATGGTGATGTCATTTGCAGAGCTTTCTACAACTTTGATGGGTCCTGCAGGTGGCTGTGGCTTGTCTGAAAAGATGAACACAGAGACTATGAGTTGGCTCCAGAGCCAGACATGCCCCTGGGTTTGGAGCAAACACTGTCTCTTGCTCATCAGCTGGGAGACTCCGATTCTGATGGAGTACATGCATAATTGCAGAATGAGGGCTGGGTGCTTGAATTGTCTCTTCAAAACTTCCACTAACTTTTGATAAGGAGGGGTGGGGAGGGGAAGGCAGGCCCTTGCTCCATGAGCATTAGCTCATGTGTCCTCATAAGCACGGCACCAATTCAGCTTGCTTAGAAAGGAAGAACACCATTTCTGGTCTTCCAAAAGAGTACTGGCATTTATGGCAGGGCTGAACTTGGCCTTGATAATCTAGTGTTAATAAATTTCCCTGTTGCTCATAGTTCCAGCTCCCACAGTCATCCAACATTCAAAACTCAGCTGCTGAGGCAGTGCAAAACCAAATTAGATTTGTCCCACCTCATATTAAAGTGCAAGAAACATGTCAGCAATCTTTGCTTGTACCCTAATTTAGTGGAAAATGACATAGTCTTGTTCATCTTGGAATAGGCAATAGCTCTAAATAAGGTTGTCACCAGTATTAACGGGTTCCCTGCCTAAGCTTTACAATGAAAGCCACAGTGCATGTTGTGGGGCTCTTACCTATTACCACAAGCTTTAAGTTAATCTCCAGGACTCCGCTGTCATTCTTCAGCCTGACTTTGTAATCCCCACAGTCCTTTCTCTCACTGCTGGAGATGGACAGCATGGTAAAGGTCTCTGTTTTATCAACTCGAATCCTGGTGTCATCTGCCAGCTCCATTCTGTCCTTCAACCACGTTGTTCTGACTGGCAGACGACCTTCAAAAGGGATCTTGATCTTTACTTGCTGCCCTGCCTTGGCCACAGTAGGAACGCTTGTTAAGTTTTTGAGGAGAACTTTGTCAACCTGTGGAGGATCTAAGCAGGTGATACAAGATCATTAAAAACTGCAGTTCAAAGAGGATAAGGCTCACCTCGGAGGGAAGAGCTTCCCCTCATGATGCTGCCACTAATGCTTAGAAGCTCACAACGTTTGGACCTTCACCTTTAGTTGCGTGCTCAGTGCTTCACATACATACATGTGCTTTGCAACAGAATAATTATCGCCAAGCATTTGTGGTATCATACTGCCCTTTTCAATGGAGCAACTTTCTCATAGGCAATATGCTAAACACAAGAATGAAGAATCTGGGCTGATAAAGTGTTATATGCACCCCAAACAACCCCTTTGGCTTAATAATAGAAGCTATTCAGGAAGGAACCTAGCTAAATTTGTAAATACAAAATGCACCAACCTGTATAGAAGCTATTCAGGAAGGAACCCAGCTAAATTTGTAAATACAAAATGCACCAACCTGTACAAAACTTATCTCCCATTTGCATGGTAATTCTTTATAATAAAGTTGCCTCAATAACCAGCTGGAGGTGTCTGAGAAAACATATTAGGTTTAAAGCATATCAAGGCTAGCATGCTGCATTGGTAGTTTGAATAGACTCACCTTCAACAAAAACTGAAGCTTCAGTTTTTATATCCCCACCTTCAAACCTGTATTTCCCAGCATGAATATCTTCCACTTTATTAATAATTAGTTTGTGGACTAGACCTTTCTTTTCAAAAAAGATTCCATCCATGTTTTTTAACTACAAGGTAAAGCACAGAGACCATTCTTTAAAACAGGGCAATCCAAACTTAAACAGACAAAAATTCAAAATGTAATTGAAAAGACTTATGAATGATACACATGTTTAATTACAGTAATATTCTGGGATTACTCATCTGGTAACATTGCATATAAGCATTATCAACATACTCCCCACAAAGACTTGATTAAAACACCATTAAAATAAATTTTAGTAAAATCTCCAAGCTCTTTCTTTCTATTCTTAATTACAAAAACTTTGGCCCACGCTTCAGTACGACACCTCAGAACTCCTACAGTATCACCTGGGTCCTACAACTGGAACTACTGTTTAGTGCTGTTTTGGAAGATTGAATACGATGTCTGTTTGACCTTAAGCACTAATTTGAAAAAGCACTCTGTGTTACACCTGCTGGAAGGATCCTTTGAAGATTTTTCCCTCGCCTTTTGCATGTTTCTAAAATTCACCAAGGAAAAGGATTGCATTGCAAGGGAAAGACCCACACCATCTCCACCCAAGAAAAAGAATAGAAAACACAAAGCCTCCTGTTGTCATCAAGAATGGAAATGCCTTGCAGCAGGAAGAGGAGAAATCTTGGTGGGTTTGTATCAAGAGTTTTGTTATCAGAAGGCTCCCACAGAATCCTTCCAGGGCCATACTCAGACTACAGTAAGACTGGCAGAGGGAAGGACACCTTGATGTGACACTTAAGAGGTAGAGCCAGAGAGCAGAGCATTGCTAACCAAAAAAACCAGCAGCTAGAGAACACCCACCTTTAATCCGTCTTTAAACCAGGTTCCTGTCACTTCATCTTTGCTGACAGTGCAAGACAGCTCAGCTGGTTCTCCTTTCAGGACTCTGACATCAAATAACTGTTTGTTGATAAAACAGCGTGGTGCTGAACATTCAGAAAAGAGAATGTTGAAAAGATGCTAACTCTGTGTTATACTGACCAAGAGAAATGTATAAATGAAAATGCATGTGCATATGTGAAGAAAAGAGAGCTTTTTAAAAATCATACTGTGGTCATGGCAGGCTTTTGTACAAGACGACTGTGGGCCAGCTGGCATTAACTCATTGCACTGAAGGCACATGCCAGCTGGCCTGCATACTATATAGTCCTGACATCAATCTAATGGGCAATGGATTCATCACAAATCACATTATCCATCTACAGATTTGCTATGTTAAATCTACGCTAATTGTCTTGGCTCCCTCTGCAGCCAGTGGAAAAACCCAGGGAACTTCAGGATCTGGATATACTATTGCACCCTTCTCTGCACTGACCAGACCCAGGACTGCCCAACCACTTCCCCCCAAACAGCCCCCAGTCACACTATTCTCTACCCCCCATATTCCTCTTTCCCGTCCCAAGTTCTTCTCCATTAACAACCTCACCCCCTCTCTAATAAACACCCCATCTCCCTCCCCATTAACTCCAATTTGGTTGATTTTGATTCCTTATTTATATTGATGTTTTGTTTGTCTTGATAATTTCTAACTTGTCAGAATTCTATTAGGCAAATATTCCCCTTATTATTTATACATGTATTAGTTATACATTTGAAGTTTCTCATTTCTACAGTTTTCAAAGTACTATCTTGCTAGTCTAGCCACTGGTCTAAGTCAAACAGCTGCACACATATTACTCTCCTTTTACTATATGCAACACCTTATCATTTCTGATGTTACAAGAGAAAAGAGCTCTTTACATTAGGCTCAATGTGCATATTAATCCAATATAAGCAGGCACAGATTTATTCCCAGAACTTGGAAATACACAGATCTTTGCACTAGATGTTAGAACAAATAAATTGAAACAAAAAGTTTCAAATTGAAACAATATAAAAGAAACATGGCCATATTCCTTGAAACTATATGGGAACTAATATGTTTGTGAACTGAAGTCTGTTCCATGTGGATATGAATCATACACTTGAATGAACAGGTGATACCTGTTCTAGGTAATTTAAACAAAGATCATTTAGACCTTTTAAGACAGTTTGATCTGAGCAAATTGAGTAAGACTACACAGCAAATCAGTTGTAAAATTAGGAACAGATCATGGTATAATCACATTTCTACATATAGCTACATTTGTCTAAACCGTAAGATTCAATTTCTCTCTAGGATTAGGAATGTGAATATCAAAATGCAAAGACCAGCAATACAGAAGCCATCAGTTAAACACGTACCTCTCAGATCACCTAGACAGTAACGTCTTCTTTTTTCCGTACTTTCCGTATTCAAGAAATCATTTGCTTTAATATCAAGGCTGGGTTCCTGTTCTCTCAGGTTTATTGAAGGAGGTCCACCATAAAGATCTGACATCTGGCCATAATCCAATGAACCTTGACCAAATCCACCTGAATTCCTCCCATCAGCAGATCTGTTATGGGATTTACTCCCTGTCCCTCCAAAGGCAGAATTTTTGCCATAAAGGGAGCCTACCTGGCCTAAATCTCTGCCCTGACCCTTGGCATCAATTTGACCTGAAAGTGAACCTCTGTCATCAGGTGAACCTTTCTTCCCTGATCCTCTGAAATCACTGGCAGTGCCCTTCCCAGGTTCACCTCCCACGGAAGGTTTGCCAGGATGTGAACCCAGCCTATATTCACCACCTCGTCCAACAGCATCTTCTTTACCACGGACTGAATGTAACCCCTTTTCATCACCTCCCAACCTCCCACCACCACCCATGCCAGCCCTGGCCCCAGCAGACCCACTGTCCTTGCCATAGCGAGACCCAGCACCCCGTATTGCAGACCCTGCAACACCACCACCTTCTCCTGCTGATCCACCCATATATCCTTGACCTCTACTCAGCATACTGTCCTTGTCGTGGAAAGATCCCACTGATTCTTCACCTCCAAACGGAACACGAGCAGCTCTTCCCGCAGTCACAGGTGGGAGACCATCCTTGCCATAGAAAGAACCAACACCCCTTGCACCAGATACACCAGCACCAGCCTCATGCCCATCTGGGAGAACATCCTTTCCATATGGAGATCCAAAACCACCAAACCCAGATGCACCAGTACCAAATCCAGTTCCCATTCCACCTGGAAGACCATCTTTTCCATAAGAAGAAACAAATCCACCTGCACCAGCTACACCAGCACCACCATCACTCCCAGCTGGGAAACCACCCTTTCCATAAGGAGAACCAACTCCCCCTGCACCACCTACACCTGCACCAACTGGGAGACCATTCTTTCCATATGGTGACCCAACTACCCCTACACCATCACTACCAACTCCTGCTCCAGCAGGAAGACCATCCTTCCCATAGGGAGACCCAACTACCCCTGTACCACCTGCACCAACACCTGCTCCAGCTGGAAGACCATCCTTGCCATAGGGAGATGCAAATCCCCCTGCAGCACCTACACCAGCTGGGACACCATCCTTTCCATAGGGAGAACCAACTCCCGCTGTACCACCTACACCAACACCTGCTCCAACTGGGAGACCACCCTTTCCATAGGGAGACACAACTCCCCCTACACCACCTACACCAGCACCAGCTGGGAGACCATCCTTTCCATATGGTGACCCAACTCCCCCTACATCAGCACCACCACCTGCTCCAGCAGGAAGACCATCCTTCCCATATGGAGACCCAACTACCCCTGTACCACCTGCACCAACACCTGCTCCAGCTGGAAGACCATCCTTGCCATAGGGAGATGC
>JAVJGJ010000035.1:1046671-1067671 GCA_035590215.1 Microhierax caerulescens
CATAGGGAGACCCAACTCCTGCTGCACCACCACCACCAGCACCTGCACCAACTGGGAGGCCATCCTTTCCATAGGGAGAACCAACTCCCCCTGCACCATCTACACCAGCTGGGAGACCACCTTTCCCATATGGAGACCCAACTCCCCCTACACCAGCTACACCAACACCTGCACCAACTGGGAGGCCATCCTTTCCATAGGGAGACCCAACTCCTGCTGCACCACCACCACCAGCACCTGCACCAACTGGGAGGCCATCCTTTCCATAGGGATACCCAACTCCTGCTGCACCACCAACACCAGCACCTGCACCAGTTGGGACACCATCCTTTCCATAGGGGGAACCAACTCCCCCTACACCAGCACCGCCAACACCAGCACCTGCTGGAAGACCATCTTTTCCATATGGAGATCCCACTGCCCCTGCACCAACACCTACTCCAGCTGGGAGGCCATCCTTTCCATAGGGAGACCCAACTCCTGTAACACCAGCACCACCAAGAGTAGCCCCAGCTGAGAAACCATCCTTTCCATAGGGAGATCCAACTCCCCCTGCACCAGCTACACCAGCACCAGCTGGGAGACCATCTTTTCCATAGGGAGAAGCAAATCCCCCTGCACCAGCTACACCAGCACCACCAATACCAGCACCAGCTGGGAGACCATCCTTTCCATAGGGAGACCCAGCTCCCCCTTCACCAGCTACACCAGCACCACCAATTCTTGCGCCAGCTGGATGACCATCCCTTCCATATGGAGACCCAACCCCCCCTGCGCCACCTACACCAACACCATCAACCCCTGCTCCATCTGGAAGACCATCCTTTCCATACAGAGAACCAGCTCCCCATGCACCAGCTACACCAACACCAGCTGGGAGACCATCCTTTCCATATGGTGACCCAACTCCCCCTACACTGGCACTGCCAAGACCAGCCCCAGCTGGGAGACCATCCTTTCCATAGGGAGAACCAACTGCCCCCACACCAGCCCTACCAATGCCTGCATCAGCTGGAAGACCATCCTTTCCACGTGGAAACTCAACTCCTCCTACACCAGCACCAGCTGTGAGACCATCTTTTCCATAGGGATGCCCAAGTCCCCCAGCACCAGCTATACCAGCACCACCAATGCCTGTGCCAGTTGGGACACCATCCTTTCTATAAGAAGCCCCAAATATGTCTGCACCATCTACACCAGCACGACCAATGCTTTTGCCAACTGGGAAACCATCCTTTCCATTGGGAGACCCAATTCCCTGTGCATCAGCTACACCAGCATCACCAAGATGGGCTCCAAATGGACGACCATCTGGATTGTACAATGCCTCCATTTCTCCTGTGGTACTGCCACCTGCACCCGATATAGCCCTATCTCCAGCTGGAAGACTGTCTGGGCCATACAGCAAGCCAGACCTTCCTGCCTGACCTAAATAAGCACTAGCACTAAATGTCGGGCCATCCTTGCCATAGGGAGTCCCTGTTTGTCTTCTGTTCATGCTTGCACCATTCATATCAGCTGCAGTTGGCAAACCATCCTTGCCATAGGAGGTCCTCATTCCTCCTGCAGTCTCAGTATCTGCAACATTTTTTCTAGCTCCAGTCCCCAGACTAGTCTGACTGAAGAGATCACCCTTACCATCTCCTACGCCAGCTGAATCATGATCGAGTCTGTCTAACACAGAACTTCCATCAGTAGCACCTAATCTCCCAACACTCCCAAAGCCAGCTTTGTAACTAGCATCACCTAATTTACCATCCTTGTCACGTTGAGAGCCCACACCTCTATCACCCATGCCAAAGTTAACAGCATCCAGCGTACTGTCATCTCTGCCACCCACAGAATGCCATTCACCCGCTTCTCCTAATTCATCACCAGTATCTGCTCTGCCTGTCACAGAATCCTTGCCATGGAAAGGCCTTAACCCACTTTTGCCTCCTAAGCCTTTTAATCCAAAGACACTACCATCACTTGGCACTGAGTCTCCATCTAGGTCTGCTCCAGAAAACTGCCCAAACCCCATCCTTCCATTTCCATGGGCTCCATGTAGCCCATCTTTCCCCAAAAATCTATGGTTTCTATCCACATCAATGGAATGGCCTTGACTACCGCCTTGACCATTTCTGTACAAGCCATCTTCTTCCGTGCCAGTGTCCATAAGATTATCTTCATCACCAACATATTCTCTGCGTCGAAGTTTCTTAGCCCTGTCTTTATCTGGTAATGTTTCTTTCAGCCACTCAGATTTCTCTCTTTCACCTCCTTCATGCTGCCTTCTCTTTCCTTTGGCATCTGTATTGAAGATGCATTGTTTGATTGGAGGAGATAAAATTTACAGGAAAAGAGAGGGGGAAAAAAGAACAGTCAATGGGTCATGTACTGCATCAACAGCCAAATAAAATGTGTTAGCATTTGTTATAATTTCATTCTAGGACACAGAAACATAATATATTTAAATACATTTCAATTCAGTTCAAACCTTGACTTTTTCAGTGTCACATTCAGATGTAATTTTACATTTCTTAGTTAAAGATACAATTATTTTTAGCGGAAACATGCTTGTTAAAAAACCCATATAAACAAAACAAAAAAAGCAGAAAACCAAGGCAAATTTCCAGCATTACAGGTCTAATTTAGAGTGGCTTAGATTGTTTCTGGGAATCATTAGTTCCTTCTGCCTTCTCCCTTCAGCACTGAGGTACAAAATCTCTCACTCACAGAGTAGCTGTAGAGTAAATAAGCCAATAGGATTTGTCAGGACTAATAAAAAGGAAAAAAAATTCTCATTTGAAAAGGACAGGGTCTAACCAGACTTTCATTTTTCCAAATATAATTTAGGAACTAGAGGCTTAGTAATTAATTTCTCAGCATAGAAAGAGCTCAATAAGCAATCAGGCAGTGAGAGGAATATTATTTTGTTAACAACCTCAAGCCAACACCATGAGAATAATGCAGTGTCACTTACACTCTACAACAAGCCAGGCATTTGAGGAGCAGAGTCCCGTGTCGAGCGTGTACATGCCATTGTCAGAGGGCACAACATTTTTGATAATCAGCTGGTGGGTCAGACCATCAGGTGTTACAGAGATCTGGTGCTTCTCACTTGCTTCAAGGAGGTGGGTTTTGTGTAGCCACACAGCATCGTAGCAGGGTGTGCGCAGGTGACATTCAAAGACAGCATCTTGTTCCTCAGGACAGCGCACATCACTGAGTGGCCGCTCAAATCTCACAGGGATGGCTGCAATGGAAAAATCAAAAGCTGTAGAAGGGAAACAGAGAGCTATTTCTGTCCTCCAAGAAAAAGTTGTTGCAGCTAAAGGAAGGCAGACAGACAGGAACTTGCCGTGTCTGCCAGCACTGGTTTAAGCAGAAAAACGAAAAAGTGAGATGTGCTCCTGTGCCCAGTTCTACAGGACAGAAAAGCAGAAAAGTAGATTTTTGTTATCTTCTGAGATACTCATATCAGCACATCGCAGTGATGTGTAGTAATTTGTAGTCATTAATGTATTTCAGCAGCATGATACTTATATCAAGATGGTAGTTATTATTCTGAGCTTACGAAAGGAAACTATAGCATGGGTAAGTTAAGGAATTTTCTCACTGTCATCCAGAAGTCAGGACCAAAGTGGTACTTGAACCCAGGACTTCCGACCACAAATGCAACACTCATATCACATAATCGTTCTCCCTCTTTTTCACTTGTGTCATATAAGCAGCCCTTATTTGGCAACACAAAAACATCTTCTGTTGTTATCAGGCTTTACTGCTGAGCTTTGTATATGCTCCTATTTCTACAAAAAAATTCCCTGTTACAGTTGCACATCACATACATCTAACTCAATTCCTTACATTCAGCATCCAGTTCAGTTGAGAAAACAGGTACGTCCTCCACTCTGACTTGATACATGCCTGCATCTTCTGGCTGCACATCGTTGACAATAAAATTATACCTTTTTCCAATTCTCCTCAGGCAGTACTTTCTGTATTCATCCTCTGTTCCGTATCTGACCCTCTCACCATCCTAGGAAGAGAAAGAATATGTTCTTAAAGGCAATGCACAACTAGTGCACGTCATTTCAAGCAAATGAGGCCAAATTTGTATTATGATTACCTTGATATAAACAATTAACAACAGAGAAGCCTACACTCTATTACTACTTACCGGGCTCATTGCCTATGTAACACACGATGCTATGTGCAGTAAGTCCTGCACAGAGCAGAGCATCAGACTCTCAAACTGGGCAAAACAATAGCACTTTGCTAGCTCACGTAAGGGTTTGAAACTTAACTAATACGCAGTTATTGTAACTTTGAGGACAAAGTACTTTCTTTGCTTAGATTTAGCATCCTCACAGATGGATAAGCAGGCGAGTTCACCACTTTACCGACAGGAAAACACTTGGGTTACGTTCTCCATGCTGTGGCTGCACAGACTTCATGTCATGCATTTGATTCAGAAGTTCATAGAGTTAGTCTGACCTCCTCTTTAATTAATTCCAATTTCCCCTGTATTAAAGCCACTAACCACAGTTTGAAATGTATCTTCCAGAAAATCATCCACAGCACTGATCACCTGGGGATCACACCAGGATAACTACAGAACTAGATGGGATGTTTTACTTCCTTGAGATCTTCTTTCACAAAAGTGAATTGTAGTGGAATAACACACTCGAGAAGGTGAATAAAATCAGTCTGTTTTTCTTATATGAGCCTGAAAGACACTGTTAGAGTTTCCTCTTACTGGAAGAGCTCTTGAAGTCAAAAGGATGTCAGTAACTGTTTCCCCTCTACATGGATCTACGAATCCCAAGTGATATTCACCACCAAAGACTTCCTGGACACACACACCAACACTTCTCCCCAACCAATCAAGGTTTCTGCAGAGGACAGACAACTTTAAGAAGCTTATTTGCTCTCAGACACTGCCCAGCAGATCAAACATTTTATGCAGAAGACTTCAGTGGCTGCTATAAGCTGGCCAACTCATCTCACTCCCTCACCTTCAGCAGATAAACTTTGCTGTTACTATTTTTCAGGTCCATCTCCAGAGTGAACATAGCTTTTCCCTCCTTGTTGACCTTGATGTGTCCAAAGTTTTTGATACTGTTTATTAACTGCAAAGAAAGATACAAGAGCCTATTAAATAAGGCTGCCATGACAGAAGTTCTTAAATTGTTGAACTAATGTGAAATCTACATTTTAACTGCAGAGAAAAGAGCTACCTCTAACTTCATGTGTAATAGAAGAAGCATCTGTAAGTTTCCACAGTTTCCTCTTGTAGGCAAATTATATTTTATGTGCTACCTCCTAGTCATTCACACACTATGCAACCACTAAGAATCCAGGTTTCTACATGTGCCAATATGTAAAGGCCAATTTTGACTCTCAGGCATATAACTTTTCAATTTGGGGTCCAGATTCTCATCAGAGGCAACTGAATACAGATTTTAGCATTAACCTATGGTGAGAATCCCCTGTAATTTATGAATTGAACTTCAAAAAAGTCAATAGCATTTTCATCTGTATGAGTATAGAGGTAGGACCTCTTTAAAACGTTGTCATAAATAACACCCTGTCATGCAATAAAAATTTCATCTACAAAGCAAATTTAGGAAGGTTTAGCCTATTTTCAGAAGCTACTGCGGAACTATAGCACTCTGCAATTTGTTAAAAATCAATGTTTTCAGTGTTTTCAGTTTATTTCACCTCTCCTTGTTCACTCTCTGTGTCCTTCCTGATCTCCTGCAGCTTTCTCAGCATCCCACGGAAGTCAACAATTCCATATTTCATACAGATTTTTTCATAATCTCTCTTATCTGCATGCAGCAACAGTTGCCAGACTGCTTCTTTTTCCAAGGGTTTTGGTTTTGGTGCTGGGGCCCTTAGAATCAGGAAGGGGAAAAAAAGAATCAAAATATTTTGACAGACAAGAAGATGTCTTGTTTTTCTGTATTTAATCCTCTTTCATCTCTCTCTCCATTTTTGTAGTTTACTTGGCCCCATAGATGTAGACAAGAAAGAATGGGACTCTTCCAGAACAAGTATTCTGCATCTTTGCTACAAATTAAATGCTGCCAGGGTAGAGTCTTGCCCTGGGCTGTACAGGGCAAGACTAATGCAGTTGTCCACATTGTTAAATTGTTGGTGACTGGCACGCTTTGGCCCAGGCCAGCCTGCACTCTCTCAAGTAACTTCTCAGCACAATTTGGGATGTTGCACAGGCCAGAGATCATTCCCATTAGGCAATCTCTGAAGGGTCCCACCTGGGAAGTGAAGGGGTTTCTGCAATGTGCACGTGGCAGTTTGTGCAGTTGGCCTGGGAGCCAGAGCTCAGTCCCTGATCAGCCAGAAAGATGATGAAGACTTGTCATTTAGGAAGTTATTTCTGAGTTAAAAACAGGAAAGCAGAGAAAGAGATCTTTTAAATCAAACACTTGTGGTGCAAAGGAACATACACCTCAAAATGAGGTTGATGCCTGCTGTTTACCTCAGCCTTACAGACAGTAGCAAACTGTCTTGTTATGTCTCTTCATATTGATTGTCAACAATTTTGGAAACAAGGCATGTTGCCTTGAAGATCTATGAAGCTGTCCCCTATCAACAAGAAACATCTTGGAAGTGTAACAATGGCCTTCATTAGAGGCTTACCGCTTCCTCAGCATCTTCCTGAAGTCCTGAAGCGTCTTCTTTAACTCTATTCAAAGGGGAGCAGGGGGGAACAACAAACATTTAGATACCCGACACTGTAAAATATATCCCCAAAAAGAAGATAATGCAAAACAGCCACAGAAAACAGGCCATTCTACTACGCTGTTTACCCCTGGTGATTTTGTCACACTTTACAGTGTGACAAACAGTGTGATGAAACAGACTCACATCTTTGAAGTGCCATTAAAGATCATCTTTTCCTAGGGGGATTTCCTCTCTTTCTAGAGAGGACACTGTAGAAACCCACTATATTCCCGCCATGTCGTGTTTGATCCAGCTGTATTTGACATCACAAACCCCTTTTCTAGCATTAAAAAATCCAGAATCATTACTTAGAACAGCTCAAAGCCATGTCTAAGAATATCACTTTACCCAAAGGTAAGTATCAAGCAGAAAGAGATGACAGAACATTAGAGGTTCATTAACCCTTGTCTTACTTTATTCTTTACAAGTTTGGGGTAGTAGTAATGCGGTAGACAGAGAAGAATTAACTATACAACTCCCTCCCAAAAGAAATTATATCTATATGTATATTTATATTTTTATATATGTGTGTGTATATATATATATATATAAACCCTCTAACTTACCATCGGCAGGATGAACAGGAACATATTTCGTTTTCCTCTTAAAGCCAACTGATAGTTTATAAGAGAAAACAGGGAAAACAAGCCGTAAATTGAACAAATTAACACTCAGACTAACACCAGTAAACCACTGAACTACAAAACCTCTGTATCTGATACCAACGCAACAGGAAATCCTAGTCTGAATTTTCTTGTCAATCTGACCCTGACTCCTAGTAATCTGCATCTACAAATGCAATGTATCTATAACAACCGACTCTGTGCTTACTGGTTACTCTCCACAGTGGAGGAAATTTTCTGCCCTATGAAGCTTATAGTTTAAGCAATGGTATGAAATGTTAACATCTTGTTTTAGAGATGGGGAGCCAAGGTGCAAGGATTATCTGGCCAAACACAGATAGCTGCCTTCCAAGCTTATGTTACAGGCACACAGGTGAAAGGGATGCTTCCAACATAGTTCACCTCCTGCTTAAGGAGATTCCAAGAATAGTTCAGTTATATTGTACCCACAAAGTCCCCATTTCTCTCCACTGAATATAAAGGGAAGCAGGGGAGTAGGTCAGGTGGACACCATAGATGTCTGAAGTGGGATGAATCCCTTCCAAAATACTGATTTGTGCAACATCAGAAAGAAATTATTCAGCCAATTCAACACTAAATCCTATGGTCCAGTGCAGTGCCCACAATTTCTTCTCCCTTGCCTAAAAGTTCATACTGTCATGGAGCCACTAACGTGGCGGGGGGAGTCAGAGAAGACCTCCAGTCCCCAGTGAGGGGAAAAACAGACCTTCACAGCAAGGAGACTTAGACAATGCTCTGGGCACCCACCCCCAGAGGACAGCAAAGCAAACCACTTGGGACCACAGGAGCTTTGGAGGACAGAACCTGGCAATCCTACCTTGTATGACCCTGAGGCCAGCGGAGCATGTAGCTTCCCCATATTCATTCACAGCACAGCAACGATACAAATCACCGTCATCTGTAGTGAGTTGGTTTATCTTAAAAAGAGGAACATAGTAAGAGCTCACAAGAAAGTGCCATGGTTCACCTCAACACCTTTAGCTTCTAATAAAACAGCCACTAAATGACATCTCAGATCTTTCTTCTGTTCCCAGAATGATCTAAAAAGCTTAGTTTGCTTATCTTTGTGTTCTCAGACCTGCTGACATCTATATCAGCCCACTGCAGGTTTTTCCTTTCCATTGCACTCTTGGTTCCATGAGTCCTGTCTGAAATACTTGATCTTTACC
This sequence comes from Microhierax caerulescens, assembly GCA_035590215.1. NCBI lineage: Eukaryota > Metazoa > Chordata > Aves > Falconiformes > Falconidae > Microhierax > Microhierax caerulescens. The sequence goes on from JAVJGJ010000035.1 coordinate 1,055,217, forward strand.
TGCAGAATGAATTCATTTGTAATGTTATTGAAGAATGTTTCGTATTTGGCAGGATCATCCATTCCTCCTTGCATACGTGTCCATTTCACGTCAGGGGTTGGGACACCTTTGACCACAGCTCTCAAAATGGCATTTTTACCTTTGAAAAGAGGCAAGAAATGAGTTATTTAAGACAGGCTTGAATGTAAGGACTTTCATGTCAGGCCCCTTATTTTGTCAACAGACTGACCTCCAAAGTGAGCCATCTGTGTTGTTTTAGGCAGAAACGTTCTTCAAAATAATTATATCTTTTTGTTTTCTCTGTAAAAGATGCCTAAATTACCAGTTTAAGTTGCATTGAATGCCCAAATTACTGTGAGACATCTGCCATAATCTCCACCCTAACTCACTGTCTTTCAAAGAGATTACTTGAAAACTAACTTCAAAATTCACCACTGGCACATATGGTCTTTGCCTATGTCTTTATTGCACAGCCACGTGGCTAAGTTAAATCACGTACCCGAGAGAGCAGCTTTTTGGTATCTTGGTTTGACTTTGACCTCCCTCAATATTTGGTCAGGGCCAAAAAGCAAGCAGTTATTAGCTCAAGTCCAGGCTGGGCTACCTTTCCCCACACCAGTAGTGTCAGGCTTTGTCTGTATTCAATCATAAAAAGTCCTTAAAATGTGGTGTTAGCCTGCCAGATGTGACTGCTAACACCCTGTGAGTCTCTGAAATCAGCAGCGCTATAGCAGGTCCAGCCTAGATTTGCTTCTAGCAACTTGTATGAGTTACTTGTGCCACAGCCATGAAATGCCCAGATCCCTTCTCATCACGCATATATTCCCCTAAAGTTCCCATTGCCTCTCCATTGCTTCAGACTATTTCCTTTGTTGGGACCATGCTGGGCTGGATGCTAAATAACAAAGAACTTACTGTGCTGGAGTCCCCTGTCTCTACAGACACCAGTGAAGTTCACCTGTGAATAGTTGCAGCTCCTGGTCTCTTTTTCATCTGGATAAATTTGGATTTATTGGGAGGTGGAAACCAGAAAATACCTGCTCTGCACACTTCAGAAAACCCGTTCTTAACAGACAACACTGTACCACCACTGGGAGGACCCATGCAGGTTAGGGTGTTTCCCCATTATTCCCTACATGCCTTCTGTCTGGAATATCTTCCTTGTCTGCTAGCTTGGCACCACCTTGCACTCCAAACACACCAGGCTCGGCTACTCGAAGAGGCAAGGAAGGGAGAAGTGGATGGGGTTTACCTGTGAGCTCTCTCCTTCATCTCTGCTCCCGAAGAACCTGAGTATACTGCAGCTGACCACAGAAACCTCTAACCGCTTTACCACTGCCTAGTACAAACCTTTTTTTTATTTCCAAAAGGCTTCAAAGACATAGGAAACACTATGAAACAAAACACAGAAGTGACTCGTGTAGGTAAGGGGGAGCGTCACAGGGCAATAGGATCGGAGATGAGTTGACTGGGGATGTAGCTCAGGGTGGAAATGATTACTATCCTTCTTTTGCAATAGTTTTGGTCTTCAGGTGACCAACGCTGTTAAAATTTCTACCCAGAAAGTCTTGCAATATTTCCCACACACAGTCAAGACCAAAAAACTTATTTGATGCAGCAAGCTCCTGCCAACAGATTCTTATCAAAAGACATCTTGCAACTATTTCTGAGCTTGCGGTACTATCTAATATTAAAGTTGTTTCCAACTGATTATACCTTTGCCAAATTTAGGCATTCTGGCTGCAATTTCCCATCCTTACCATCTGTCACAGGACACAAGCCCACAGCTAGGAGCATCAGCTAATACAGACACTGAATGCAACGGGGTAACGGTGATACAAAGACACTTGTGCCTCTGCATAGCCACTGAACTCAGCTCACAGTGACCAGCCTGACGGCCCTAACAGTTTGTATATGAACTACGAGGAACCCACTGCAAATGAAATAACTTGGGAAATCTAGGCAGGATGGCTGACCACACCGCCCGGGTTCACGCCTGAAACTTGCAATGGGAGGAAGGTGGAGGAGGAGGAAGGTGGAGGAGGAGGAAGGTGGAGGAGGAGGAAGGTACCACTAGAGGCCACTGCACTCCTTCATAAAACCTTAACGGCTCGTGAGAATCAACAGATGGACATAACAACACTGAAAGCCAGGGCGCTCATCAGCTGCCTTCTCCGAACTGTAACGATCCATACTGCTTCTTGAAGAAGTACAGCCTAAATAGCATCTGCAGTCAGTATATCTTACTTCAAAAAGCAGTTAATTTTGGTGCTGAACACTCAATATTAGTTAGTTCAACAGGAAAAAACAGCTTTTTCCATGTCCTTAATCTTTTGCTGCAAAATACTTAGAGAGCTTCCTGCAGAATTCACAGGGTTTGTTGTACACATTAGGAGCCAGATTTTGATCTTGCATATGCTAGTGAAAACTCGGGATACCTCTATCAGTACTGACGGCATTTTCATCAGTACAACAAAGACTTTGGCCACACAACACTTTTTTCTGGTATAGTCAAATCTCCTTAGAGACTAGTTTGATTTATTTATGATAATTGCTTAATGAAGGTGAGATGGTCTGTGGCTTTGACTGCTTTTCAAGAATCTCACCTTCCTGCAATGTCAGAGTGACGGGTTTCCGCTCAAAGTCAGGTGTACTGCATCCTTTTGGAATATCGTCCACAAACTGGGTGACAGCAACTCCTGGGATGGAAGATTTCTTGAAGGATCTTACTAGAAAGGCAAGGAAAAATACATTAAATTAAGATAACATGTTTGTCCTTTAGAAACTCTCTCAATCTGCATTGCCGCTGTGGAACAGTAACTGTTCCTGCTGAGCTCCTCCTGGACTATAAAGGACACCTGCATTCTAGTACCACAGGCTGTAAGTGTGTCCAAAGGCTGGAGTGTTACAGTCTGTGATGCTGTGCTGATTCATCATCAAGCTAGGGCCCAAGTGGGAAAATCCAAAATCAAGATCACAATCCAGGGCCGCATCGGCTTACAGGTCTAATGGTGATTTGGATAGAGAATGCTTTATGTTCTGTTCTTGTTCCAAATAAAACTTCAAAATCAGGCATGACAAAGACACTATTGCAAAGGTCAGCAGAACCTGATGGGCCAGTTACTGGTGTCTCTCCTTGTGGTGGTGAATGAGATACCTACCTACCAAACAAGAAAAGCAAGTTGGGCTTATTCTCAGGGGTACCCCGGGGTTTCATTGCTGTGTTTATTCTCTCACCTGCCTGATGGCTTGTCATGGTGCTTTACACAGCTGCCTATGGTCAGCACAGACTACAGGTTCTCCTGTGAAAAAGACAAATCATTTAATTATTCGCAGATCACAATGAAAATGACAGACATTAATACTGCTCACTTTTATGACACAGTTTGTCCTTCCACACTTGCCACATCCTAGCAGCCAAGTTGAAAAAGGCCTGCCAATCAACACATCATGGTATGTCTTTCCAAACACATCATGACACAGTTCTGAACCAATGCAAACCAGGTACGAAATGGCTAGCAGGGCTAAATGGAAAATGTGCGCATCTAACAGCATCCCTCTGTCACCTCTTCCATTTCCATGTCACCTGGCTTGCCTCCAAAGACCTCCTCTCATATTTCAGGCAAACATTACACCACATGGCACTCACGTGGTGAGTTCTGATGGATGGCAAGAGCAGTTGCTGAGAAGAAAGCCACAGAAATGGATGTCTAAACTGGGGCATGAAGCAGAAGCACATCCTGATCTAAATTAGCTTGTTTAAATTAGCAACAGACCTGAGAGCAGACTATAAGCTACTACCTACTTTAGAAGGAAATGGTGAAGTGTGAACTTGGCATTAACTAGTTATTGTTATAGATCACTCATGTGATCTTCTGCTAAAGGTTTCTCTTTCCCTGTATTTATAAATGGGAATGTAACACATCACTATCCTGCAAGTGAACTGTGAAGGCAGATTCCTTGTCATATGAGAGATGCTCGGGAACTATAGAGTTACTGAAGCTCTGAAAGAGCAATTAGATTAGATTCCCATGTGGGATTAATGCTGTCTCTCTGTTTACCCTCTGCACTCCTTCAGTCAACACAGTCACACTAGAACATGCAACTTTCAACAGTTTTAAAAGGCACATGGACTTTGTCAGCACACCCATGGTTTTAATTCTGTTCTCTGTATCAGCCATTCATTCAATCTAATACTGCCACACTATACCTGATGAAAACTAGGACCCAACATCCCCTTGTTATATGTTTAGCTTGGAGTTGTGTTAGTTGTATGACACTTGGTTTCAGCTAAAAGACAACTAAGCTAACAAAAATCATTTGTCTGTGTGTCCCATAGAGAGGCCAAAGTAAGTGTAACTCACAGCACTCCGGGGTCAAATTATGAACCAAAAGGATAAACTTTGTTTTCCCGTTAATCAGCAGTGACAAACAGGAACATAGACATCTCTCCACAACAAATAACTGGCTCCACTGTTGCCCTTAACACAAACCTTATTTTAGGGCTCTGCAGACTATACAAAACTCATAAATAATTGATTACTTGGAAAATCATTCTGTTAGCCTCACTGGCTTCAGTGGAAATGCACATGAAGCAACAGAAGATGGGACTGTGCAAATGACAGCCAAGTCCTCTGTATCACCTCCCCGCCTGGTGTGGGTGACTTTTGTTGCTATACTCCAAAACAAGAGGTTTACATTTCAGTGCTCCAGCTTTCGTGTGCTGATATTTTGCTGTATCGCAAAGTTACTTCTGAAAACCATTGGCAGATGTTTTAAAAATTGCAAGTGAAGGGAACAAACAGCTTGTGGGAGGGAAAAGATGGAAAACTTGAAGGAAAATACGATGATTCCAGGGCACCCTGCCCTGCACCAGGCAGGGCATTGCATAGCAAATGGCAGAGATTTTCAGAGACTCTTGATCATCCTCTTCTGATGGATTTAATTTGTCCTCCAAAGTACTGAACTGTATTAACAGTGAACATTATAATCCCCTATTGCCTTCTGCAGTCTTGTATCTTCCTAAACATGTCACAACTGCTGGAGCTGAAATGTCTAATGATTACAATTTTCAGCAGACATGATGACTTAACATCAGCTTGCAATAGTATTTTACTAAGCTCTTTTTAGGTTACTCTCAACATTTATTCTTTGCTACTCCTGATGACTTCTCTCCACACTAGGCAATACTGACGAGTACCTACACTGAAACAGGAACATGGTCCAAATTCTCAGGCCCAAAGCTATCAAGAAACTTACTCCTTTCTTATTACCAAATGTATCATGTCATACGGTTGTTCCCAGTCCAGTGTGACATAACATAATTATGAGAGATGAGAGACAGCCATATTCAAATGTAGTTTAAAATAAAAAACCACTGACGATATTTGCGTCGGTAGTAACAGACACCACATATGCATCTTCTCAATGTACAATATGCAACATGTGCACTATGCATAACCTGCTGAGTTTACAGGGCCTTAAATATTTCAGAAATTCACCTGGATGGAAGATAAGCTGCTGTGACTCCTTATACTCCTGTGAATTCTTGCCTTCTGGAGAGTGAGACAGAAGTATGCTAATGCCACACATTGATTGCACAGTTAAAATAACAGTGCCAGGATATGCAAGAGAACATTCCTTCAGCGTAATTAATCCAACCACATCACATTTTCTAGTGTCTTCTGTGTTAAATGAGGACCAGAAAATAACGTATCAGCTGGCAGAGATTCATTCAGACCCTTTCCCGCTTACTTTTAAAATTTCTACTCCCTTCTTACATGAATAACTGTGGGTTTTCTTTGACTTCAGTTCAATCCTAGACGAGAAATCACAGAATTTTTACAAGAAATGAAAGACAGCAAAAGCCTTCCAAAAATTACCACGGTGTAATTCACATCTTGGTTCACAGATGCTTGAAACATAGGTGTCCACACTAAGATGATCACTGAGGTTGCTATTTATTCAACAGAGACAGACAAATACTTCCAAAAGGCAATCTACCTCTCCCTAGGTGAAATGCTGCTGACCAATATCCCCAGCACAACAGGGCTAACACTGGAAGTAGCTCAACACTCTCACTCCTCTGAAAAATACATTGTTAAGCGTCAGCCTTGCCCAGCTAACCAAGACTGGGCTATTTCCCATCCCAGGCAGAAGTCTGCCCGCTTTTCAGCTGTGGAGACATTCTCTTTGGAGATATGGCAAAGCTTCCACAGCTTTGAATGCAGAGCAGGAGCAAGCCCTTGACTACTGACAATATTTCTAATCCACAAAAATAGCCAGATAGCCTGACAGCATGGGAGATCTGCCCTTCATTTTGTCTATCCATCAATCTGTCCAAATGAGATAGAGCAAGAGCCCATTCCCTTTTGCAGTCTGACTGGACACTAGTGATAGGGCCATTAATCAGCTAAGTGAATAAGGAAAACATTTGGGACTCACAGGATTTGGAGGTACTAGTGGTGTCACACAGTTATTTATGAGGTTCAGACAGTGGAACAGACAGACAAGACGTGACATAATTGCTGGCAGAGACTGGTGGGCAAAATTAGCCAAACTTGTAAAGAAGTGACAGGCAGTGACTGGTTCGGACAGAGGTGATGGGTCCAGAGGCATGGGATGTACCACAGACATTGGCACAAGCACAGTAAATGTGGAGTACAAAGCCATTAGCATAGACCACAGTAGAAGACTTGAATCATCTTTATTTTTGATTATATTAATGGCAACAGATGTACCATTCTATTTCTCCTTGTAATTCATAAAAATGAAGGACAGTTCCAACACAACAAATGTTTTGTGTTGGACACAAATACCAAATTGTGCTCAGTCTTAAATTTTAGCTGTGCTTTACACCAGAAACCCAGGTACTCACTAAGAAGGATTTCTCACCGAAAATTTCTCTTTCAGGTTTGGGTGGGCTTTCTTTGTTTATTTGTTAACTTTAAGTAATATTTTGAGCTTGCGTCTTCCCATTTCAGGAGATTTTTAAAGGAAAATCTCAAAGACTTTGGTTAGAACCACAGAACTGAAGGCCAGCAACTGCAGAAGTGCAACTTCATGACAACTTCTGAGCAGGTCACAGAGGAGGAACGTCACAAGCACTCCAGTGATGAATGGTCTTATGTAGAGTGGGGAGGAATGCCCAAGGATCAGATTTTGTGTGACTTATCCCTTCGGTAAATCTATACTTGACTTGATCTTCTCTTCTGCCTCAGGGATTATGAATATAACATAAGTGATTGCTCATGCTGTCCACAATTTACGTACGCATACACCAGATACTCTACAGCTATTTATTTATGAAAGTGGCATTGATAGAAAATGCCAGAAGGAGAGACACATCATCCATATTTTCTAAGTGAAGGAAAGCAATTAAGCCCCAAAAGTGGTGAACAGGACAGTGAATTCACATCAGTTTGGTGAAGCACACATGGGATGACCACACAACAACAGGTCAGTCTGTTCCTTTTGATGTCCACAACATACCTATGAAATCTTTCATAATTTACACACGCACTTTCATACAGTCAATAAATTTAAAGCAAGCATAACAGCAAATACAACAGAATTCTACTAAACGTCCAGAAGAAAAAATATCATATCCTTACTTACTGTCCCAAGAAAAAATGCATCCAAGATAAAAATAACCCAGCATTAGAAACCATAGTGTACCTGGGCCACAAGCCCCATGTCAGCTCCATGGGACATTACAGCAGATCTTCAACAGCCTGCCATCTTACTGGGGCAATCAACGTACGCTGTAGGAGACCAGTCCTCCCAGAGCATTTACAACAGTTTTCAGACCTACTGCAACACAGAGCAATGTCTACCATGACAGTGAAGGTGACACTTCATCCTCCCAACTCTGTATCAGCCCTACGCAAATCTCAGCGGTGACATAAACAAACCCACTACCTTGTAAATTGAACTTTGGAGATGATCCTGCTTGAAGTCAGTGCTGTGTCTCCCGGCACCACGGTGGCTCCGTCTGTTGGTTCAGACCACAGAACTCTTCAGAGATGTTCAACAGGTCTCTTGGTCACAGATATTAGCAATCTGTATGAAAAAAAGCCATGCCCCTTATTAATCTGTTGTAAATGTCACTAAGTGGCAAAAGAAATGACAAGTTCTTGTCCCGCACACACCTCTCCACTCCCCTAGAAGCTGAGTCTGTGCTCAGTAGCTGCCAAGTCAGGGCATCTCTATACTGTGCTGTGCGCAGTTGTAGGGGGTTCATGACACGCCCATGCCTCCCACAGCACCAGGGGAGGTGCAACTGAACCCCACTGCCTTTGGCAAGCCTCAAGCAAGGCAGTGGGCCAACTTGGTCAGATGCAACCATCAGTCAAGGCAATGCTGGATTTCCAAGTGTAAGCTGGGTCAAGACTTTGTACCTCAAAGAAGGACAAACATTTGTGCAGATCAATGGTTTGTCCAAGGAAGGGACAACCTGTACATCCAAGTTTTGTAGGACACACCAGTAAACTGTTTCTCAGAGGTTGTGAGCCCTCAGGAGAACTCATAATTGCTTAGCAGAGAAGTAAAACCAGTGAACTATTGCATTTGTGTATGGGGCAATCATGCCTGGGCTTGGCCTTCATAAGGAGAGTCTTTCAGTCTGTGCTATTCTGAGAGGTCTGAAAGAAATCCAGTTCCTCCTAGAAAAGCTTCACACAGCCAAACCAGACATCTCAATTCACAGTCTTTCCTTCCAACACAGACACAGGACAATCCCTGCTCCCATGAGCAGCAACGAGGCCACTTGCTTCCCTGGACACATTTACCCTAGAAGTGCAAGTGCCTCAAAATCTTTTGCTTCCAGTCTGCCCTTGCAACCTATAAGCCTTCCTTCCTTTACTCAGAAAACTCATTTAGAAGCAAAGGTGCCTCTATTTAGTTCCTGATGTTCACAGAGATGGCCAGTCTGGGATCAAATGCTATCTTCTCCCAGCACCACTACATGCAGGCAACAAAGCTTGCTCAGTCTGGGACTCTACTTTCCTTCGCGTCTGGCTGAGAACTTACAATCTTTTCTTCCTTTGCATTGTGTGCCATATTAAATCTTCACATTCAACTCTGAGATTCTGTCTCCAGAAGTTGGCAATGGAAGTACTTTTATCATGCCAACCACCAGAACAAGGTTTTCTTCTTGTTTCCTATCAGGAGATTAGAGTTCTAAAATCTGTCATTAATGGGAAAGGGGTCATACAGGAAAAACTTGGTCCTATAGCTAGGACTCGTGTTACATAGGACAAAGACAGAAGAACCATGAAAAGCACCGCTTCTGCTAGTCTTAGAAAGATGATTTTTCAGTGTTGGTAGCATTATGATTCGTCAGCTGTTCTCAAACAGCTATCAAAAACTTGTCTTTTGCAGGGCTGGGGATCACCATTTTAATCAACAATTTGAAATGTGAAAATGAAATTCTGGAGTAATTTTCTTCATTCCTTCTTTCTTTTTGACAGTTATTGCTGGTGACTGTATTTATACCTTCCCAGTGCATAAGAAAACATGTTGATAGAGGAAAACGTGATTGTTCAAACTGATGCTTGGGCTAAGATCATTCCATTCTACATCTCTTGTTACATTTACAGTGATATAAAAGTAAAAGCAATTCCAAAGTCAAATATAAACAAGTTGAAAGTTAACAAGCTAAGAAAATAAGACAAGGACTTTCCATCTGCTGCTGGAAAATCCTCTCACTCAGGAGTAAACACTGTTTTCTAGTGGTGTCCCAGTGGTTTCCCACAGCACCTTTCTCTGCCTGTTTTGGCCAACGATCGCCCCAAGGACACTTCCTCAGACATTAGTCTTACTGGTCCGGGGCAGCAGTTACGTTACTTTGTTGACCAAATGCTTAGCCTTAACATTAAGTACCTTTAATAAAACCAGTTGCTACACAAGACTCAAAAGACAGCGACACTTCATGTAAGCCATAGAAATGCTCCCAGAGGAAGCATTTAACAGCTTCTACTAAAGGCTGATTTCAGCTCTCATCAACCGCAGCAAGAGCCTTCTGCTTAGCAGAGTTAGCTCAAGAAAAGGACCTGAGCTATCCCAGAGGCACAAGGCTTACTGCTGTTCCCTTCCCAGTGATTTTCTCCCCATTGAAAGTGGGGATGTTTATTTATCAAGTGGATGATGATATTTAGTCTCAAATCACATTTAGCTGTTGGTCTCTGCCTGAACAACTGAGGAATTCCTAATTAGATAGGCAGTTGGGTCTAGCAAGTACCAGGAGAGCCACAACTCTGCCTGGTCCATTGAACCTGGACCTGATAGGGCTTTGACCTATTTCCAGCCCTGATTTTACAGTTTTCTTGGCGGGGAAGGCAGGGAGACCTCTCTTACAGATGGACTGACAACTTAAAACCATCTGTGACAAAGCAGAGTCCTCCAAGAGACTGACCTTCTTCCATTTCACAGCTTGTTTTCCACCCGCCCACCCAAAGGTCCTGTTAACCCCTGCATGCCAGTGGATAAGCTACCGCATACCACTGAAAACCTGCAAAATGTCATAATGAATCCTGGCACATTCAGCAGCGGTCACTGCTTTCACTGCAAAGGGGAGACATTTTTCCCTGGAAGCAAGTTCATTCTCCTAATGAAGGGCAGTGAAGAAGTGTCAAGAAGCAACAGCTGCAGGACAGTTATTTCAGGACTGAATTGAAAAGTATATTTTATCCGGAAACGAGACTATTTCCACTATTCCCATCTTCTGTTTTCCCTGCAATTCCCTTCTTCAGCATATGAAGTCTACCCATTCTGACCAGTGACAACTGGCACAACTCTTCTTATAGACAATTGGTGCCCACCACAGGGCTCAGACAGAGAAAGAAGTGAAGAAACCAAGACCTGGTAGGTCCAAAAAGCTGACTGAATTTTCCAGTTCACTAACAGATGACCAAGGTCAAAAGTTAGTCTTATACTTGAGTCGATTGGCCAAGCCACACCATTCCCCTGCAGCGTGCGGGTCTGGTCAGTCGCTGCGCTGAAGGTCAAGGCGATGTCAGGGAGGCTTTGGGGCAGAAATAATCAGAGATATGTAACAGGTCAAGGTATGCAAAGCTCAGAACTTGAGTTCAAAGGCTACTTTGACATAATTGCAATGAGAACCCCATAAACACTATACACACACAAAAAAAGTTGCATTAATTCAAGGACGGGAAAGGGCATCAAAAATGGAATAAAGGTCCAAATTCACCGAAGACTACAAGTTACCTGCATTCCTACCACCATCAAACATACTGTATCGAGTCAGGTAACTCTGACAGTACTGATCTTGCTAGTTATGTATAAGTAAAGGGACATTCTTTCATTCAGATCAGGCCATGGATCCAGTGGGTCACAGAAAGACATTTTATTTTTGCCAGGAGAATGCCCTGCACCACGATAAGGAGTAGTCACACCACACAAGTGGGTGCTGCAAATGAGTTTTCTAGACTCATAATATTTTATTTGAAATAAATGTGATGTACTGAGTATTGAGTACTCACAGCTCCTTTGATTTCAGTGGAAGAAGCTCATGCTCAGCCCAGTTCCTCAACATCAACTCATCCATGTTGTACACTCCAGAAGAAATGTAAAGGACTATTTTAAGGCTTGAAGCCTTGGTTATTTTACCTCCTACACCCAAGATGCCACTCTGCCCCTTTGCTACCAGCAAGCTGAGGTCTGTCATCACTGTTCACACAGAGCCATGATTAGACCCACGGCTGTTAGCTGGACTTTCAGACGCTGAGATGCAACTCAGCATAAGGAAAAGATTAGAATAAGGGTAACAAATTCAAGAAGCAACAGTGCTCTGCTTTCACACTGCAGATTAGCTCCCTGCTTCCCACGGTACATGGAATTCCTTCTATTCCCTTGGTCAGGGCTGATTTAATCTGTTTGCAACCATGACTGACCAGAGGGGTTTGCTAGCACAATCTATGATTTCTTCCTGTCCGATCTGTATCTTTCCCCTTATGATAGCTGCTCTAATGACTATCTTTCTTACATGCTCCAATGCCTAGGCTGGCCAGTGTTGGGTTTCACTTACCAGACTCACCAAAGATGCGATTAAACATCAACATGTTACCAGACATACCACTCCACCAGTACTTTTCACCCCTCCTTGAGATACTGAAGAAAACAACATTTTAACCCACTGTGTGCTTTAATGAATATAGAAAGTAAGGCATGCCTGCACTGCTTTCATTTGACCCTATATGGCCACTGGACTTTGCCAAATGTCTTCTTCTCTAGTCACATTTAAATATACATTCACTATGTATATTTGAACCACTTTGCATACTCCACCCCTTGGACATGCAGAGGGTTAATAAAACTCACTACAAACAGTGAAAAAAAAAAAAATAAAATTGTGCTATTCAGATGCCACAAGGGACTCAAGTTATAAGGCTTTTTCTCAGGGGGGGGGGGGGGGGGGGGGGGGGGGGGGGGGGGGG
>JAVJGJ010000035.1:1067771-1090253 GCA_035590215.1 Microhierax caerulescens
AGGCTTTTTCTCATTCCCGCCCCCCACCCCTCCCCTGGCCCCGTTTCAAACTAGAGCACATAACAAATACCCCACTTCTGGTTTATTTATTTGTTTCCCCAACCTCCCAGTGGCAACAGATGAAAAAAGCCCAGTCCTCGCATGACGAGCTATTTTAATATTTCATGCTCTAATGTCCCAGGAAGTTTGACACTGAAACAAACTGTAAGAAAACCTCTCTGAAACACCAAGAGCCCACAGCATGTACCACCTTCCCGCTTTCTCTGCGGGACACCTGAATATTATTGTCGGCATTGTTCTAGTACTGCCCTGTCTGACCTTAGCCTGCCCAAGTTAACATGGTGCCAGAGGACACCCGTCGCTGGGAATGCCGTCCCATTACTTCTGAAGGTTGTTCTCTGTCAAACTCTCTCCTTATCCAGCACTAAATAACGGAATAAAGTGTCATCCAGAGACAGAAAACTATGCCAGCATCCAATGCACAAATAACCAAAACAGAAATAATCACAGTAGAAAGAGACAGCATCTCCTCCCTTTTACCCCTACTTGCTCCAGGAATCCTGCATTTTCACAGAAGTGTTGCAGTGTTCCCCCTTCTGCAGTCACGAAACTAGCAGGGTCTGTCAACCCCCATCAGTCACCTTTCCTGCCTTGTGAAGGGGATCACAAGGAGCTCGAACGCACCTTGGCTCACAGCAAACACAGCTACCGAAACAGGTACACAGCACTCACCTGCCTGTGCCACCCCAGAGGTCCTCTTCTGCCCTGACAGCTGTCCAAGCTGCAGCTCACCCCAGTCCTTTCTGCAGTCAGTGCTCAGTTGTGAGATCAGTACTGGGTCCTTGGGATCCTCAGCTGCTCCCTCTGTCTCGCCTTCCGTCTCCCCTTCTCTCACACTTAATCTCTCTCTCGCCCTCTCCCTCTGGTAGGTGAAGCCTGTCACAGGGCTGTTAGCCTGTGAGACATCCAGATGATATTTTTTTATGGGAACCTGATGCACCTGCCTCCTATTCATTATTATTTCAGTCCATACCAGTAATGGTGCTGGACAAATTTGAGATTAACATAATTCTTCACCATTTCACAAGTCACTGGAGTGGTGCTTTTTCTGCAGATTGTGTTTCCTCTTCACAGCAACTCATTAAAAACTTCGACACAGCTGAATGGCTCTGGATGTTTTAAAGGAAACCGCGGCTTAATTGGTTTGAAACCAATCTCAAGAACAGCTAGGGTTACTAACTAGTCAGATAAATTGAACTTCAGTTAAAAGTGAGCGGCCAAGACATTTAAAGATGAGGCGTCTCCAAATACGCTCCTTTTAAAAATAACTCTTTGAAGAGTTAGTATTACAAATATAAAGGATGAACAGAACATTTCACAGCACCAGTTCACAGTACTAATGCGAATTTATTAGCTTGCAGTCGCAAAGCCTGAGCCTGCACTCCAGTGACTGGCTGCGAGCTGCCTCTGTCACCTACATAGCTGCGCGTACCCCTTGGAACAAAAGGTACCTCAGAAGCATTAGCAGGCAATTAGGAACCACTAGGTCAGGCTGGAAATGGAGATCAGATGCTCCTACAGACTAGGTTCTGCTTATCAGGAAAGGCTTCCTCTGCTAGGAGACATTTATCCAGAGTCACCTGGAGCTGATCTAGATAAAACTTAATGAAAACAAGACAGAGTCCCAAAATAAAAGAGCCTAAGGCAGGGGATGAAGAGGTTTACACACACAGTTTCCTCAGCTTGCAGAGGGTAGTGGGCACCCATGGACTACCCAAAGCTCTCCTTGCCCCCACCCTTCTCCAGGTCTGCAAGCTACAGACATTTCTGGTGTTTCATTGCCCACATTGCTCACCTCAGGGACACTCACACCTTGGGTGATAATGTCAGCCATATTCACTAATCTCAAAGGCGATCTTGCGCAATACTGTGAGGGAAGGCGCACACAAGCACATCAAAGCTTTCAAAAAGCAGATGGATGAAGTTCAGCAGCTTTTCCTCTTCAAGAAATAAAATGTGCTTGTGGCGTAGGCTGTACATGAAGCACTTCAAGCACTGAAACGAGGGCAAAGTCCACAGCCCCAACGATGTGACCTGGCCTGGAATCACACCAGCTAGTCCAGTGCCATCCAACAGGAGAGGCAAGAATCTAAGGAAAACAATTTTCAAAGGTTTTGCTTCTAACCACTTGGCAGCAACCCCACACACACCAGGCAACGGGACTATTGCACCCCGCATAAAACTATACCTCCAATGCACCAAGCCTTGGTAAGCCCTTAATTGTTAAAAAGGCACAGCAAGAAGTACGAAGATGAAGTAGCAGGAGGACAGCAGTTTTGTTTGTACTTTTCTGTACTTCCCAGGAAATCTGATAACTCAAATGGGATTATCATTCCCTAACACTTTTACTTCAGATTAACCATTTTTTTGAGTTTGGATTCTCAGTCCCTTGACATCACAGTGGCCAACTGAAGTCTGCTAAGGATTTCCTACCTCGCCCATCAATAGCTAAGCATCCTTCTTGTCAATGAGAGAGCTTGAGCTGTCGCACAATCTGCTGAAGTTATACTGTAACAGATTTAAGCTATAAAGTGCAGGTGACATCCCAAAGAATCACATTTACACACATTTGCAGTCAGCAAAACATAGAAGGTCCCATTTCATGTGGTAGAAGAGAAAAAAGGTCATCTGCTGCAAAAAGCAGAGTACTAACAACCCAGGAGATGCTAAAATCAGTCTGACGATAGACTTGAAAATATGTCCCAGTTACCAGTCCTCAGAAACCCAAAGGGCAGCCTTATGTAATGTGCTTTACTTAGCAATCCTGACACATCCCTTTCCAATAACCCACTTCAACAATTTGTATGCTTGGGTATTCCCTTCCCTTTGACAGCCCTCATAAATATTATTTCCTATCAGACATGTGAGAGAACTCTACTGGAAACCCACCAAATACTATGTCCGCGCTGACCTGAGGATGTCAGATTCCAATTGTAATTTCATCCCAAATTAGCAAGTGGTTATTGGTTGTCTCAAAATTGCATTTGTCAGGAATGAAAATTCTTTGCCAAAATAAGCCATTCAGATTTATTTACGACACAGACAGATTTTGTTACTCTCCCACAGAGTATTATCCTAAAACACTGTCAGCTCGACCAGCTCTGGCCCTCTCCCCTTCCATGTTTGCAACCCAGTCATTAAATTGTCTGTTAGAAGTTGTACTGAGGGCACAAAAACCTTCACACCTCTACATCAAATGAGGATAAAACATGGAAACAAACTACTAGTGCATTAAGTCTGAGAACCCTGAACCTCTGCTGTGACAGACTAAGAATACAATCCACTTTGTGCTCTTCTCAAGCTTTACGCTCAAAAAGCACAGAGTCTCAAGGAATTGGACATGGACACTAGAAACAGTTGTACAAATTGTCACATCTCAGCCACTTTTCATACTCCCAGCATGTAATCTTGACAAGAGTGTCCCACAGCAAGGCACAGTAACACCGCTTCAGACCCAAAGCACAGGCTCCATACCAAACCAGGATGCAGCCTGGCAGCAGAACATCTCTCTGAGGGACCAAAGATCTATTTTGATTATGTTTGTCATCTCTCAAGCATCCAGCCAGAACGATATATCACAGTCCCTTCAGGCACCTGAGCATGTACAATTCACTATTGCCTTCAAAGGCCGCACTATGTCAGTAATCACTGGAAGTCTTGCCTGTGGGGAGGCTGATCTCAGGTACCCAGCTCCTGTGGAGAGCAAGCCCATGAGCTGAGCGACCTACCCAACAGCCAGGAGCTTGGCATAAGCATCCAGACATGAAGTGGTTCATAAGTATACATAAAGTATGGTTCAAAAACAGAAACTCTACTAGGTAAAGTGCTGGGGATCCCCTCGATTACCCAGGCCCAGGGCATAAAGGCAGACTCCCGTCTTAGTTGTCCTACAGCCTTCTGCCAAAGGGGCAGTGAGCACCTGTGAGGCAGAGAAGACAAGTTACTGAAGCATCCAAAAGCACTCAGAGCCTTCCCAGGGGTTCAGCTACAAGACAAACTAAGGGCCATCGCCACCAGAGCTTCTTTTTCAACTATTGCACGTCCCTTTTCCGCAACTCCTCAGCCAGCTACATCCACCAGATCAGTAACTGCATCTTCAGAACAGCAGCAGGAGGACATGAGAATGCCCCAGGTATTCACTCACATAAAGAAAGATGGGCCAAAACCTAAGCAGCAGGGATAACCAAACTGGGTCAGAAACCATTCACCTCTTCCAGCCTCCTTCAAATGGAATTAGTATGTGCCAAAGGAGATTCACTAGAGCTCACCTGACCCAGAACCACTGACAGACAGCAGCCTGCCCTTGTAAGCTCTGATTGCTATCTGGGTAACCTGACCTCCTGCCTGTGGGCACAAACCAGCCCAGCTGACACTAAGCAAGACGGTAAGTGTCCAGCCTACAAACGCCTCCTTGGTCCTGGCCCAAAGCAGGTCCGGTATCACCCTGTCACTCTGGCTTGGCTGACAGTTGCAGGGATCCTGATGGCCTCATGAGGGCTTTTACTACATCATGAAGGCAGCTGAGCTTTTTGCCCCCAAACACCCCATGGCAGCCAGTTCTCTTGCTTGTTCTCCCACGTGATAGTGACCCAGCGTGTGACAGTCACAGGCCTTTACTGCCCAATACCAGTCACAAAGCCAGCCCAGGGTCCTTAGTGGGGAAATACCTGTAAGAGCTGGATGCTGGGGAGCAGGCAGGGCTGGGCTGTTCCCCGATGGAAGGGGCAGCAGGGACCTTACTAAGCAGATGCTCTCACCCAGCACTTGATGTGGGCTAGCAGAGAGGCGATGGCAACAGGCTCCATCGACAGTCCCACAATCATCAAAGGCAAGTTAAAAAGTCAAGTCCAAGGTCAATCTGAGAAACACAAGCGTTCAGGCACCAGCCTGAATACAGGTGCAACTACAGCAAAGGGCAGGAGGGGGACAAAGGCCCAGGCCTGAGTTTAAGTAGAGCTACTGGACCATAAGTGGAGGGTGTGGGAAGGGGTCCCACGTGAGGATGCTCAGGGCAGTTAAGGTCTATTATTAGTGCCCCCAGAGCCCTGTCCCTGGATTTCAGAACTTTATTCCTGTGGCACAGCAGCTCACCCAAGCCTTGCAACCAGGAGGGGCTCTTAGCACCATGCTTCAAATTCAGCCCCCCCTCCCCTCCCACCCTGCCTTCCCTAAATTGTCCTGCTTTTATGGGTGTTTCTGCTCTCCTGCTGATTTCTAGGCCCAATCAACCTCTCTATTCCCTCTGCAGCACTCATCTGCCCCAGGTGCCTTCCCTGTTCATGACTGAAGGGGATGGTGGGAGCAGAGCCTTGGGAAGGGGCAGGTAGCAAGCAGAAAATGCACCGAGCAATGGACAGGCAGTCAAGTGCAGAGGTTTACCTCCCTCTCCTCTCACTCCCCAGCATATGATAGGAAAAACTGTACCATTTCATTGAACATACTCTTCACTACTTTGGAACTAAAGCGGAAAGTCCATTTTTATTAGGAGATTCTGTTTTTCTGAGATTTCCAAACTGAGACACTGCTCCCTTCCATGCTCTCTCAGCCTCCAGAATGAATCTATGTGATCCCACTTTAAACAATATGGCAAGACTTTTCACAAGGAATTTAATTTGGTTCTTGTGCCATTTCCTCCCTTGAGCATATGCAGTAGATTGATCAATGCTGTCTACACAACGGTCTTCATCCAGGTTCATCTCTGGAAGTGCCTGTTCTTCACACTAATGTTGACTTTCTAAAAATTACTTTGCCTTTCACACTAATGCTGACTTTCTAAAAAGCATCACAGACAGTAATTTTTCTGTTTAGGATCAAAACTGCAACTAGCTCTTGTGGGCAGGTCTACGCAGTCTTCAGCAAAATAGTTCCTTGCCAGGGATGCTCAATTCAGTGCTGTGAAGCTGTACCAGCTGTGTACCCAACCACAGGGCCCTCCTTTAGCCAGTTATTCCATTGACCCAGGGATGAGATAAGCACAAAACTGGAGATGCCCAGTAAAGAGCATCAAAGAATGATGGTCAGACTGCTGTGTAGCCTAGTGCTGGCTGTGTTAGATGAAGAAGCCACTGTCAGTACTTCAATGCTTCTGAAGACACAAAACTTCATTTTTCAAGTCATCTCAGTTTGAAGTGTCCAGACCTGACTAATAGGTCAGTACATCAAGCCTTCCCTGACATCACTGGGATCACCTGGATGTACATGTCCTGATGCCCACATGCTGGGAAGACCACTGGGATATAATGTGCATGCATGAGTCTGAATGAATGAAATCATTTTGTTTTAAAATAAAATCACCTTCCCCTCCTTTAACATCTCACACTGAGTTCTGTCATCTCGTTGCAATGTTACTCCCTACGACACAGCTAAGCTTGCAACTGCCTGGGAAAGGCAGAGCCTCCGAATAGGAACCAGACGATGATACTGCATCTTGCGGACCAGTTTACATCCTGGTCTCTGACAGTCTCCAGGATGTACTTTTTAATGTATTGCCTTTGGTGACATACAGTTGCACGGGCTCTGTATTTTCCACCACCAAGCACATTCTGCCTGCTCTCAGTCAGGCAGACAGGCAGGCTCCTGTCTGATTGAAGGGTAGAGGGACATAGTGAGCAGGTCACTTTTCAAGGCAGATGGATGGATAGATGCATCACTGAAATGTGCAGGATAATGTCAGGGGTGCTGATACGTCGCAGCCAGACAAGGAGAAGAGAGGAAAGGAGGAGTGGGTGTCAAGAGACGGGTCCTGTGTCAGAACGGGTGATGGATGAGGGAGGACTGTCTTCTGGGAAGGGTGGCTGGGGCAGACAATACCGGTGCCAGGAGCTGAGCAGAAGGAAACAAGACCCACGAAAAGGCCCTGATTAACCCTTCATTTAGACAGAACTGGTCTGTGGCTCTGAAGCAAACTGAACAGCAAGCAAATTGCTTGCAGTTTGGGCCTTCACAAAGTCCAGCACGTCCTTATCAATCTCTTTGACTGACAGATTGAGAATCCCAGATGGTTCAGAGCTGTCAACGACCATGACAGTGAATGGGTCATCCTCTCAGCCACTCATGTGCTCTTCAGCTTCATTCAGCTTATTTTTCAGGCATATCTCATTTTACACTCACCACTTTTACTCCTCTCTTTTCACCCAGCCAGTGCGTCTACTTTGAAGGGGCTGTAACCAGAGAAAAGGTATTTTTCCTCCCACAGTGACCATACACGGGTGGAGCTGTCTGTGCAGCCCATGGTGGACCACAGAAGAGGAGAAACCTCACACGTGTATCATCCGAGACGGCTGGCCTGTATTCCTTAGTGGCACTACAACTTTGGACCCCCTGTGGTTCCTCAGGGCCAGCTGGGTCACGCTGACAATTCCCCAGTCCTTGTTGGGAGGAGGAATGCACTAGTGAGATGCTCCTCTTTGCCATCCTTAGCATTCCTTTCATGGCAATATTAAAGAACTTGTGTTAACACTCTGAACTGGCAACAGCAGCAGAGTGGGAGGCTGCTGATGCAGGAGTGTCAACCTGGCACAGAGAACAAGACTCCTAGCAGCCCAAGAAGACACAGAGAAAACTCTGAAGAGCTTCAAAAAGCATGGAGCAAACAAGTAAACTGCTAACTGTTGCTACTCACCTTCTGCAAGAATATGACACAATTTCTGGGCTTTGTGTTTATTAAGACATGCCCATCTTTCGAAGTATAATTTTAGTTCTCTGTCCCATACAAATACACTAAAAATTCAGCTTTTTCTTCCTGGTGTAGTATTTTCCTATCTATTCATCATCTTCTAAGTGGCTATCTCATATTCTAGGTGCCCTTCTTTTCCCTGTCCTCTCTCTTTATTTATCCTGTTGGACAATTTGTATCTTCTTTGTAGCTTATGAACTTACATCTCATTGATAAGAACATTGAGATCTGCAGTTTGTCTTCTCTGGAAGGGTTTTGGCCTCCTTCCTGACTCTCTAGGTATGCCTGCAAAAATAGAACATGCGCATTGCTGACTTATGACCATATCCTTAAGAAATAAACTTCCTTAAACAACAAGCCACAGCCGTCTGAGGCAGAAGCCAAGATATACTGGCCTTGCCACATGCCACAAAGGTCAACAGACCCAAACTGCCAGATCAGACAGCAGGACAGAATGCCAGAAGCAAAGGACATATAAATCTAATGACTGTCAGCTTAATTATGTCAGCTGATTTCTGAGCTCAACCAAGAGGGTCAAAGGAGAAGGATGGTCCCAGTTTACCTTTACAAGTCTCAATGAATTGAAGCCTCTTTTAAACACAAGTAGTTATAGCAGTTCCTTGACTGTTTCATCCAGGAAGTGTTCTTTAAAGTCACCTACATGGTGTATCAGGCAAGCCATCTACAGGTCCCAGGCAGCCAGTCACACCGACCTGGTCAGAAGGTGGCAGGAAGCCTGTGAGAGTCTACAAAGCAGCTGAGGCCTGTAGTGCTCTCTGCTGCATCAGCAAGAACAAGCCAGCAGGTCAAAAGAAGCAATTCTTCCCCTCCGTTTCTGAAGCCACATCTGAAGTAGTACATACAGTTTTTGGCTCCCCAGTTTAAAAAAAAAAAAAAAGGTCTGGGCATACTGTAGTGAGTCCAGTAGAAAGCCAACAAATAGGAGGTTCAGTAGGGGGTTAGATCCCATGAGGCAGACAGGCTGAAGGAGTTGGACTTTTTCAGCCTGGAGAAGAAAGGATGTGGAAGGTCTGAATTTCAATCTCCTGTGCTACCTAGGGTGGCTTACAGCAAAGGCAGAGCCAAACTCCTATCATCAGTGCGCAGCCGTAGGACAAGAAACAATGGACACAATGTACAAGATGTTAGGGGAAAAAATACTGTGAGATTGGTCAAACTCTGGAACAACAGCTCAGAGAGATCATACCTCCGTCCTTGGAGATATTAACAATTTTACTGGATAAGTACTTTCTGTGTACAAGTACTAGGGCAAAACTGAAGGAACTTGCTTTGTTAAAAAATGTGGAAACTGGTGAAGGGTAAAAGAAGATAACAATCATGAATACAGTAGAGATCAAGATGAAGGTGGAGTGACAGTGCATATCAGCAAAGGCATGACCATAAAGAAGGGCAAGCAATACAGAAAAGAAAACTTCTGAGAGTCAACAACCATCTTGACAAACCATCCCCCACAGAGCAGGTTGGGGTGGAAGCTTCCAAACCTCAGCATGCCAGAATCAGGGATTTAGTATTCCTGGCAACATTTCTCTTCTAATGGTCTTGCTTACCACTGAAGTCTGTCATTAAGGCTCTATGAAAAATTGCTGACATGCTACAGTCTGATATCAGTTATTATTAATAACTAGGAAGTCCTAGTTTATTAAAGGAGTAAATTTGTGCACACTCAGAGGGGATACAAGTTGCTTTCATCTGCCTTAAGTGAGGAAGAGACCTTGCATGATCAGTTTCCTTTGATCTTGCATGGGTGGTATGAAAATGCCAATCCTGCCAGGGCCATTATGGCTTGTTCCTACACTCAGGACCCTGACTCTAACCCTCAAGTCTTTGGCATGGTACAAAGTCAATTTTAAGTGTAAAGATAATAGCTCAGCTATTTAATCTCTACATCGGGGCAGATTTTCATCTATCTGGTCCTTGAAATCTGTTGGTTTTATTTCATCTATACATTCCATAACTTTCTGAGACTTCAGTCTGAGACAGGCTCCAGTGGAGATAGACACAAATGAGAAACCCAAGAGTAGGGACCTCCACAACTGAACACAGATGTAAACAAAATACTGGGCTTTTTTCTGCTATGACCTTAATTTTCCAGCATACTACTTTCATACTTTCTTCACACCTAAAGATTCTGTCAGGTTTCTTGTCCTAATGAGTTTGAGAAATGATGTTTTAGTAGTTTTTATGCCTTTTCCAACCTGGTTTGTTTTCAAAATCAGGATATGCTGTGATCAAGAAGTGACAACTATCAACCAGAGTAGGATAGTACAAATTCCTTAAAACAGTGAAAAAAATCTAGACAAAAAAAAAAAGATTAAATGGGTTCACTCTGCAGTGTTGAGAGGGTGAGAATGTGTGAAGCCTCAGTTTTCAATAATAATGACAGTGATAATGATGATGACAAAGCTGACTTGAGAACAGAGGGAACAGAAATGGAAATTACCATGAGACCAGTGGAAGAAAAACTCCACATTCAATTCCAGTACAAGCTGATGAAGTATTCCTGTTAGAAAAATATCAATGCCAGCTTTCAATCTCAGTTTTCAAGACCTCCACCAGAATACAGGGAACACTGCTGTTTGTTCATATTCAAGAACAATTGTTCTCAAGTAGAAAGGTGTATGGAGATGGCATCATGGGCTGCTCAAGGTAGTGAAGAACAAGCTGTATTAAAGAAGAGTGAATAAGGTTAGTTTGTTCAGCCCAGCAAAAGAGAGAAGGGGGAAAATACTATTAAATACCTTAAGACAAATGGAAATAACTGACTATAAAGAGGAATATCAGGAGATTTTTTCACTATTAGATCTGACTAATATAGCCTCCTAGTTAGAATAATAAGGCAGAGCATCTGGCAGAGTTAACACAGGTTTATTTATTTTATAATAAATAAACTCTGTGACACAACTTTCTGCCACTCAGATTCAGAGGTCTTTTCTAAGGTCAGGAGTGAAGTCTGGGAGGACAAATGGCCTGGAGACACTGAACTCAGAAACCCTTGGCTGCAGTAAATGCCATTGGGGAGTGACCTACAGTATAGTTATTTTGGCAATTTGTTGTCCCTGCCCTCAGGCATTCTCTTCCAATAGCCAAACCATAGTGAACTTTGTGCACAGCATGATAGGGCCCCCATCTACCAGGCCAGCAGCAGGGCAATGAAGAAAGCTTTAAGTAAGACAGTACACTCATTTGAACTAACAAGCCAGCATTACACAAGCTTTGAGCACTACCAACATGCAGGCCAGTGATGCCCTTAGAATAGAAGGTTCCAATTCTCACCTGCTAGCAAGACCACCACATCTTTTAGGTAGAAATCACAGTTTGGTATTTCATACAGGCAGAAATACCACTTTTGTGTGTCTGCCTTCTCCTCTGTCAATCATAGTGTGATTCTTCCATCATTTGGTGTGTAGACGTGTGCGTTTGTGTGCATGCCTGCTTGACAGCACTTGATTTGATTTGCTGAGTGCTTCAGGGCCTAAGAATCACAACAGTTGTCTTAGGGTTCATAACTCTGCTGACTTGCGATCAAGAATGCGGAAAGCTGTGACCCAAAGAGTATCCACTCCACCTCCTTCGGCATCCGGCTGACAATTGAGCTGACAGCAGAGCTAATGCTCCAGCATGCTCTGTCTAGTGGGCTGACTCCCCTGCTACAGACTATAAATTACACACGGCCAGTTTTAACACCTCTTGATATAGTTATGCATAAAAGCTTTCAGTCCTAGTGGCTCTGTAAGTGGTCAGCGCATCTGCCTGTCCGAACAGGTGTTAATAATAAGGAAATAACCTCCCTGGTGAGAGGAATTTTAGAAGCTGTGAGGAGGGGTTGCAGTGGAAGGGAGGACAGTGTGAATGTGGCTGGATACACCTACTGACACCCCTGGGCACTTGGCTTCAAGGACATGAGCTCACCCTGCAGACAGATCTCCCTGGCAGAGGCCTGTGCCAAACACAACAGCAACAACAACAGCACTTGGGCCGTGCCTTTTGGTTAAGAACGTTTTGCTGAACCGTGAATCCCCAGACTGTTTCTTGAGGAGGTGGGAGACAGAGTTATTGCATGATTTGTTAACATGGGAAATGAGCATTCCTGAGGCAACTACAAGAAAAGTCTTTCTCCAGACTTTAGGACAAGACACACAAGACCAGACACAACTGCATTACAGTCCACAGTCCCCTTCAGAGCTACAGAGACCATCCAGAGGCTCTCCGATTCATTTCTCCATGTTCGGTGAGATGCACTAATTTGGCTGTGATTCACAGGAATCTCGGTGACACCATTCAGAAAGGAAGCTCATCATGGAAGCAGTAGCCAGGAAGCAAAGCCAAATAAGTCTCTTCATACTCATAAGTGAGCTTTTCTTCATGCTCGAGCATCCCCCAGAGGTGAAGAATTGCCCTGCTTGGACTAATTTGGATGAAGTGGGAGAAGCAGACACCGGGTGGGGCACTGAGACCAGTGTCGGGCTATGCAGCTCTGTCAGCAACCTCATGGCCAGCACACTGCTGTGACTTGGCCGTTTGCCGCCGGCTCCCTGTGAGTCCGGGCTGGACCAACCCCACGTTACCCTGCAAGTTACCAGCACACACGTTCCTAATGAAATGACCCAGCAGAGCATCTGCTCCTGCCAGTGCCAGAATTCACCTCCCTTTCACGCTGATTGTTGCTCTCTGTGCACTGTACGCTGCGGGAAGGTGAGCTGGCTCGCAGTCAGGGCTGCTGGGTAGCACATAACCTTCAGCATGGCCACCAGCAGTCCTGAGAAGATGCCATTCCTGCTACAGGCTTTTTGTCCCCACTGCCACAGATGTAGCATACTTTCCAGATCACCCATTGTAACATGGTAAGATGGTATAACTCCATGATAGAGCTATTTACGTGACACCACAGAGGAAGAACTGGACCTGGGAAGTTGTGATCCCATCACAGGCTTTCAGGACGTGCCATCAAAAGAGGTCTCTGTTACTCTGCCCTAGTCTGTGTCAGTGAATAGCTCCCTTGAACCATCAATTACAACATACAATTAGCTCTATTAAGCAAGTGTCACAGCAGAGTCCTGGCAAACTGCCCTCCCTCCCACTTCTCCCTCATTAGGCTGCTCCTCTCTTGCTAGATCTTTAATTAGCTTGTCATCAGCAACTTGGCCTGGACTGAATACCCTGCATTGTCCCAAAAGAAACCATATAAGACAGATGGGACACTAAAAGCAGCAAGAAAGTAGAGTGAGAAGACATGCAAAGCAATTGGTATGTGTCTGATTTCAGTGGCAGGCTTGCCAGGGGCAGTAGTAAGATTTCAGCTGAACAAACTGGGGGTGTCCAAAATGTAGGTTGGCTGAGACCCAGCAGCCTCATTTCAGGAAACTCACCACAGGGTCAAGTGAAGGGAGAGGCAAATCCCAGCAAAACTAGTAGCCTTAGGGAATAAAGCTATTTATTGTGCCATTAAAGCAAAGAGCTCAGCCACAGTCAACCTACTAAGCCAGCTTGGAGCAGTTTCACAAGAAAGCTTTGTTTACACCTCACCTGATTCCCTTGCTTTCACTAATTCAGAAGGCAACATTTGGCCTGAAATCACCTTTTCCCTGAATTCTGCAGCATGTTTTATTCCCCCTGTCTGCCACCCACTGAGCTCTGCAGATGCTCCATGGCACCGCTGCGAAACACTGAGCCAATACATGGAAGGAGAGGAGGGCAGCAAAAATGCTGGATGGGGAGGGCAGCCCATAAAATATATACACCTGTTGTCAATCAGAAGCCAAGGCTTATGTCAGCCTGCTGCAAATATTTTCCCTTCCACCTTGGTGACCTTTTCAATCACACTTCATGAGGGAGACTGCTCCCATTAAGTGCTACTCGATCCTCTGCTAATGCAGCAGTTATGAAAGGACCACAGCACTTGTCAATAGGATAAACACTTTTGCAGTGGGAGAAGGCTGCGGAGAAGGGGCATACACCCACCTTCTATAGGATCGCAGCTCTCTGCACCAGTATGAGCTGGTTATTGTGAATACAGTGGTATTCCCTGCCACTGGGACACCCTGCAGACCTGGACACCACTCCTATGGGCTATCTGACCACCCCTGTACTATCAGACATGAGTATTCCCCCAACAAGGAAAGAGTCATTGAGACTGGGAAGGGACTGTGAAATCTGCCCATGGCAGCAAGATCAGCTTTCAGGAGAATTTTCCCTATTTCTGTTGTGTTTGAGGTAGAAGATCTATAGAGATCTAAGGAGATCTCACAGCACACCAAGAAGGAATCAACCACTGAGCATCAAGCAGCAGAGGTTCCTGGTGAGCAACTGCAGTAGCCTCCTGTCGATAACACAAAAGAAGGAATGGTGGCAATAACAGAGACACCTTTAAATCACCGGGGAGAGATTTCTGCCCATCTGACACGTGGCTGAGTGGTCTTTCCCTCCGCTCACCCTGTGTACATAGAAAAGATAAACAGTACTGCTTTGGGAGATCAGACTGTTGGAATATAAAGCAGAGATGTTATCTTAGCTCAGGAGAAATTTCCTGGCATGTGACTGCCATCCAGGTGGTGATAACTAGATATAATTTATTCAGGTAGAAATCTCTCTTCCCACTCTAACAGCATTTTGTTTGCTCTGTCCTGAATAACAAGCCCACCAATGCCCTGGAAAAGATGATTCGGAACACATGTGCAGAGTTCCTAATACACTGCAATGACAAGAAGTTTCATCAACTCAGATAAATATCCCTGCCTTCTCGGTGACAGTCTCTCATACTTCAGATGTCTCACTTCCCCTACCTGCCAACATTTGAAATCTATAAATAGGGCCAAGTGAGAGAGGAACGGGGGATGTATGCTGCCACCCACTAGATATGTTAGTCTCGGGCATATGTTTGGAGGGAACTAGTGGTAAGTAAACAACACAGCACTAGGCAGCAGAGGCCTGACCCTGCAAGGTTGGGGCAGTCTGGCAGATCACTGATCAGTCCAGAGCCCCCTCCAGAGCACGTTGGCTCTGGGCATTTCTCCAGCTCTCCTGCCAGGAGCACAGGCCTGCGCTGCTCCAATACCTGCGGCAAAGCTCCAGCAGAGACCCCACAGCCCTGCAGCAGACTATGCTGAGCCAACATGAGTTCAGGAGACGCTTGTGACACCAGGTGCAGCACTCACTGACGTTGGTGTCAGCCTTTCCAGCACTGCCAGTGCAATGTGAAGCAGAATACCACCACCAGCACCTTCCAGTAACTGACCAGTACCTTCCAGTGTTGCATCAGACACCCTATGGCACAGCATCCCCCATCCCTCTCTCTGCCCAGAGGCTGCTCTCAGGGGTTTGCCAGTCCCAGCAGTGCAGATCACCCACGTTTCCATAGAAAGGGCAAGTATCTCCCTCCATAGATGTTCTTCACTGCTACAACCACAGGCTGATGAATCTCACTCTGCATTACACACCCCTCTGTCCCTGAGCTCAGAAGAGCAATGGAGGGAAACAGGATTTTTGGCATGCTCCTACTGTTCATGGGACCCTTTGTTACACAGAGCTAGAAGCCCAGAACAATCCAGCACAGGTCTTGGTGATGTGGAAGCATTGAGTGGTGGTGTGTCACATTTGCACAGGCCACCCCCATCAAAAATATCTCCTTGGAACCCAGTCTCAAAAAAATCCTGACCAAGCAGAAAGCTGCAGTAGCAGTAGCATGGAGCAGCTTCTGTGCCCAGGCCCTTTTGTCTTCCCTTCCAAGCAGAAGGCTCTTTGACAAGTACAGAATTATGGCTTTCCAATCAGTATCCACTTGCTGGTAAAAGCTGTTAATTGCCTCGTATAGTCTTCTGTCAGCAACATTATCCCCTCCCGTCCTGCTGCGACTGGGATGAGGGACTGTCCTGTTCAGTGGCTGCAGTGCAACATGGGGAGGGGGAAGATGAAATATAATATGAGAAATAATATCTATGGCAGCAAGCAAGGCTAACCAAAAAGCCATGAGGGGAGCAGGATTCCAAGGAGAGAGGAATGCTGGGGGAGGAAAAGCATGGAGTTCTCTTGACAAAGATCCAGGATCATTTTAAAAGGGCCCAAGAAATTATTTTTTAAGGTCTATTTTTAATACAACCTACATGTGTGATGAGTTCACTGCCTGCCACACCACTATCTTATTACTTCCAAGATTAGCAACAAAAAGATTAATTTAGACAGGATGGAATATTTTCTAACAAAAGTGTCACTGCCTTCAGGGGAGCAAGTCTGACCAGAAAAGATCACGTACAGGGAAATCCCACACCACAGACAAT
The DNA here is from genome assembly GCA_035590215.1 of Microhierax caerulescens. Lineage (NCBI taxonomy): Eukaryota > Metazoa > Chordata > Aves > Falconiformes > Falconidae > Microhierax > Microhierax caerulescens. The sequence goes on from JAVJGJ010000035.1 coordinate 1,083,798, forward strand.
CCCTCATGGATAGGATTCCCCCAGCTAGAAATACAACAGTTTGGGTTAATTTCAGCACAGCTGGGGTGACTGCCGATGACATCATGTGGCTGTAATATGTCACTTTAATTGACCATAAATATATGTACTCCGCTACAGCTGACAACAAAAGCTGTGGAGACAACAGTGGATTAGGCCTACACTCCTGTTCTCTGAGGAAAGTTCATCAAGCAGCTATTAAATACTGAAATGAGCCCACAGTCTTTGGTTCAGGAAGTTCCTAACTCACAGACAGATGGACCTTTGAGGCACACCAGGATCTGGATCCTTGTACGCTGCTACGGCTCTTGCACCCTGCCCTACGCATCACTGTCACACAAAGAGAGAAGCAGGTTATTTGGCTAGATGCTGTGATGCAGTGTCACACCGGTGCGTTGAAGTGACTGGTGTAATATGGGGAGCCTTCAGGAGCTTCCCAACCGCATGCCAGTGCTTGCTTGTCTGACTTATGTCTTAATTCCTCCAAGCAATATAGAAATAAAACGCTTATGATCATTCCCTGTCCTTTTCCAAAACCCACAAAACTCACAGACAACCCCTCCCAGCCCTCCCTAGTGCCGGGCCACACAGAAGACGACAGGCTACTGTAGCTGGAGCCCCCATTGCTCTCCTCTTTGAGGCAAGGCCCTGGAGTGAGAGGCAAAACTCCCATCTGCGTTGATGGATACATAGTGATGGCCCATCTGGAGACTCTCAAATTAAAAGCTGATGGCACAGCGTTTGGACTGAGGGAACTTGCCCACTTACTAACATTTTTGTATTCTCTTCTTTGCCAGAGAAACTGAGGATATACTTCACTTACACCGAAAACTACCTCCTTCAAATGCAGCTGAATCATTTCTCCAAGTTGCTACTAACATTTCTGGAGAGCACCCTGCTCCAAGGGAGCCAAATACAGATGGGATCCTACAACCACAGCCCCCTCCCAGTCCCACCAGCCCTTTCACACACTGGAAACTCATTCTGCCCAGAAGTCTCTACAGAAATCACTTCACTCTTTTCAAAACAGAGCAGCTGTTTAGCAGCAGCTCAGCATGAAAGGTCAGAAGATGATGAATCCTGTATCCAGTTGAGGCTTGGGAATTTTTAGGGAAACAAAACCCCAGCTGTGTAAGCTGAAAGAGGGCTGAGACATCTGCTCCAATACTGCTGCTCCCAAACCAGCACCAAGCAACCCTTCAAAACCATGGACGCTTGGCTTTGAACTGCTCCGAAAGCAGTGACCTCTGGCAGGAATGATTTCCTTGGTCTCACACAAAGAACTTTCCCCCACTGTGCTGGTTTTGGCTGTGATAGAGTTAATTGCCTTCATAGTAGCTAGTATGGGGATATATTTTGGACTTGTGCTAGTCACCGTGATGACAATACAGTGATGTTTTCGTTACTGTTGAGCAGCACTTAAACAGAGCCAAGGCCTTTTCTGTCTCTCACGACACCCCACCAGCAAGCAGGCTGGGGGGGGCACCAGAATCTGGGAGGTGACACAGCTGGGACAGCTGACCCCGACTGGCCAAAGGGATATTCCATACCATAGACTGTCATGCTCAGTATATAAGGCTGGGGAAGAAGGAGGAAAGGAGAATGCTCAGAGTTACAGCGTTTTGTCTTCCCAAGTCCCCGTTGTGTGTGATGGAGCCCTGCTGTCCTGGGGATGGCTGAGCACCTGCCTGCCATGGGAAGTGGTGAATGAATTCTTTCTTTTGCTTTGCTTGAGCATGTGGCTTTTGCTTTACCTGTTAAACTGTCTTTATCTCAACCCACAAGTTTTCTCACTTTTACTCTTAGGATTCTCTCCCCCATCCCACCGGGTGGGAGCAAGTGAGTGGCTGCGTGGGGCTCAGTTGCTGGCCAGGGTTAAACCACCACCCACTCTGAACCAGAAAGAGGGATCCCTGACTATCAGCCCAGCTCAACAGCTCTTAGCTAACAAAGTTTACAGGAGTAGATCACAGCAGGAGGTGGGCTGGGGTGGCTGCAGCCAAGCAGAAGCATGACCTTAGAAGGTAAAACCAAGCTGCTGCAGGCCTGATGCCAATAATACACTTAGACCTAACTATTGCAGTGTTTTATGCCATTCCATCAAAAATCTTGGAGAAACTTTTTTTTGACTGAACCAGATTTCACAGAAAAGAATGCCAAATGCAGCGTTTCTCTGCCAATCAGGAGGAGACTTACAGGGAAGCCCCTGCAGTGCACAGATGGGTGCAAAGCCACCAAACAGTAGAGGACTGTCACCAGAGGCTGCAGCCGCTCAGTCTCACAAACGTGATCTATCACAACCAGCCTGATTTTATTCCTTCCCCTCTTCCCCCACATCACATACAGATTAGCAGGAGGATAGCTGGAAGGGTGCCACTGACATTTCACAGACTTCTATACACCCAAACCGCGCTGTAAGCACCACCTCTGTAGGCAATGCTCTTACAAGCACCATCTTAGAAGATGAAAACAGTTATGTATCTGGCTCTGCAAAGTTTCTATCTGCCCCAACCCCATAAAAGCACATTCCCCTACCTTTTCAGGTGGCAGCTCCAGCAGATGAGGCTATTTCTCAAGCTCCTGTGTGGTTCACAGTAGCGCTGCATCTCTACACACCTCCCAGGCTTCAGGACAGAGCATCAGCTCTTGAGAAATACTGCGGGCCAGAAAGAATTCCCTTTTCCCTCTAACAAGGACTCTGTTCTCTACTTGGTACCCGAACTCAGGCAGAGGGAAGCAGTGTGGACCAGTGGCTAGAGCACTTCCCTGGGGTGCAGCGGCTCTCTCTTCTAGTCTTAGCACTGCAAGACACTTAGGTGAGCTTGGACAAGGCCTCTCTCCTCCACTGACCTGTGCATATTTAGACTGGAAATGGTTTCCAATCTAGGGGCAAAGGCAGCCTACGAAACAGTTAAATGCAACTAAGGTGGAGAAGCATGACTCAAGCCCTTTGGGATGTAAGCCATGTCTGGGTTGTTTCCCCCTCAACAACCCAAAGACACCCTGCCACCAATGCTAGGAGTCTCCTCGCTGTAACACTTCAAGGTGCAAGTGAGCAATAGCTGCACAGCTGTGAGCCGTGCGGCCCAACACCAAATTCCATGGTCTAGATTTATCCTTTCATGGATATTACATTAATGGTTGTTCTCCAACACATTCATCCCACAGGAGATCATGGTTGACAGAGGGTCCTTCACAACACCAGCTTGTCTGTGTGTGACCAAAGGAGACATGAGACACTGCATCTCCTGGGCTATCAGAGTCCAGTATGCTGGGAAAGCCACACCTTCTGTCAACCCCCACATGCACACCAGTTGCTCCTGCTTATGACTGACAATTTTTGTTCATTAACATATACTCAGAAATCTCTATAAAGCTTCTACGTGTCTTTTTAAGATTGTCAGGTCTTTCATGTGGAGACCTTAATGCACCCTCACAAGCAGTTCTTGTGATCCCCATACGTTCTTCAGTCACCCTCACAGGAACCCTAGAGCACTGCTGCATACCATTTGATTGAGAAAACTGAGGCACGTCACCAGAAGCCACTTCCTTGGAGTTGTAAGGGAGGTGACAGCAAAAAGAGAAGAATTGCTGTTCCTTGGTCTAACCAACCATCCCACACAAGGAAGAGAGTTCAGAAAGGTTGGCCCAAAGCCTGAGCACCCTTGCATCCTCTCTTGTCAGTTTACAATTCTGGAAGCTTTGTTTTGAGCTTAATACAAAGACCAGATCATTTTGTTGCAGGTGAGGAGTGAATTGTCTTCTCTCTGAATTATAGGACACCTTTTATAATGGTAGGATGTATCCCGAGGATATTTACAAGTCAATCTGTTTACAATATAAAATAAACTGCCCTTTAAATATCTGGCAGCTGATGTGACCCCATCGTTGTGCCGGAAAAAGGTTTACAGTGTAGTCACTAACACCCATTTCCAGAAAGAACAAGGACAAGCTGTTCTATGCCCTTAGCCATTGGTCATGTTAACAAAAATGCCACCTGTCCTTCAGAAGCTGATACCACAAATACCGGTAAGGACTAAATACATCGGTAAGGGGGGAGAGTTCAGAGCATTAGCAGCGGTGCCTGACGCATTTCTCCTCTTATGTATTTGTGTTTCTTTGTTTCCTATGCTGATCTCCGATTCCTCCTCCCTCCATGCCAAATGATTTGTGTTTGGGCTCTATTCCCAGGATGCTGCCTATGGAAAGCTCTTCTGAGGCACCTCTGTCACTTGTCTGCTGCCAACAAAGCTAGAGGGAAAAACTGGGAATGAACAGCCCCACAAAGTCATTGCTGATCCTGCAGTCTCCAAAGTACGATGAAGCCCCTCCACAGACCACCGTGCAAGTCACAGATCCCTGCAGGCCAATTTCAGTAGCTAATATCAAATTACTTGGAATCCAGGGCGAGATCTCTAAGTGTTCAGGACACGCTACTGGAGCTAGATTTTTGCAGGGACCAGCATTCAGCACACTGAGAAATTCAGGAAGCATGACCACATCTGTTGGATCTGTGTAGTGGTGCACTTATGAACAAAAAAATAAAGCAGCAAATCCTGCTCCCTCCAACCAAACTCTGGTTTTTCACTGATGCTGGGCTTTAAACAGCAACAGGGGTGACATTCAGACAATAAGTGAGCCCACTACATCTGAGTTACCTTGAACAGACAAAAAAGCTGTACTGGGCAGGGGGACAGCCAGCAAGAAAGGAAACAGAAAACTGTCTCCTGGAGGTGTTGTGTGTGAGATCTCCCTCCCATCACTATGAAGGAAATGCAGGCAGCTAAGCCTCCCTTCCAAGGAATCACAAATTAGTCTCTTGAAAAACAGCCTTGAAAGCGAAATGCAACTTCCAAGCTCGTGTAGTGTTTCGCGGGTCTCTCTTTGAGGTACTCACCTGAAAAATGTGATCCCTGCATTCAGTGTCTCAGCTGCCTGGGCCATTCCTTTACTTATTCCAAGGAGATTTCTCAGTGTCTTGTCACGAGTTCAGGATGCTTCCTGTAGGTTTCTACTCAGCTTACTCCAGCCCCACAGTATATCCAGCAGTGATAGTACCTTTGGGCTGCACAAGAACAGATTGACAACAGGCATGTCAGAGAAGACAAAAATACCTCCTCACCAGTTGTGTGCTGGGAAAGTTGGTAACATAAAATCCCCATGGTCATCTGGCTCTTAAACCTATAAAAACTCAGTTATTTCACAACATTGGCAGTGTCCCACAGCCAGGCCTGAGGTTCTGCTCTGAAGTGAGATCTGAGAGTTAGCACCAAAGAGGTTCTTCCGATCAGCAGTGCTGGAGTAGGAGGAAGGAATTAGAAGTCCCTTGTGCATCTAATACCCAGGATTATTCTCATGGAATATTTCCTTAGATCAGTCCAGCTGATGTAGGCCACAGTCCCATAACAGACTCCAGCTGAGTGTGGGGGGAATGCAGCCGTGGCAGGGTCAGGATTTTACACTTTACAGCAATGGGATGAGAAAACACTTTTACATCAGTAATTCCCATACCTGGGTGCATGGAGCAGTGTGGGGCATTTTAAAAGCTGGCAGTTTCCACAGTCTATACATTCTACAAACCCTAAAACGAGCAGTCTCAATCAATTTACTCCTTTCTAAAAAGTTTTGACTTATCTATGCCAGACAGACATTCCCCTCTGATTTACACAAATTTCAGGCTGAATATCTCTCACCTCAGTCTTCTCATTTTTATTTTCATCAAAGCATTGATGCAGAAAGGGTCTTGCCACCAACACGGGACAGGGCTGCAGTGCTGCATGGAATGGTCCCATCGCTGCACAGACACGGCCCCGGGCACACACCAGGCGAGGCACAGCCACCAGATTTGAAGACATTAGACCCCAGGTTTGGGTCTCCTTTTTCCCCTGTTTCATCAACGGATGCTTTTTATCTGAAAGAGAATTGGATCTTAATTTTATCCAGCGCCACAGATACAGAGCTCAGGTCAATCAGCAGAAGACTGGAGCAAGTGGAGAAGCAATTCAACCCTTCCAGGGGGCTGCCACAGAAGGCAGGGCCACACCACAGCTCTTTGCATGCCTGAAGCGAAAGTGCATGCACAGAAAATGGGGCAAAACCCAGCCAGCTCTCGAGCCAGGTCTCAGAAACGTTCTCTTTGGGCAAACACAAGACCCCACAGCCTTGGAAAGACACAACACTCTTCCTGGCACAATGATGGAGCAAAAACGAGTCATTGGCTTCTAATACAAGAGGCTGACTACAGACCCACAGTCTTAGAGCCGAGAAGATCACAAATAACATTTATAACTACGTATCAGCCAAAACATCATAGCCAAGGTTACGTGGCCTGGGTTTTCTCCTCTGATGGACACAGCAATGCCTTTGGTGAGAAAGGTGTAAGGCCAGCTGAGGGGGGCGCTGGGGACACGAACTGGGAGGGGGACGGGACACGAGCGG
>JAVJGJ010000035.1:1091975-1121854 GCA_035590215.1 Microhierax caerulescens
TACCACCAGCTCCCAGCGCCCATCCCATGCCTTCATGGTGAGTGCCACTTCACCTGTGGGTGCAGTCATGGGTGGTCACCAGCTGTAAACCATTTACTATTTCTTTTAGGGCTAGATCGGGTACTCCATGCTTGTTGAAGAAATGATGCTGCCTCATGGGGGAGAAACCACTTAAAGAGGATCCACAAAGGGAAAATGGGAACAGTAGCCCAGAGTCCAATGGAAATTTCGGGGCCTGTGACTGGCTGAATGTTAGTGCCATGCTGAAATGGGGATTTGGGCACCGCCAAGAGCAGATGCTGCTTGGGAGTTCCGGCCAGCCCTGGAGGAGTCCAAACCGGGAGGCTGGTGGTGTCCCACTCCCCTCCTTTGGAATTTACACAACTGCAGAAGAGCACAAGCCCTGCCTGGCTCTCCCTCCTTCAACAGGCACTGAACAGCCCCCAGAGTGCTGCATTTTCCACCTGCACTCCTTCACTACAAGACCACAGAAGATGATTCAGCTCTTGGGAGGCCGGGGCCGCAGCGAGATCCTTTCACGGCTGTGGCTTCACCTCTCATGCCTCCCTGGAGCAAGGCAATGCACGGGGTACAGAGGAATCCACATTTCTTCTGCTTTCCAGGCACGGCCAGGAGCTAGCAGCGTATGTAACTTAGGTTCCTGACTACATTTCTTTCTCTCAGCGTTTCTTAAAATATGTTAAGAGCATTTTATCAGCAAAGAACATACCTGATGATTGAGAAGACTTTTGATCATCTCAGACAGGCAAGGCCGTTCCTTGACAGAAATGCTATTTCTAATTCATCTGTTTTTAAAACAATTGAATCAAATTAAGGGGAATGGCAGTTAATACAACCAGATCCTGGCTTTGATGGCTTTACCCACTTCTTTGGTACTTGAAAATGTTTTCTTTGGACTATGCTATTTATCATCATCATTCAAGAACTGTATCACAGTATTGTTTTTGAAAAGTAGAGGTTGTCTTGGCTTGGAAAACTGGCATGTGGAGAACAGATAAAATTTTACCAGGATGTTAATGAAGCAATATGAAGCCAGTTGTTTCTGAGTCTGGCTGGGATTCAGATCCAGCACAATTCCTCCCCTAGCGGGTTGAGGGTATTTGCCTGGGACCTCTGCAGTGTTCTCCAGCAAAAATACTGATGAATGAGCTTGATATCCCTGATAAAGCCTGGTGAGATGGTGGAGCTGGTGCTGCTCTCTGATGGTGCCGATGATCCCACTCGTTCCCAGCTACCTTGCTGAGAAGAGCTCCTTGCTGATGGCTGTGTGAGGGTAGGAGTGGTATCTTGTGATTTCAGGGCCCCCAAATTAATCACTTATCTGCTAACGATGCCTCCCTGTGTTGGGTAGGATGCTGGGGTGGGTTAGCCCTTCAGCTGCTCCTGCTGCAGTTCCTGGGCAGCCTCTGTCTCAAATCCCATTTTAGGGTGCAAGAGACTCTCGCCAGGGAGGGAGCCAAGGGTGATGGTACAGCCTCGCACATCCACCGCCACCGAAACCAGGAGGGGCAATGCGCCTTGTTCCCCCCCCTCCCTGCTCAGAGCTGGGCCTCGGCATGGTGAGGAAGGGGATGTGGCAGAGCATGGGGCTCACCACCTGGTCGTCTTTGCTCCCACTTGGGGGGGGGTCTCTGCAGCTGGAGGGGGAGGGAAGGGACTACACAAGCCCCTCAGGAGAGTCCTGCCCCCGTCGGGGCTACTAAACCTCAAGGCGGTTCCTGCCCCCCAAGAGAGTTCTCTGCCCTTCCCAGGGGGGTTCCTGTCCCCCCAGCCCCCCCGACTCCTACCTCACCCCGCGGGGCGTGGCCAGCGGGGCGTGGCCAGGCGGGGATGCTGACGCAGGGGCGGGGCGGGGCGGGCAGCGGGAGGCAGCGGCGCGGTGGCGGCGGCTTCCAGCGACTTCGGCGGTCGGTGAGTGCGGGCGGGGCCGGGCGGCCCCACGCTGCCCAGGGGGATGCTTCGCCCCTCGCGGAGCCGGGCGGAGGACGCTCTGCCCCCGTGGCCCCCCAGAGGGGATGGGTAGGGGATGCTCAGCCTCGCTTCTGCCCCCTTGGTGGGGCTCTAGCCTTTCTGCCTTCTCGGGGATGCTCTGCCCCCCCTCCCTCGAAGGGATGCTCTGCTCCCTCCCGTGGGGGTGAGCTGATGGGGCTTTGCTTCCCATTGTCCCCCGAGTGGGGCTGGGCTGGAGATGCTCTGCTCTGCTGTGCCCCGCAGGGATGCTCTGGCCCCCGGGAGGGGCTGCTTCAGTCCGGGGGTGCTTTGTCTCCCACCCCTTTACCCCTTGGAGGGGGTGTCTGGGTCAGGCGGTGTGCTGAGTTCCTCCATTTCCCTTGGGTTACATCTGAGCTGGAGGGATGTCATCCTCACCCCCTATCTGGATTGTGGGGGACTTGCTGTCCCCTGACATTACCCCCAGGCCAGGCATCTGAGCCAAGGGTTTGCTCACCTCACACACACGGCTGGCCCCAAGCCAGGGGTCTGAGAAGGCAGATGTGCTCCCCCATCCCTGCTGGGCGTGCAGGCAGGAGGGGTGAAGGGGTGAGCATATCCACCGCCCCAGAGGCTGCATGATTTGGGGGGGCAGTGGTGGCAGTGGTTCCAGTAACTCAGGAGTGGGGAGGGTTTTTCAGCTGCTCTCTGCCCCTGGCAGTCCCCCAGTATGGACCCAAGCTATCCTTTTGCACCCCCCTCATCCCCCTCATGCTGCCACCTTACAGCGAGGAGAGGGGGCAGGCATCTTCATGAGACTGGCCCTACCCTGGCCTTCTGCTTCTCTGATTTCCCCACACTGTATCCCCCTACCTCCCTGAATACTGTCTCCAACTCTCGAGCATCTGCCCTGCAAACATCCACCCAGTGCAAATCTCTGAGCTATATCAGCCCAGTGAGCGTCTGCCTGGCACTGAGCTCTGGGCTGGACCAGCTCATGGGGATGCTGGCTAGACAGATGCTCATGGGGCTGGTGCAGCCTGGAGCTTGGTACCAGGTAAATGCCCGCCAAGCTGGTCCAGTTCAGAACTGGGCAGATGCTCACCAAGCTGGTCCAGCCTGGACATCGGCACTGGGCAGACGCCCACTGTGCTCAGGGCTGGACCAGCCCATTGAGCATCCAGCCAGCTTGGCTAGCTCCAGCTGTGCTCACACTGGTTCCCATCCTCTTGTCAGCTGGTGCCGTCTCATCACGGCCATGGCAAGCTGCCTCCAGACACCATGATTTTCTCCTGAATAACCAGCCTTTAAGGGCTTGTTTATCCCCTAAATTGCATCATTATAACAGCAATTGGCTTAGGAAGCTGGGTTTTGTTAAAGCTGTGCAAAACCTTCTGGGGACGCCCTGGTTTTGGCCAAGTCAGGGTTGGCAAAGTATTCATTTAAGCTCGTTTACCACCATCTGCTCATACGCTGGAATGAGGTTTTCCTGGTGGGTTTGATACCACCACACCACTTTGCGAGCATGAGTTGGTACAGAGGCAAGGTGTGAGCTGGAGTTTGGTACCTGGATGAATGTGCCTGTGTGATTCAGGAGTTTCTTGGTTGCAGTGCTGCCCAGAAACCTGCCCAGGAGGTGGAAAGTCAGTGTTTCATAGCTCTGATGGTCTGGGAGTCTTAGGTATCTGTGCTGTTGGGGACACCACAATGTGGTGCTCCCTGCATCTCAGGACAGTGCTGGTTGGAAACAGGACTGATCTCTGGGGTCTTCCCTGGAGATTTGTCAGGGAGCTACCAGCACAGGATGCTGGGGCTGTCCCCCTGGCACCCAGAGGTGTTCAGGTGCGCAGACAACTTCCCAGCTTTGGTGCTTGCTCCTCCTACATCTCTTTTCCTGGAGACAGACCAGAGGTTGTCCGGGACTTATATCACCAGCTGGAGGGTGATGGGGAGCCCCTAAACCGGCAGGTTCCTGAGAAACTGATGGTGGGACTGGTGATCTGGCTTTCCAGAGTGGCCATCTCAGCTGTGGCTTGGCCGATATGGGATTAAATGGCTTGTCATCTCCATGCAGCTTTCTGGCTTCATGGCGAGGGTGAGCAGGTCTTGCTCTGCACCAGTGGCTTGGTCCAGCTGTGCCTCCACGCTCGCCAGCAGTTGAAGAGCAGATGCTGGGGGATTGATCTTGCTGGAGATTTGGGTTCCTGCCTGTCTCAGCTGTCTAAGAAGGTGCTGCCAGTAAAAAACACCCTGAAAACCTCCTTGCCTGTATCTTTTGAGGACCCTTTTTTCAAGCCTTGCTCTTTCAGGCAGCTCCTGCTGGGGTCCAGGGGGACAGGGACAGGCACAAGTGTGGTAGTGTGAGGAGGAGGAGGCTGAGTGAGTGTGAGTTGGGCAGGTGATGGGATTGTGGTGTGCTGGCTGGGAAGATCATGGCCGTGAGTCAGTGTGAAGAGAGAGCCTAATACTGTGTTAGAGGTGGGAGTTTGCACTGAAGCTGAGGGAGGCAGCCCTGAAACCTCAGAGGCTGCTGAACCCAAACTTGGGTCCAACTGGAAATGCTTCTGGAGGTCTCCACTCTCTGGGGGCAAGGAGTGACTTCAGCATGAGTATCTGTCCACTGCCATTTCATGTTTTCCAGCCAAGCAGACAGATATTGGATTTTTTTAGCAAACCTTGAAACCTTGTTTTATAATTAATTTCTTCCTAAAGAATGCTTTGGGAACCACCTGGGAAACCTCAGACTTGCCAAAAGTGAGCTGGGAGGTCTCCGGCTATTAGCTGGAGGGGAAGGATGTTGAATCCATTGCCCAGCTTTCTTACCAGAGAGGTGTAAAGTGCAGTAACATCCCCCCACTTCACAGATGCTTTCTGTGAAATGCCAAGCACCAAGTATGGGGGTGATGGTCCTGACTGAGTGTGAGGGCTCTGGCTTGGGCTCCGCAGGTGGGTCCAAGCCCTGACCAAGCTCCTGAGGGATATGGTTGGGAGTTTTCAGTGCTCAAAGGGCCCTTCTCAGAGCAAATGATGCCAAAAGGCTTGGAGGTGGGTGCACGTGTGGGTGTGCTCACACGAGTTGGCATTTGGAGGGGAGGAAGGGAAAATACCACATGAAACAACTGCAGTGTTGGGGGACAGGTCCGCGTTTGGGCCCATCTGGAGTAGAAGTAGTGAAAAATGATTCAAGGCTCTTTGCTAAAAAAAGTTGTTCTGATATAATTGGATTTTTTTTCTGGGCTGTGGTCAAGCAGGTTAAAATCCTTGTGGGGACATCGTAAAGCCCTCCATTTAATTTGTGCGGTGAGGATGCCCTAAGGAATGAAGTGAGTGTTTATCTCTCTCTCTCATTTTTGTGCAAAGCTGTGCATAGAGCAGCCCTGCCTGCCCCTCAGCCCCTGTGCAGCACTGGCAGTGCGATTTCAGTCCTGCAGTGGGGAGGTGGAGGGATCTTGGAGCTGGGTGCCAAACCTTCTCCAAAAGATAGGGCCAAAAGTCACTGGCCAGGAGGGGGCTAACCCCATGTCCTCTAAGTTGCCCTTCCTTTCCTGGATCTCCACCCTGGTGTTTTAAATCAGCTCATGGGTCGCTGTCTCCAGTGCTGTAATCCTGCAGGACTGACAAGGCTGGAATTTGTCTGAAATGCAGATATTTTTTTTTCAGCTCCCGGTTTTCAGTTTCTGCCACGCTTCTCTTGGCAAGCGCGAGGAAGTACCGGCTGGGTAGCTGCCTTTAATTGCATTAAAAAAAAAACAAACACGAGGGGGGGGGGGAGAAGAAAATAAGTGGTGAATGAGAGCTCATTTCCCCCATCCTCCTGTCCATTGTGACCGATTTCCAGGAGAGGGCAGTTCCCAGGGTTTTTTGCTGTGTGATGCCTCTCTCCCTGCAGCCTCCCAGGCAGCATCAGCTGTGCCCAGTGCCCGCCACTGCATGCTGGGGGTCGCAGAGGCAGTGTCAGGCCAGGAAACCCAGGGGCATGGGCCCAGCTCCTCTGCAGGGAGGTGAGACGTTGAGACGTTGACAGCGTGCGGCCGATAGCTTTAAATAGCAAGTGCTGTGTCGCGGGGATGTGCAGCAGGGAAGGATGCTCTTTCTGCCTGGACTCTCCATCCAGCATCCCGGAGGGGAGAGGATCCATCATCAGGGCAGGATGCCACAGCACGGGAAGGGACCCACTCCCAAAATTGCTGACTCCACCAGGCACTTTGATTTAAAGCTCCTGTTTCCACCCTTTCTTGGTAGAAATGATTTTTTTCCGTTATTACGAATGGGTTTTACCTCCCTGGCTAGCATTGTTTGTGATGCAGCTGATCTTCTGGGACAGAAGAAACGCACTGCTGCAGGGCTGGCTGCTGCGTGGTGCCCTGAGGGGTTTGATAGCCAAGAGGGAGGCTATCTCTTGGGCTGCGCGTCAGATAGCTGGAGCCTGGGGAAAGGAGAATGTTTGGCCGTGCTTCCAGCCCAATGCTCACCTTTCTGGGAGTCTCATTAGTGCAGTACATCTTCAAACAGATCCTCTCCTGCCAAATCCTGGCCTTTCTGGCTTCCAAAATCAGGAAAGATATTCGTAGCCTTGCTGTGGCATTAAAACAGGTGTCATAAACCTGATCTGAAGCTCTTGGTCATGAACTAAATAGGTCTGGTGGTGGTGCCTACTGCTGTTCCCCTTGCAGAAATTCATGGTGCCAGGGGCTGCAAACAGTGAGGGGAAAGAGATGGGCTTGTACAAAGTTTACAGCCTCGATAATCCAGTTAATCTGCCCCATAATTCAGTGTCTGGCAGCTGTACTAACTAGATCTTGGCCTCTTTCTAGCATCCCTCCAAAACTGCTCTGCAGGAGGGAGTCAGAAAAGGTCCAGAGGTTATTTTTGGCTGTGGCTGATTTATTCACACACTGATCAGCCAGGAGAGGAAGTTATTCTGGTCCCAAACTGTCCCACATAACCTGCAAGTACCTTGTGCGAGTGTGATTTCTCCAGGTGAAGTTGCAAGATGATGTTCTTATTTGGGGGAGCAAGCTCTCATAAAGCTCCTTGATGGCTCACTGTCATGCGAGCCCACTCAGGGAGCTCAGGTCAGGCCAGCCCCACAGCCAGGGAATTACAGGATCTGCACCCTCCTGTCCTCGGTCCTTCAGGGACAGACCTGAGCCCTGTGTCCCTGGAGTGGTAGAAAGCACTGTGGCTTGAAATTCCTGCTTCATCCAAGGGAGCACCCAGCTAGACTGTGGGTCTCCCTGGGTGAGACCTAGGTTTGGGGAGCACAGAGCAGCATTTCAAGGCTCATTTGAACATGGCATCATTTTGAGGCTTGGAAAGTGCCACAGTGTCTTGGCCAGTTTCTCTGCAGGATGAGGTAGCTGTGGTGCTGCTGAATGTCTTCTTGTTGTGTTTGCTTTCCCTGGCATGCTGCAAAGCTGAGCTCTCTGCTCTCAGGAAGGGGTGGTGGGAATGAAGTGAGAGGGCGGCACAGCCAGATACTGCTTTTCTCCTGTGTCTGCACAAGAGATTGTTTCCATGGGGCTTCCAGGTGTCACCGCAGCTGGTTTCTGGCCAAGGCTAGTGTGGGTCAGCCAGGGTGGGCATCCCTGTAACGTAGTGTTGCCGGTGCTTTTGCCGTCCCATTGTGCCGATAATGTGTTTCCTACCCCAGCTGAGGATGGCATTGCTGTCAGCTGCATCCCCCTGCAGAGCTGCTAGTTGCAGCAGAGATCTAGTCTCTGTGCCACCTTGATAGTCACTGCTTGTCTGGGGACGTCAGTGGTGGCGATGTCCAGCCATGGATGCAGTGCTGGCATGAGCAAAGGGGGACCTGGTCCCCACATCTCCTGCAGTGAGGAGGCAGACAGGGCCAAGCCTGTGTGGTGAGAATGAGCCAGGCATTTTGGCTAAGGCAGGCTGGGGAGGATTGCGGGAAGCTTTGTGAGGGCAGAGGAGCTGTGAACCCAAGCCCCTAAAGGACCCACGGAGCTGTTGAGCAACCCAAATATCAGCTGCTACTTTGCCACTTGGAAAACTTGCCAGTGCTAGACCATGGGTAGGTGGGAGTCCTGGAGATTCCCGTCTGCCTTTGGAGAGTTGCTGCCCTCACTCCTCCACAGCATCGCAGCACCTGGAGGCAGGTGCCTGCAAGCTTTGGGACACAGGGGACAGAATGAGGTGTCTAAGGTCACTGCAAGCATCACTTGGAGAGACACCTCCCTGAACCCTTCCAGAGGATTGGGTTCTCCAGTTGCCATATGCAGAATAATACGATTTAACTAATTTTAACCTATTAAGTGTTTAATTGGAGGCAGAAGGCTCATCTGTCCAGATCAGAGCTGTGTTTCCTTTGAGCCCAGGTCCAGAAAGGATTTGCTTTGCTGCTGTTACCTGTCTGGTATCCAGATGTGCCACCCAGAGAACAGCTAGTATTTGGTGGAGAGAGACTTCTCTTTCTTCCTTCCCAGCATCAAAACCTGGATGATAATCACTTGATTATTGCCAACACTTTGGGGCTGCCATATTAAAAAACAAAAAGAGCATTTCCCCCCCTTTTGATCATCTGCTTCTAGTTAATTTAGTTACAAGTCTTTTGCGGTGGCCATTTTTGGAGATGGCAATGAGAGCATCTCTGCAAGCAGAAATGGCTTTCGTTCTGCATGTCCTTTGTATTTGCATGTATGTAAAGAAATTTTGTCTCTTAAAATGAAGCTGAAATAAGCCTCAGCGTTGCTGATCACCGCATGGCTCTTCATGAGCGCTGGTGTCGCTTTCAAATCACACGTCGTCAATAAATCTAATTCTAACTGCCCTGCAGTAAATGGCATCAGCCTGCACTTTGAGATCTCTCCCACACGTACTCCTGCTGCCTAAAAATACCAGCGCTTTAATTCTCAAATGACTTGGCTATTGTACAGCCACCATTTTTTATTTAAGTATTGCTGCATGGCTCAGTGCAGGACATCTGTTATGCTACAAAGGGTGAAATTCTGCTTTTGAAATCTGGTCTTTAAGTAATGAAGCAGCTGTGTCAATCTTTGGGGTAAATGAACATTTATTACTTTTACTCTCTGTGCTGTGAGGTGTGTTAATCGGGGGTGCAGCAGTGTTCAGAGAAGCAGGGTCCAGGTGGGGAAACTCATCCTTGATGTAGCATCAAGCAAAATACCCCCCAGAATTCATCCTTTCACCAAAGAGATGGACCCTCAGTGACCGCCAAAGAAAATGCCATTGTTGCTGGTGACCTTCCCAGGGAAGGGCAGGCCAAGTGTGCTTGGCCATCTCGGGGCACAGGAAAGGCACTCCAAAATCCCTTCCAGCCCATCGCGGGAGCCCTCCAAGCCCCTCAGCTGTCCTTTCGGTGAGGAGAGCAGAGGTGAACAGACCTTCTCCCCAACACTGCCCATGAAGATGCTCTTGTGCTCAAGTACCTGCCCACTTTAGGAGCTGTTGATAACACGTGTGCTGCACCTCGCTCCTGTTAACCCTCCGTGTGCCCGCCCTAGGTGTCTATTCCATCCTCTGCAGTAAATATATAATTTGCATTTGCATGTCTGGCTTTGAATTGTGGAATACTGGGAAGGGGACTGCCTGCTTCAGTTGGAGCAGCCGGGTGTCTCTGTAATGGGTGAATGCAGAGGGCGTGCTGGTGTTCGCAGTTCGTGCAGGGCACTGGGCAGACTGGGGTGTAACTTGGAAGCAAGCAGGCTTTTTTCTCCAGCATATTTCAGCCTCTTGACGTTACTAGCAGGGCAGGGACAGCTCATCTGTGGGTCTACAAATGAAGCCAAGGGCTAATAACATGTGCTGTGATCTTGGGGTGAAGTGGAAAACTGGCTTACTGGCTTTGTGGCATTGACTGGGGGATTTTGGAGCTGTGCTGGATGCAATGGATGTGAAAAGAGGTTCAGCATAGCTGGGAGATGCTGAGGCTATGAAACATGAGTGATGCTCTAAATGGATGTGTTTCTTAGGAGACTTTGGATTGAAGGCATTTGGATTTTCCTCTTTCCATCTCTATGCAATAAACCCTTACACTGCTGGGGGAGTTAATTTCTGAGCTGTAAATGCATCCTGGAGCAGTGGGCGAGCACAGGCTTGAGGCACACACAGCTAACAGAGTTGGCTGGTAGCTGGGAGTTCTACACCCTGCTGCAATATGGTCAGGCCATGAACACAAGCATTGATAATTCCCTCAGTCTTGGCGGGGTGGAAGAAAAGTATGTTTTGGAGGCTGAAAAGGTGAGGAAACCAGCTACCAGCCCCACATAGCTGGCAGACGCTGGCTGCTTGGTTTCCCCCACTCTCCACTGCAAGTAGGAGGAAATCCAACCACTGGAGATGTCAGGCAGGTTCTGCCACAGCCCCAGGTGGGGACAAGTGTAGTGACCTACCAGGAAGAGCCACCCTGGTCTATCAGACCAAGATGCGGTAGGTCGTCCATCACTCAGTGCCCAGACTTTCTCCTTCCAAGGCTCCACATGTGCTGACCTGGTGTGCCTCAAAATGCCAAAAACCTGTTGTGGAGAGGGAAGTAGAAGGTTTTTCCCATGTATTGCCTTCACCCTGAGCTTTTTCCACCCTCTTTCCTTCAATGCAAGTGTGTACACAAGGAGAGTGACCATGGGGCAGCTACCATCTAGTCACTGGTGAGCTGGAGATTTGCCTGAGCCTGTTCTCCCAAAAGCATGAGATTTAGTAGGATTTATCCCCAAATGATTGGGAGATGCTGATGAGTGTCCAGGTTAATCAGTCTTTGGGGTAGTTGGGGGACCTTCATGGTCTCCTTTTGCCCCTCTCCATTCCCCCTTGGCTTGGTTTAAGGCTGATCCGCTCTGAGGCAGCTGCCAAGTGCACTTGGTAGTGCCTGAAGCTTTCATAAATCTGTGAGGAGTCATGGGCTCAGGATGGGTGGTAATAACACCAGTAACCAGAGCAGGCTGGCTGGAGAGAGCTGGTCCAGACTGGTGGTGGTAAAGGATGCTGCTAAGAAGGCGGCGATGGTGGCTGCTGTGACAGCTTTATTGCCTCTATCTTCCTCTGAAGATGATGGTCTGGGTTTGAAAGAGTCCGGCCTCTGTGCAGCTGCAGCTCCCAGCTCCCAGCTGCCCTCAACCTTGCTCCAGCAGGGAGATATGTGCAATTTGACTCTTACTTCTTGTTGTTTTCCAAAAAGCCAATGTTGTCAGATTCAGAGTAACTCCGGCCATATCATATGCATATTAATGTGGAGCCAAAGCAAGGCTCAGCACGCGTGTGTCTACCTCTGCAGATAGCTGGGGTGGGAGCTGGGTGTGTGCACATCGAGGTCTCTGCTGAGGGGGTTTAGAAGGATGTTATCTGCAAATGCAGCTCACAGACAGCTGGGAAAGTGATAGAGAGAGATGCCAAGAAGGGAAGCTGCTGCGGGGAATCTGAGTGGCTCCTGCCTGCAAAACTCCTCGTGCCGCTGCTTGTGAGATGCTGGAGAGGCGGATCAGCTGGGGAGGGCCAGCTTGCCCCCGCGCTGGGAGCAGGAAAGGGGCTTTGTGTCAGCACGGGAAGAGCAAGAGCAGCATGACTTCAGCTCAACCTCCCAGGCTGGGATGGAGTTACCTTTGCTCTGGAGTGGCAGCCACTGAGCCCGCAATGCTGCGTGACACTGATCCAGCCCAGACACTCCTCTCTCTCCCTGGCTGTCACCGCAGCAGCCTGAAAAAGCCGGGGCCGTGCAAGGCCGTGCTTGTGCTTGCCTAATGTAGGCACCGGCTGCTGCTGGCTACAGCTGGAGGCTGCGGCTCTGGCTCTGTCCGCCCTGGCTGCGGATGTTCTGGCCCAGCTCCTCTGAGGGTGGGATGGTCCCTGGGGGTCTGGAGGCATGGGTGACCCCTTGCAGGGGATGCCAGAGGGACTGCTCAGTTTGCTTTTCTGCTTGGGATTCTGGCAGCTGGATTCGTGGCTGTGCTGATGGTGCTGCAAGTACCCTGAGAAAGCAAGGTAACATCCACGCTCCGCTCCTCAGGCAGTCAGAGCAGGGACCCTGTGACATGGTACAGTGGCAGCATGGCCCAGGAGTGGCCAGAGAGCAGGATGAGGGCCTCTGTGAAGGATGCTTCAAAATATGGAGGCATTTAATGACAGCTCCTAGGGGGCTCACTGGTCTGCAGGGAGATGAGGCTGGCCTGGGGCTGCTGTCTCCTGCAGCTGCTCTTGCCCTCCTTGCCCGCACAGCCAAAAGCATCCAAAATTTCTCATGGGTCATGCCAGGCACACCTCCAGAAGTCAGCCCACCACTGTAGTCACCAGGGTGGCTTTCAGGGATGAGCAGAGCCATTCTCAGGTGCTTGCTCCCCATCCCACTTGTTCTCCAGCTGTTCAGCTTCCCCCATCATATCCCTGTTTTCCTCAGTCATTATTTCTCTCTGGGTGGAGGCTTTTTAATAACATCTGATATTTCAGCTATTTTTGAGTCATTTCCTTTCTTCTACTCCAATTTTCTTCCTCTTCTTCATACCTAGGAAACCTTTCTTTGTCTTCGGGCAAGGGGGAGGTGTCTGTTATTGCCTCTGTTATCATATTCCAGGAGGTCTGATCAGGTTAATGAAAATCCTTCTCTCTTTCTCTTGTGTGTCGCTTCCACTCCCATCTTCTTTAGCCTGGTATCTTAAGGAAATGAAACTAAAGACCTTGTGTTGTCAGGGCTTTTTTCTCCCCCTGCTTGCTCACAAATTTGTTGATCTCCCTTAGCAAATCTGATGGGATGGAGAGCTTGAAATATGCTGGGGCTTGTGGTGGCTGGCAGGGAGGACAGAGCCAGGCCATGCCCTGGAGGGGCATGTGGTGGTGCAGTGGACTGGGGCTCGTTGCCCAAAGAACAAGGCTTCATATCCCCCTCAGAGTACAAGGGATGCGAGGCTGTATCCCCGAGCCCTTTAGCTGGGATAACAGGCTGCATTGCATGGCTATTTTTGTGGCCCAGCTCTTTTTCTTGTGTTCAGGAAGGGAACCAGAGGAGAAGAGTTGCTCTAACCTCACAGACAGGGTGTTAGTCTGGGTTTTGAGAAAACTGGGCTGTGTTTTCAGCTGCAGACTCGCATGTACTCGAGGGCCCTTCCTGCAGCAGCAGGAGCTGCAGCTGGTTTAAGCTAATCTGTTGGAGTGTGAACTGCAGTGACAGAGGCGCCAGGGGAGATTTTCTGCTGCTGTCCATGCTACAGCAGGGAGAGGCGGTAGAGCTTTGCCAGTGGCTGCTGCAAAATCTGGTTCCCTGGTAGTAACATGGGGATTGTAGCACTACTGGTGAGGAAAGTCTTGGGGGTCCTGGCAGAAGCACTATGTGTCACTGGTAGTTCAAGTGCATTGGTGGAAAAGGACCAAAGTGATTCTTGATGTGTCCTTGGAGCTCATTGCCATTTGCAACAAGAGATGGGGTACCTTATGAGTGTGTTCCCACCTTTCCCAGCCTAGATTGCGGAGAGGGATCATGCCAGGCTGGGGAGGAGAGTTTGCTGAAGCCCTGCAGCATGGAGATGCTGTGCCCAGGCCTTGCAGTGGAGAGGCAACCTGTCTGCTTGGCAATTTAGCTGGGGGCAAAGCGTTTCTGTGGGTGAGTTACTGCTCATTGGCACCAAGTTGTGTTGTAGAGCTGCACTTGGAAGGTTTCACCCTTGCTGTGCCATTTCCTTCACTTTCCATGTACATCTGATATTTCTTTTGGGCAACCTGTTCTGCTTTTCTCTCTTCAGCCTTTGTCCCTCAGGCCTGGAGCCCTGCTGAACCCCAGCATGTCCCCTGCCTAGTCCCACTGCCAGAGGAGATTGGGTTTGCTGTAGGGAGCCTTGCCTCACTCTCTGCCTGGTCCCACCAGGCACCTGCCTTCCCTTCTCCCTTGTGGTCCTTCCCAACAGGGGGGCTTGCTGGATGGCACCAACCCAGCAGAGAGCACAAGGGCACTTGTAGCCTAGCAATGAGCAGGGTTCTCACCAGGTCCCAACGGGATCCCTTCTCCTAGCAGATCCCCAAACGTGCAATCCTGTTAGTGGGGACGCACAGCAGTGCCTCTGTGTCCCAGCTCATGGGCACTTTGCTTGGCCTCTCCTCTTACTTGTGGTCTGCTGAGTAAGAAGGCTGGATGGTGGGAAAACAAGGCCAGCCTTGATGCCACTGTGGTCATGCGTGATACAGACATTTGGGGTGTGTTTTGGAGCTCGGTTTCTTAACCAACTGTGAGACATGGGTAAAGGTAGGGGAAAGGCTTGGCAGTGGCCCCTGCTTAGGAGCTGGGTGCTTGTGTGGTTTCTCTTTCCAGGAAGGGTTTCGGTTTTTCTTTGTTCTCTCCAGCCTCTCTTTTGATGGTGGTGAGATGGACTCTCTAATTGA
This sequence comes from Microhierax caerulescens, assembly GCA_035590215.1. Taxonomy (NCBI): domain Eukaryota; kingdom Metazoa; phylum Chordata; class Aves; order Falconiformes; family Falconidae; genus Microhierax; species Microhierax caerulescens. Next base: position 1,106,265 of record JAVJGJ010000035.1, read on the forward strand.
GGAGATCCCAGCTGAAAAATCCACTGAGGAAGCTGCTAATTTGAAGACATGTCTGTAATAATTAAATCATTATCTGGAGGGAAGTAGAGAACAGATACCAAAACCGGGCTAATTAAAATCCAAACCCAGGACGACTTCGGCTCTGGGCCAGAGCACAGCATAGTCTGTTGGGGATATCTTCATGTGTAATTGCTTTTCAGAACATCAGTCCCACCAGAAAACCCATCTGTTCCCCATCACGAGACCAAGATTGACCCAGAAACCCTCTAGACTAGACACAGCAAGAGGATGGCCATGTGCTTCTCAAAAGGCAGAAGAGATGGTGAGACCCAGTCTGGGTGGGTATTCAGTTCTTGGGCCTCAGGACCTAGATTCCTCCATATCTCTGGAAGATTTGGTCATTATCTTCTTTTAGCCCTCAGGCTTGGCCAATGTTCTTTTGGAAGTCTGTTGAGATCTAGAAGCAAAGTGGGCTCATATCAATGTCTACTCCACGCATGGAAGGATTTGGACCTGCAAAGGTGCCATGGGGACCCATTGCCTGGGAGGAAGGTGGCTTTGGCTGTAGAGAAAGATGAGTCTTGTTCAGGCTGACTCCACATATTGAGTGGGAGCACCCTGAGAGAGATTTTGTGTGCTGCATTGTCTGTAAGGATGCACTGCATTGCTGTATATGAACCCAGCCGTTGAGCTGTCCTGGGGTGTCAGCTCTCAGCAGGTCCAGATAGGTGGAGGTGGCTCTACGGAGCTGAAATGAGGTGACCGGCAGCTGTGGTTGTGATGTTGGAGTGGAGAGAGGGTCTTTGGACAGCCCTTCACGCTGTGCCATGATAATGGCAGATACACAGGGTGGGTGTTAACGTGCATGCCCAGAGGTGCTGTGAATGCTTTGGCTGAGGCTAGTCAAGCCTGAAGTCCACCATGTCCTTCAGCAGGGCCAAGCCCTTTGCAAGGGACAATGCATAAAAATCCCACCTCCCATTTTCAGGATGCTGGGTCAAGAGTAAATTCAATCCTTTTGAGTTCCTGCACTGAGTTGATTTCTGGGTCAAGGAGGTGTTGCTGCTCTGTCTGTGTAGACTGAAGATCCTGATGTGGGTGGTAGCAAGGTGAAACCCAGCAGGAAGCATCGCTTCAGACAAGCTGGCACTGAATCACTATTTTGGCAGGGAAGTGTTTGCAGCTGTCCAAACCAGGGCCCCTTCCAAAGCTGGTTAAGATAAATTAGGGCATTTACCTAGTGGGGACAAGGTCGGGGAGCTCTGTCTATCAGGTGTTCACATCCTGAGCATCGCTTAGCAAATGCCCCTGTATTGGCGGGTAAAGGTCATCTCAGGTGGGCTGGTGGCTGCAGGCATCATCTGAGCTTGGTAAGGTGGGAGGAGGGCACAGCATAGGAGACCAGGCAGGGAGTCACTTCTGTTTGGGTAAGCATCCCACCAACCCCTGACACTTTTTTTTCCCCCCTACATTGCCCTGGAGTGAGTGCAGCATTGCAGCAGCATGGTGCTGGCACTGCAGCACTAATGTGGTGGATCTTGGGGACAGGCTGCTTTGGGCTAAACCATCCCTAAGCCCGTGCCAGTGGAGCTGGGTTCTGCTTGGTCTAACATCTGCAAGAACAAGGCACTTGTAGGATGCCCAGGGTCCAAAATTGTGTTGAAAAGAAGCCAGAAATCGAAAGCTAGCTGCAAAATGGTCACTAAACCTTCTAGAAAATGTTGGCTCAGCTGCTGTGCTTGAGTTGTGTATGGAGAGGGATTCCCAACCCTATGTGCGTCCTGGTAGCTTGTGAGCTTTAATATGCTGCTTGCTTTTAATAGTGCATGACATTGTCATCTCAGGCAGCAGATGTGTTGCCAAAGTGTTGGGTCATGCCCATCCCTTCATCCCCCCTCCAGGGATTTCAAGGTTCCTGGCTACCATGTTTTTTGAGTGCTCACAGGAGCACTGCTCAAACAGATGGACAGGGTGGAAACCACCACGCCTGCATCTCTTCCAGCCAGTTGTGCACGAGTGTAATTACCTACATTTAATTTCTCTAAAAGCCTGCTGAGCTGTAAACACTGTTCCCCCCTCTCCTCATGATATCTCACATGGATAGGCCAAATCCTGCTCTCACCTCCTCCCGGGGGGGTTTGGGGGATCATCCCTGGCACCAGTGCTTGGCCACAGGGCCACTTACTCGGCTCATCTTGTGCAGGAGCTCTTCGAAGTGCTGGGGGCCATTGCAAAGTGCTGTGTCAAGGCACTCTGCATCGATGGGCATAACGGGGGTGGATGCTTCTTGGACATGCTTTGGGGGTGATGGGTGGTTACACAGGCCAGGAGTGATGATGGCATGGTTGGGGCCACCACTTTTGTGGTCTTCTTGGGGGAGCTGGGCATCACTGTGGGACCTTGCAGGAAGCACAGCGGGGACAAGGGTACAAGCTGCTGGGGCTCTTGGTGCCAGGCATGAGGCTTTGCCTGGGGTGCACAGAGTGCTACCAGCAAGGACACAGAACTCACTGCATTTCCTTAGCTCCACAGAACTGACATTTTAAGAGGGAACAAGTTGGAAATTGAGCTGAACTAATGCCCAGTACTGCTTTTTGTGACGATAAATGCTCAGACGAGAGCTCTGCTGACACAGAGAACTGCTGCATCACTGCAAACACAACACTCCCCACGCATTCTGGAGCTATTTTGTGTTAGTTCCCTCAATTTGAAGCTTATGCTGTTTTTTTCAAATCCCCCAAATCAGGGGAACAGTGCTGGGTCACTGTATTTCCTCTGGCTGGTCTCTCTGCTCATCAAGCACAGTGCTGAGCATCCCTAGATCATGTGCTGGTGCAGAGGAACAAGGATGAAGGCAGTGCTGGGCATGTACCATTGGGACCATTGCAGGCAGGATGAGTGACATGATCACCAAATGGCATGGTGATAGCATGGGCTGGAGCATGCTCACTTACCTCTGAGTGCCTTGTAGTGCCAGCACATTTGCTGGCCTCTTTGGGGACATCTCAAGGGGATGGTTGCCTGGTGGCACCCTTGTCTCTCCCCAGTGATACACCAAGGCTCCCAGCTGGGATGGGGACCGCACTGGGTAAGGAGCTGGCTGGTGTCTGTGGCTGCTTTGCCGTCCAGGCCACCTAGTCCTGCTCCATCTGCCTGGGCTGCAGGACATGGCCTTTCTGCCCCATAAGCCACGCGGGTCATTAGCTGGGGGACAGGGGTGCTAGTTAATGAAGAGAGAGGGGAAGGAGGGCGCTGGTGGAGCTGGGTGAAGCCCTCGGGGGCTCTGCTCAAAGCTCCCTGCTGGGTCTAACACAGCTCATGACATTTACAAAAAGCTTTATTTGTTCCTCCCAATCTTCCCCATTACTTGGGATCTCTGGGAGGAACTGGACTTAAATATCCCTTATGTCTTCCTTGTGGACTGCATCTAGGAGGAATAAGCTCCAGATGGAGCTTTTTCCATGGTGTGGTATTTTTGAGATGCTCTCTGTCGTTTCTTTGATGGCTAATAAAGGTTGACTAATTCCACCATTCTCCTAAAAGGAGACAATTTGTATTTTCCTTCTCAAACGCAGTTCTCAAAGCACAGCATCTTCAGGACCTCTGCCTCACTCGTGCAGTGAGCTGGGAACATAGTCTTCTTCTTCTTGGTGTTTGAGGATGTGCAGGGGCAGAATCACCACCAAAACCTCCTTCTTGCAAGAAACAAGTCTTAAAATGCAAGACAAATGCAGGAGAAGCCTTTCTGCAGCACTGTCTGACCAAGGCTGGCACTTGGCACTTTCCTGCTGCTCTGGCTGGAGGCTGTGTGCTGGGCTGTGTGGGCTAACTTTGCATAACGAAGAGGGTGGGTTGAAGAAGTGGACTTGCTCCATGTGGGTTAGGCAGAAGCAGACAGAGCTCTAGTGTCTGTGCCTTGCCCCTGGCCACCTTTTAAATGTCACTGTCCTCAGATGTCCCTGTACGGCTGCTTCTGCCATGCCATGTCCTGTCACTTGCCATGAACCATAGGGATGAGACACTGGGAGCTGACACCCGGCTGCCTGGGCCCTGATGGGCACAGGCACCGTGGGAGTGGCAAGAGGGTTATTCCAGCCTGGCTTGGGGGTGAATGGGAGCTGTGCTGGAGTTTGTCTCCATCTCTGCCTGCTCCTTACTGCCACCAGTCCTGTCTTCTGTTCTCCTCTGCCAGCTTCATCCACCCCTCCCAAGCCACGTAGGGGGACAGACAAGATGTCAAAGGACTATGACTTGGCCAGGGAAGGTTGTGGTTATCCTTGGAATGAGGATGATTGGGGAGAAGAGCAGGTTTTGACCAGGTGGGGATTTAACCCTGCAATCCTGCCTTGCTCTAGAGAGCTGAGCAACCACAGCTCAGAGATCCCATCCACCCACGTGTCCCTGCTGGATCTGGCCTGAACATCCTGAGAGCCTGGCTGCACAGAGCTGAGAGTCACGCTGGTATCCTGCTCCCCACCAAGGCATGTCTGCAGCTGTTTAGTAATTAGCAGCACCATCAGAAAATTAAATACCTTGCTAAAGTTACTTAGCACAATAAAGGGAAAGCAGAAGGGATGAATACAAGGGGCACCCCCACACACATCTCTTGAATTACCAAAACCATCCAAGTTGCCTCTGGCTGGGATCATCTAATGCCCAAGCCAAGATGTCACTGCTCTTCTTGAACAAGAAGGACTAAAACCTCAAGTGTTTTGGGAGTACAGAGGAAAGCAATGTCCTGATGCATCTGGAGAGATTGTTTGCAGGTGGGATGGGGAGCATGAGGCAGGCTTGGGGTGCAGGTCTTACTGCCTTTATCTCTACTTGTGTGCTAAAGTGGTTGATGGTGTATTGCTGAGCTCTGGAGGCCCCCCCCATGGCAACGGTCATGCTCCAGGACCATTGTTTTTCCCTTTCAGGTTGTGTTGGCTGTGAAACCACTCTAAGTGTGATGCAGGAATGTGTTCCCAAGCCTGCCATGGTCCAAACTGGAGCCAGCAGCACTAGGCATCTTCCTGGTCTGTCCTCTGTGGCTGTGAATACCCTCTTATACTTCCCAAATTTCACACTGAAAGCCCAGTCTGCCTCTTTGGCTCCCCAAATTACCTCCCTGGGCTTTTCCTCAACACCACTCAAAATCTGTGGTCCAGTGAATGATAGTGGCAAAATGCTTAAGACCTGCCTGAGCGGGGCAGAGAGTGAGGTGCTACTCTGGACCCTGGGGAGGTCACTGAGCTGCTTTCCTTTTCCACCACTCATGGAGTTGGTGTCCAAATTTTATAATGGGAAATGGGCAGGTGTGTAGCTGATATGTGGAAGTGGTTATTGTTGCTGAGACTCGTTGCACGGAGGGCTGTGCTTAGGGTGCAGATGATGCTCCTGAGTGTGAAAGAGATGCCAGCAAGCTGGGCGACATGGTGGAAACCCTGAATCTTGGGCAGATGAGGCATGCAAGCTGCTTAGGGTGAGCAGCCACTGCATTAGGATGCACATGGTGTTGGCTGTGGGATTTCTTTACAGGCAGCAGCCTTGTGTGTCCCCTGGGCTGGGCACAGAAGCCCAAGCTGCCTGCTGTAGTGTGGGTACCAGGGCTGGGGTGGGTGAAGAGGCACCTCTGCATCTTTTCACAGGGCTCCGGTGCACCCACAGTGCAGATTTCAGCAGCCCCCTTGCATGCTGGTGACACTTCCCCCATCACTGAATAAATTAGCACCAGCAAGTGCTCACAGTGTGTGACTAAAGCAGGGCAGGGACTGGTTTGTCAGCGAGGAGGAGGGCCCCCGGCTCCAGGGCGTTAGGCTCCCAGATGAAATAACTCCTTAGCAAAAGTGTCATGGGGTGGGAGGGATGTACCCTTGGCAAAACCTCAAGTGAAATCATGGAAAATCACCAGCCATCCCTCTGACTCTCAGCAATGGTTGAGATTATGCCCTGCTAGTGGGGAAACTGAGGCACAAAACCTCACTTTCCCAAAGGTGAAGGGACTTCTGCAACAATGCTGTCTCTGTGACAAGCACATGATTTTCTCCCCCCAGTTGTAGACTGCTTCTCTGTGCCTGTCCCATCTCGAAGGAGCCTGCATCCGCCTTGGGCTGGAAACCAGCCTGATTGCTGGGATCACAGTGCTCAGCTTAGCTTGGACATTCTTCTAGGGACTAGTTAACCTCGACATGCTGCTTCCAGAAGAGCTGTGGCAATTGCATTTGCCTCTGCTGCTTGTTTAAACTAACCTTGAAAGAGGCAGAAATCAAAGGCTTTGCGCTAACAGAGCAAAGGACATAGGGTTTGGTTGCAAAGTTATAGAAAAAAAAGGGTGAAACAGCCACGTGCATGTACAGGGACGGCTAGTGGACCAGCTATTGAAAAAGGAAATGATTGTAACCAGTGTTGTGGCTTTTTTGTGTCGGGTCGGTTGCTGTTAATACCCCTTCTTGTCTCCTTGGATGGATCTGAGTGCAGACCACATCCTGGATGAGGGATGTGAGCTCGGTGTCATGCATCAGGCACATCCTTCTCCTCCCTTCCAGGGAGTCTGGCTCACAGCACAAAGTGGTTTCCCAACCACTCACCCAGTGAAGGCATCACTGTTTCTCCAGCATTGCCAGCAGTCTTGTCGTGTCAGCAATGCTGCTGGACTTCTGTAGAATCCACTACAAAACATTATCAGTGCAAGTGACTGGGGTGGGATTGTGGTGACAGGATTTGAGGGATTTAGTTTGTGTTTCTAATGGTTTGGGGTAACTCCTTCTGCCTGCTGGGGCAGGTCTGCAGCGGGGTGAAATCCGGCTCATGGGCTTGTTACGGTGACCATGTTCCCTTGCTTCACCAGCATGCTTGCTGTGCTCCCATGTGAGCTCCTGGCCACACTGGGATCCTTGTGGGTTTAGCAACTTCAGACCTGTTGTCCTCTCTCCTCTTTGTTGTGTTTTTGTCTGTTGCAAACCCAAAGATAAAGGTGTGCCTGGGCTTGCTGAGTCTCTGGGCCAGGCTTTGGGTTCCCACTTGTCAGACAGATCATCCAGTTTCGAACCCCTCCGAGGCTCATCCCCGTCTGTCATCTCACCCCAAAGTGCAAAGGCAGGGGGGTTGTGTGTTGATGTGTCTTTACCCCAGCAGAACCTTGCCATGCCAGATTGCTCCTTGCATTTGAGATTGCGCCTTTCTCTGGGGTCAGTTGAGGACATGTAGCACATTTTGGAAACAGGGAAACTGAGTCAGGAACCATAACATGATTGATACAACATTTTCCAAGGGGTGTCATGGTCCTGTAAATTGGCATACATGACCAAGTTAGGTGCCAAGCTCTGTTAGGGGTGTTCACCATCCTCCACACTATGCACCCCATATCCACGCTGGAGGACCCGACAGAGATTTCAGCTCATCGTCTGACAAGCTTTTTGTTGCGGAACAATTGTGTTTCTGCACAATGGCGAGGAGCAGGTGGCTTTCTGAAAATACCCACTGGAAGTTGTGTGTAATGCCTCCCCTCCCACTGGGAAGTATAAATATCAGTTGAATACTAACACTTTACTTCTCCCTGCAAAGAAAAAGCCAGATCTGGACATTTTTCCTCCTGGTTTCTCCTCTGGCTTAACACCTTGGATCAAGCAAGGGCTGAGGATGGGAACCACTTTTTGGGTTTGGAGCAAGCCTTTGGGGCAGAAGCGTGCCCATTAAGGTAAGATACTGGGAGTAGCTGTCTCTTACTGCTTGCAGTCTCCTCTGTCCCCATGCTTCAGGTGCGCCCGCTGCTTCCCTGCCACCTCTGAGACAGGTCCAAAGCTGGAGACGCTGCCCGAATGTCCTGTCTTTCCAGGGTTGCATCTCCAGCAAGGGTCAAGTTGGGCATTGTCCCCTGGGTAGCGAAGGACACATTGCTGTGGATGTGGGGACCCCAGGTAACTTTCCAGGCCTGGAGAAGAGGCACCGCTGCATCTTTTCTCAGGTCTCAATCACATCCATAGCACAGTTCTCTGCAGTGGTGATTCTCCCTCTGTGAATCCATCTTACCCTTTAGTAGGTGAATCTAATAATTTGCTGCTAAAAATTGGCACCTTAATTCTATCTAGAATACCTCATTTCCCTTATTATCCCTGGGTGTCCTGGCCATGGGTTGTCTCTGGCATCAGCCAGGTACCATCTGTGCAGTACCCTGCCGTTGGCGGGGCTGCATTAAGGAATGTGGAGGCACCATCACCATATGGGCCCCATGGTAAATTGGATCTTCCTTATCCTTCTCAGGGGACTGGAGGTCTCCAGAGGCCACAGTACATCCTGGGAGTAATGTAAGGACTCTGGAGAGATGCTGGGATGAGGCTGTATCTGCCAATTAATCGGTTTTCTTATCAAAATGCAGCTTTTTCCCTGTGGATCGCACAGAGTGGAGAAGCCAGGGTGCTTGAGTTTGCAGATGGGGCTGCTCAGATCCAGGCTTGTAAAACTGTAAGAAACCTGTAAAGTATATAGATAAAAGGGTCTGTGCCCAAACATAGGGATAGGGGCAGGAAAGGAAAGATGGAGAGAGGCCCTTGGGGTCTGTGGGGCTTTAGAGAGGGATGTGAGGAGTTGCTGGCACATGTGGAGCTCATCTGGCTATCTCCAATGCAGACAAGCCCCATCCAGATGCCGTGACACAAGCAGCAGCTGTCCTGCGGTTGCAGGGCAGAAGCACCTTGGGGAGGTGAAATCTCAGCCTGTGGCCTGCATGAGCACGTGGCCAAGGCATCTCCAAGACTTGTTGCAGGTGAAAATTTCCATTTCTAGGCTCTGCACTTAAAATGGTAATTCCCACTGTTGAGCCAGGGCACTCCAGCACCCTCTTTGTCTTGTGCGCAGGAATAATTTCCATTTTCTCAGCCTCTAATTACCACATCTCCCACCAAGGGTAAAATGGAAATGGGCTCTGTGGGTTGGTGGAGATGCTGAGGATGCTCCTGCTCTGCCATCCACAAGCCGTCTCACAGATTAATGGGTCTTCCTTAGAAGACTTTCCCCAGGGCGGACCAGGGGGATTGGTGGCTCAACATGTCCTTGCTGCTCCAAGGTGGTGTCTGACTGCAACGAGGGTGGGAAAGACTTATGACAGGACATGGTGCTCTCTGCAGAAACAGTGATAAAGATGAGCTTGCTGGAAATGTCAGGATACAAGACTTTTACAGCCTGTCCGTGTAATCATTTTCAACAGAGCATCACAAGGAAAAGGTAAAAAAAGAAGTCCTGCAAGGAAAAAATAACAGCAGAAGGGCATCACCCTCCTTCTTCCTCTTGGGTCTTGCTGGGAAGGGGTCAGTGCAGGATGCTGGGACCCCATCTTCGACTGGTTTGCTGGAGGGGAAGATGTCCTCATGCTGGTGAGCTGCAAGCAATGGGTACTGGTGTGGGTTCTGCTGCGCTGACTGTGCTGCTCTTTTGAGGCCAGGTTAGGCAGCTGATGAGGATTTTCTAGGAGCAGAAGAGATCAAACTGACGTTTTTATGGGAGGATCAATCTCCATGAGCTTGTTCCCTCTAAGGTGTGTGTTAAACCCTCTTTGCCAGCTGCCTGCTGGGGTGATGATCTTGCTGACAGAGCCGTGGAGGTTTTTTAGTTTCTCTTGTCAGGGCTGAGATGTGAGTGAAGCTATTCAGAGAAAAAATGCAAGCCTGCCTCTGCCTGAGTGCACAGGTGGTTTTGTGTGTGGATAAATGCTGGGTATGCTTCTCGCTCTGGTGGGAAAGGGAAAGCTGGGGTGCTCCCTGGGACTGAGCATATCCCACAGGCTTGCTACGGAGTCATGCCGAGCAAATAATCAGCTCAAGGGCAAAAAAAAACCCTCTGCTTTCCATGAGCTGCTCCATGTCTGGGCACCATCATTGCAAACCAGCCTCTCCAAGCAGGCAGTGCGTGATTGTGCTGTTTTCCATCCCAAAGAGTGGGGAAAGCATCATTTGGCTGGGGGGGTATAGTAAAGCAAGCACGTTTTCACTGGCAACAAACCTGCTTCCAGCAAGTCTGTGCCTGACAGCCCTGTGGGACTAAAAATACTCAGCTAAGGGTTAGAGCTGCACAGTGTCTGTTTTCTCAGCTCACCAGCTGTCTCCTCACATCCTCACTCCTCTACCTAATGATTATCCCATCAGTTAAGGCCCTCTACACTCAGGCAGTAGCATATATGTAGTTTTACCAGATACAGTTGAAAGGTTGAGATTCACAGGCAGTGTTTTGCTGCTAATTGTGAGCAAGCTTGGACCTCTCTGACATCCAGTGCCGAAGGGCTGCTTTCAGTCTGCCCTCACTGCTGTAAAGTCACCAGCAAAGTGTGTGATGTGCTTGGAGTGTTGTCCACACTGACATCCTCAAGGTCCTTAAAAGTGACCGGTTAGACATGGAGATCTTAGGAAATGCTGAGTTGCGCTGTGCAGGGACAGCATTTTGTGTGTGCAGCCACCAGCTGGGCTCCTGGGGGAAGAGATGCGTGGGAATGGGTGATTTTCTGTTGCTTTTGGAGAACAGAGAAAATCCCAAGGTTTGAGGTGGTACAGGAATGAGAGGATGCTTGTGTCGAGGGGAGCTGACCCTAGGCAGGAGCTTCCTGCATGTGTCCCTGCCCATCCCTGCACCCATGCACATTCCTACTCATGTGCACATCACTGCATGCGTGGATATTGCTGCGCATGTGCATGCCCCTGGTGTGCGCACACCCCTGCATGCTCACCCATGCCTATTGCTCGCTGAACACACTTCCTGCTCCAAAAGGCTTGAAGACAGCAGGTGCAGAAGACAAACAGACTTGGGCTCTAGCCCCTTCCCCAGCTCTGTTGCCCTTCTCTGGACACTCCAGCATATGTAGCATATAACACATGTAACAGGATATAGCTGTGCACAGGAGCAGGTTGCAGTGAAGCAAAGTAGCACATGGGTTTACCTAAACTGCCCCAGCCACCTGTGCACAAGCTCAACCATGGGGGAAGCAAAAAGAAAATTAGCCCTTGGGTGATGCCTAGGGTAAATCTGCGCTGCCTCCTGCACTGTGTGGGTTCAGCCCCTTGGATTACCTCCATGGGATGTGGGGAGGCACCAGTGCCCTGCCGGGACTGGGATCTGTGGAGTCTCCTCATGGTGAGTCTCTCCTTTGCAGCTGGGATAAATTTCCATCCCATCATTGCTCCTGTCAGATTTATGTCTTGGCCATTCCCTGCAGCATTTCTCTTCCCTGAGTGGCTGCAGGTCTCTTCCCTCCCTGCCCTGATTGATATCTCTTAATTCACCTACTAATTCATTCAGTACCTTGCCAGCAGCTGGGGTAGGGATGTGGCCACGTGGTTGATTTTTCCATTCACATTGTGGTCAAGAGGCCATCTGGCTTTCCACAGTGTGGGTGGACATGCTTGCTCCATGCTCATCCCACAAGCAGAGGCAAAGTGGCAAAATGGTGAATGAAAGTCACCTCATTTGGGTTTTGCACCCAAATTCATATAGCTTAGCCCTGGGATAACGCTGGTATTGGCTATTCTTGGCCCCAGCTCTCCCTACAGCCTGGGGAGGGAGGGCATCTGCCCTCCAGGGAGGCTGGCAGCGTGGCCAAGTTCATGTATGGGTACCACTGGGACTGCTAGTTGGGGAGGGAGGACTGTATAACATTTTACCTGCTTAATTACGGGGATGAGGCTCATGTCCAACTCAACCCAAGGAAAGCAGGGGACTGGAATGGTTCCTCACTCTATGCCTTTTCCTCTACCAGCCTCCTTTTTGCAGGGAAGCTGTGGGGATGGGATGTCCACGATGCAGAGTTACCCTGGTTATCCACGTCCCAACAGCCAGGAAAGGAGCATGAACAAGCCTCAAAGGTTCAGGACAGCATTACACGCCCATAACAGATTTTATTCCACTTGAGGAATGTGACTTAAATCTGTAAAGGGGAGGAAGTCAGACAGCTACCTGCAGCAGGTCAGTCCAGCCCCATGTCCCTGGCATGCAGGAGCCAGCTTTCAGCATAAAGTGCTGGATGCACATTGAGGGGCTGGTGCTTTTGCCAGAGCTTCTCTATTTTTAGAGGGTTTTTTGTGTCAAACTTCCCATCAGCTGATGAGCCAATGTCATCCCAAGAACAGAGCTATGGTTCCCCTGGCCCCGGCAATGTGTGTCTGCACGTCTGGGTGTGCACAAAAGCATCTCCTTACACACACCGCCTTTGAACAGGGGAGAAGTGCCCCGCTGTGCTGCCGAGCTGTTTGAGACATGAGCTTTTATTCCAGTCCAAAGGGCTAGAACGGGCTGATCTGGCCCATGATGGCATGCAGGTGTTTTGTCTGTGTGCATATGCTGGTTTGAAAGGGGAGTGATATAAGGATATTGGGACCTGTCCTCAAGCATTGTATCTGTTGTAAAGATTTAAAAACTTAAGGAGGACTGCCCTATAACAAGGATTAGACCAGTGACCCTCACCCCAAGCTTGCCACATCGTGTTTTGCTGCTCGACTCATCTTACCCATGGTTTGTCCCCTTGCAGAAGTGGAGGTGAATGGAGGGTGCCAACATGACCCCAGGGCTGAGTCCCGTTCCTGTGAGTCCTGAGCCCACCTGTTGCAATCTTCCAGGGTTTGATGGGGGGCAAAGAGTGCTGGGTAGATGGGTGATGGGAGCAGCAGGAGGGATCTGATCTTTGTCCCCTCTCCTGTAGGTCACCGCTGTGTGTTTGAAGAGCTGTGATGCCAAACGGAGACATGTTCCCACATCAGTTGTGACCATCTCATCCAGCCTTGGGGAGAACAGCCCACCATCACCAGACTCCTCCTCAGCATGCCCAGACAGCCCAAATATCCCCCACACCCTCCCTGTGCTGCTGCCAGCTTGGGCTTCCCATTGGGACGAGTCCTCAGGGGTCACTTTGTCTGCCTCTGAACACCCCAGTGGCTCACTGATGCCGCAGCCCCTCCGAAAGGTGTCAGAGAGGTGACACAAGGGACCCTGGCAGTGACAGGCAACTGACTGGAGTGATTTAAGACTACAAGGGCCTTGTCGGTGCTAAGGAGGTCCCTCTGTCCCTGCCGGAGTGATGCCAGCTTCTGCTTAGTACCCAAGAAGGGATGGGGTATTCCCTCCACCTTCACCACCCCATTGTCCTCTCCTGTGCTGGCTCCCCTGACCGGTGGGAGCCTGTAGCAATGTGATCAGGGCCCTGCAGCTCAACAGCACCCACTGCCTGCCCCACTGGGAACCTTCAGGACACTTGCCCACCTGTCACACTCCGCCATGATGTGCGAGGTGATGCCCACCATCAGCGAGGGGGACCCTCTGGGTCCCCCACAGGGCTCTGAGGCAGACGCTGACTTTGAGCAGCTGATGGTGAACATGCTGGATGAGAGGGACAAGCTGCTGGACACCCTGCGGGAGACCCGCGAGACGCTCTCTGTCACCCAGAGCCGCTTGCAGGAGACCCTACGGGAGCGTGACCAGCTCCAGAGGCAACTCAACTCAGCGCTCCCACAGGTAAAGATCTGGCCATGGGATGAATGGGAGCCTTAAAGGAGGCATACGAGTGTGATCAGCCGCTTGGATGTGATTTTGAGATCATGCATTTAGAAAGGTACCAGGTGTGATAGCATTGATGCTGCTAGATGTTTTGCATCTCAAGCCAATAGTAAAACCCATAGGTTCTCCCAAGGCCAAGACACAACCACCTTGGGCACCTTCCCTTCTCCTCTGTACCCCGTGCTGTCTGTCAGTCCATGTGGGGAGGCGTGAGACTGTAATCCCCTCTGTTACACAGGAGAACGGGTATGGAGAAGGGGCAAAATCTCCTGAGGATGCCTCCAGGCTACAGTGAGGCAGATGCAGAGCCCACACTCACCCATTGGGGAACAGCGCTTGGGGAGCAGATGGCACATTTTGGGTAGCAGATCTGGCTTGCTGCCCCCAGCCAACTCCTTGGGATGTCAGAAAGTCCTCAGTTTCATGAGTCCACACTGGCACTTACAGAGTCCCCAAATAAGGACATTAACCATGTTCTTTCCCCAGTGCTGAACCCCCCCGTCTCTGCCCCTTCCCTCAGCAGGAGAGCTCCCTTCCATCAGCCCCGCTGCCCAGTGATCGGACTTTTTGTCTTGAGCTTGGTCCTCACATGGGAGGCTGGGGGCAGAGCTGGGTGCAGAGTGGGGACTGGGACATTGCAATGGGCCAGTTTGTTCCCTGATCTGGAGCAGACAGACAGTGGGCGGGGGAGCTGCCAGAGGTCTGTGCTCAGTGAGTAGCCCAGGACATAGGGAAATCAGGGCTTGCCATGGCTCTGCTGGTGTTTCTGGTGTTGCTCTGCTTCCAGCTCATCCACCTGCAGGACCCAATCCAGGTACACCAGAGAACGTGGACTTGAGCTCAGCCTCCACAAAGAAAGGTCAGAGGAGGATGAGGTGGATCAGTGTCACAGGGCTGTGCAGGGTGGATCCGAGCTGCCCACCTTCCCTGTGGAGTCTTGTGGGGCAGCACACAGTGTCCCAGGGCCCAGACTTGGCACAAGCAGGATCTGGGAGGCTTTTGCACTGCCCCATTGTGGGTGTGGTGTGGAGAGGAGCACAGCAGCCAGGGGAAGCAGGAGGCTTCAAATGTTTATACCCGTTCTGACTGTGATGGTGCTGAGACCTCAGATCTTCCCTGCCTGGGTGATGTGTTTGTGGCACCCTAGGGAGACGGGAAATAACTAATGGATCAAAACTGGTGGCACAAGCCAGGACAGAGCTTGGTCTGCTGGCTGGCCAGCTCTTGGCATCACTTATCCCCGTGACAGGGGAAGGCAGCTCAGGAGCAAGGCTGCCTGTGTCTCCATGCACAGAGCTGCACTGGCCCTGGCTCTGCCCAGGCTGCTGAAAGCAAAAAACCCAGCAGTGCTTCCCTGGGCCATCCTGGGGTCTGCGTGGATGCGTTGCTCCCTGTCCTTGGGGATGTGCTGAGCTGTACCCAAGTGCTGGGTGCAGGCAGGACCACCACCACCTTGCATGCACCGGCAACTCTTCTCCCCTCTGCTCCCAGCTCCCCTGCCAGCGTGCGCTGGAGAGAGCAAGTCAGGTCACCCTGAGCACACACTGCCCGCCCCACCACAGCCGCCTCGGATTAAGGGACCACGCGGATTTAGTCTCCACTCCTGCTCCAATAAGGGGTCCTTGGTGCCTCGGCAGGGGCGGTGTGCAGATGGAGCAAACTGGGTCAGTGCAAAGGGGCTCGGTTGGAACGCTGCACCCACGAGCCTGCTGGGTGCCCCAGTTGAGCCAGGGCTGCCTCCTGCCCCCTGCACCACGGTGAGGGATGTGATCAGGGCAGGAGGCAGATGGGGAATTTCTCTGAGCTCCCGCTGCTGCCTTCCGCTGCCCTGCCTGCCCCTGCGCGGGCAGTGGGGCTCTGTGCCCGGGCACGGCGGCCCCTAAAGCCCACTGTGCCGCTCACCCTTGGGACTGCACTAGCTGTCCTCACAGGAGATGAGGGCTCAGCATGAACACGGGGAGCAAACCCAAAGGCACTCACCTGCCCAATGGGATTAATCCCAGCATGTGCATGTACCAGGTAAGCAGGACGCGGCCGGTCTCTTCCCCAGGACATTGCATGGGGGCATTCTGTGGGTCTGT
>JAVJGJ010000035.1:1123871-1137892 GCA_035590215.1 Microhierax caerulescens
CCTTCACATGCCTGGCCCATCAGGAGCAATCACTCCAATTAGGGGCTTTAAAATGCCATTAATCCCACAGCTGAGCCAGTTTGTTCCCAAGGCTCGGATGCGTTGGAGCAGCGGCTGCATTCCTGCCACAAATGGGGAAATTTGCTTAGTTTGGTGCAGTCTCACAGCATCCTTGTCTGTGCTGCAGATGGCACAGGGAGAGGCAGAAGATGGCTCTGAGCTGAGGACTTTTGCATTTCAGCTTTTTCATGCTACGAGCCTTCTCTCCCTGAGCTTCCTAAACCCATCCTTGTTCTCCCATCTGTCTGTGTAGCTGATTTCTGGCCTCCCTCCAGCTCTTCCCTGTGCCTTCCCTATTGATGTAGCCAAGGGGGAAGACCCTGAACCCTGAACATGCCTGGTGCTGACCGAAAATCCAAGCCACAATGCCTTCATTTCAATACCTTGTGTGGTGCTTTGGGTCTCTATCCCTGCTTTGATGGTGAAAATAGTGTCCGTCCACCCTACTCCCTCCCACCTTGGGGCTTGGGACTGAGCCCAGGCAGGCGCACTTTGGGTGGTTTGGTTTTAATCCAAATTAGCCACTTCCCAGGCTGCTGGGCTTCCCGCAGGGCTCCTGAGGACTCCCAGAGCTGTGTCTCATCATCCATCCTTTGATTGCAGATCAGGCACCTCTCCTTCACTTTCTAATCCATTTATAGGTGTCCCTGCTTAGTTTGAGAGCTTATCAGAGCCAGGGGCAGAGGCCTCTGCATCTCCTGGAAGACTCCTGGCCATGTCCAGGGCAGAGGAAAATCACCCAGATCCTCTTTATCACCACTTTGCTGGGACCTAGGGCAATAGCGTACCTTTGGATGGGGGTGAAAGCTGCACTCCACAATGTGACACTGCAGCTGCGAGCTGGGGACAGTTTGTCATCATGGTCCCCAAACTCACCTGGTGCCTGCCAGTGGTCCAGAAGCAAGGAGGGAGATGTTGGGCACAGCTGGGGCTGATGGAGGTAGATACAAGTGAGTGTTGGGGTGTTGTATTCCTATTTTTTCATTCCCAAGGCATCAAATCAGGCTTGCAAATGCCCCCAGCCCTGTGTACTCAGCTGACCCTTACTGCTGTCCTGTCTTGCTGCAGGGGTGTTGCTATTTTTGGTGACAAATGCTCCTTTTTGCAGCCTTTCCCCAAGGGAGGACAGTTATCGTGGTCTCTTATTTCTCATAGGATGCTCCAGGCCTGACAGCCTCTCTGGGGTGCGCAGCACAGGATCTGGCCAGCCATTCCTGGCAGGGTGGAGTGCTCGGAGAGGAGCACCCCCGTGCAGGAGTTTTGTGCTGTGCCTGGGAGTGGAGCCACCACCATGCTTTGACCTGCTGACCAGTGCATTGCATTGGGCTGGCCGGGGTGGGGGCTGTCTGTCTCTCTCCAGTGGATTTTCTCTCTCTTTTAATCTCCTTGCCTTTCAGGATGAAAGCCTGATTGCAGGCGCAATCTGTACAGCTTGGCCAGCCTGGGTGGGCCGTGCAGGCAATGCAGGGTGAGGAGAGCTGAGTGCTGGCCATCACCGTCCCCAGTGTGGCATCTCTCTTCCCTTGCTGCCTCCAATGCCTTGTCCCATCTGTCCCATGCTGCTCACCCCAGCGGGGAGAGCACCCATGTCCACAGCCCCCATTTTCCCTGAGAGCCATGGAACAGAGCAAGAGGTTTCCACCCTTTGCAGATCTGTGGGCTTTGGATCCTCTGCGTCCCTGCCCCAGTGCTGGGAGAGAGTCCACAGCTGATGTGTCACCCACTGTTATAGCCTGGGCTGCTGAAAGACATTCCTGAGGCCGTCACGGCTGCAAGGGTGCTTTTGCTGAGCTCCTTAAGCCTTGCTGCCTGTCTCTTGGTGTATTGAGGGACCGGGTAAGTGACATGTCCCTAAATCTGAAACAGCCAGTTTCAGAGGCATCTAAGTTGGCATCTCCTGCTGCCGCTTTCGCACACTTTCTGCCCAACGCTGGTGAGCAGGAAGTCCCAGTCCTGCTGTAATCCGCAGGGATGCTCGCGAGCTGCTCGCTCTTGTACGCAGTGCTTGCATAACCCGGTGGTGTGCACACACGTGCGTGTGCTGCTGGGCTGTGCCAAGCCATAATCCCCACTGGCTGGGAGAGCATGGCTCCGGGAAAGGCTTGGCTGGCACAGCGGTCTCCTGGGGGAACTGGCTCTGCAATGGGGCTCACTGCACTTTGGGGGGTTATGGGATAGTCCTGAGAGCAAGTGCAGGATGGTGCCTGGGCATGGCAGAGGCTGGTAATGGAGGTTTGGGGTGCTGCAATCGATTCTGGGACAAGTGATAGGGACAGGGATGACCCCAGGGCTGGAGTGGTCCCTGGGGAAGCAATAGGGCTGGAGTGGGTCTGGAAAGGAGCTGGGGGACTCAGGCCCTGCGGCGATGCTGGAGCAGGGACGTCAGGCGGCAGCAGCCCTGAGGCATAGTGGTGGGCAGAAAAGCAGCTGTTTATAGGGTTCATGACTGACTTTGGCCACTGCGATTGCTCTTTCCCTTCCTCCACATTGTGGCATGCTCGGTCTCTGTCCCACTGTGGTGTCTCAGCTCACCAGTGACACCACTATCCCCACCAACCCCAGGCTAAAAACCACACCGGTGTGAGCAGTTTGGGGTGGGAAGGGAGAGAGAAAATCTAGCTGGGAGAAAGAGATTAAAAAGCTCTTGATTTCTTGGAGGGATGTCAGCTGTTGCAGGAGATTTCACTTTGAGCTGAGCAGATCATTTGATTCAACCTAAGCCTCAACATTTTGCTTCAGTTTGAAGGGGTTTTATTTGTTTAACTTGAAAATTAAAGTGAAAGAGAATTTCATGCTGTAAAACAGCTCTCAGCCCTCAGTCAAAATTGGGGTTATAAATGCTCGATCAAATCCTTCCCAGCTTCTTCTGAAACCATTTTCCTATTTAAGTTCTTCTTAACAACACTGTGAAACTGGTGTAAATTCATGAAGCGTTTCCACATTTGCGTTTTTCACCCCAAGAAATTTCAGCTGCAAAATGTCGCTTCGTCCTGCCACCACTTAGTGACTAAAAGAGCAACTGGGAGCCATGGGAGAGTGCTCCTGGGCTAACCCAGGAGCCTGGATTTCTCCTGCATCCTAAGAACTCCAGAGCAAATTTCTTTCCCCCTCTGACACAGCCACAAGTGCAGTTGCTCTGTTTCTGAGAAGCCCACCATATCCCAAAGGATGTGCTGCCTTTTCAGCTCTACTTTGGCATTGCTCTGTGCACAGCTCTTCCTTGCTGGATGTCACCTCCCTGGCGTGGTAACTGCAGCAAGAGCTGGTGGCAGATGCCACATCTCCTGCTCTGCCCCATCTCCCTCAGCTGGGGTTTGGGGCTCGAGGGTGCCCATAAGAAGCTTGATGGGGCCCTACATGCTGGACTGGGGCAGATCTTGTTCGTCCCTTTGGAAGGAGGTTTTGGATGATATCCAGTTCTGAAGCCATGGCAAAGGCTGAGGGCCAGGGGACTCATCCTGGCCAGCTGCAGCTTTGTGGTGAGTTTTAGCCTGATGGGATGCTCCAAGGTGGGTGCTCTGCTGGGTTGCATCAAGGGGGCAATGGAGATGGGAGCATGCTGGTGGCCTTGACTGGCATTGAGTGACTGTGGAGCTGTAAAGGAGTTTCTTGTGTCATTGGACACCAAACCAAATGGATAAATATTGGGATGCTGCATTCTCCTTGTCCAAACCATTCAGGCAAGCCAGGAATACATCACCTCCCAGCCTGGCTGTGCTTCTCCACCAATTTCTCAATGTTCCCCTTGGTGTCACCATCTCTCCCTGGTTGGGTTTGGATGGGAAATGCTCTGCACGTGAGGTCCCAGCAGTGGGGCCAGAATACTGGCTGTCTCCAGTCTCCATCCCACTCTCCCTGCTCATGGCTATGCTCTGATTTCTGCTCTGGTTTCTGCAGGAGTTTGCAACGCTGACACGGGAGCTCAGTGCGTGCCGGGAGCAGCTCCTGGAGAGGGAAGAGGAGATCTCGGAGCTGAAAGCTGAGCGCAATAACACCCGGGTAAGCATATAAAACCTGCTGTCTGGCTTTTAGTCCTCAGAAATGTGGGACACTGCAGGCTGCTGGGCCGATATCGGCGTTGACCGGGGGTAGTGAGAGCCTCACGCTTGCCCTCTTGCAGCTCTTGCTGGAGCACCTGGAGTGCCTGGTGTCAAGGCATGAGCGGTCCCTGAGGATGACCGTGGTCAAGCGTCAGGCCCAGTCGCCGTCCGGGGTTTCCAGTGAGGTCGAGGTGCTCAAGGCACTCAAGTCACTCTTTGAGCATCACAAGGCGCTAGATGAAAAGGTGAGACAGGCTGCTGGGACCTCTCCTGGCTTGCTCCGTGAGCATCCCCTGCTTAGAGCTGACCTTCTCCCAACCCTTCTCCTCCCTCCTGCTGGACATAATTTTCTGTAGTTGAGCTGGGTGGTGACATGGGGTCCCTCAGGAGGAAGGTCTTGGATATCCAAAAGCTGCAACACCCTCACTTTAGAAGCTTGTGGGGCTGCCAAGTGGGTGCTGTGGGTTTGAGGCTGTCAGGGATGGGGAGCTTGCTTCCATGGGTCACTCACATGTGGTGGTGAGCGCTGGCGTTTGGCACCCTGGTTCAGTCTTTTGCCTTACAACTGTTGTTCATTCTGATTCATTTGCATCAAGCATCTCCTTTGCTAAAAGATGTCTTCAAGCTGTCCTGACCATAGGTCTCCAAGAGTCAGCTTGGCCCAGGCTGTCCTCTCCAACATGCTTTCACCCTCCCAGGTGATGGGCTGGAGCATCCCTGAGCCTGTGTCCTGGATGTGAATCCACCTGAACCTGGATGTCAGCCAGACAAAAGGTGCTGGGAGCTTGCCTAGATCCTGGGCACCCTCATAATAGGTAAATAATGGCCTTTCCCATTGTCTTACACAACTGCAGGTCAGGGAACGCTTGCGAGCAGCCTTAGAGAGAGTGGCAACCTTGGAGGAGCAGCTCGTGGATGCACACCGGCAGGTAAGGTATTCGGGCAGCCTACCCTGGCCCCTTGCTGGGGTGCCTGCTGGGCTGGGACTGCTCTGTGTTACATTCATGAATTCATATTTATTTATCTGAAATACCAGCCTCAAATGATCAGGCAAATCAGAGAAATGGCATTTGGGCATTTTTAATGTAAGGCTTTTATTCTAAAATTGCTATTTAAATGAAGGATTGTCTGTGTTTAAGGAAATCTTGTAAATATGCTGAAAACTTGTGTCTCACAGGCAAGGTTTCTTTTGTTGTTCTGCTGTTTGGTATTCATTTCACTGACAAAAGCAACCTGACCGTGAATCATTCCAGGGGACTGAGAGTGGCTTGGGATTTTCCCTGCCTCAGCAGAGACCCAAACCTCACTGCTCTGAGCACCTCACCTTGGATCATCCATCTCCTTCTTTGCTGAGACCCTGGCACAGGGATTTTGTTGTCCCCAACATCTAGCACTTTTTATCCTGGAACTATATTAACCCTGCTTTTAGGCAGTTAGATCAGAAGTTTGTGCCCAGCCACTACTGCTAAAAGGAAAGAGCCATCCTTACAGCCTCTGCCTGGCCAAATTTTGCTCCCCTTTCCCATTCCCAGGATGTCTCATGGTACTTCCCCAGGCCCAGCAGGGAGGCAGTGCCTGGCCTTCAGTCACTTTGCAGGGAACTTTCCCCATCCTCCCCCAGCAGAGCAGGGTGCGATGTCAGTGTTTATCCCCTGCTCCTGCTGGCTATGTCTGCACCAGGTTTGGAGTCTCTCTGGCTGCACACTAGTGAAATGAGTTGGAAAGGAGTCCTGGGATGCAGGGCTCAGGTCCCCAAGGGCTCGCCAAGGAAACCTTACTGCTGGGGCTCAGGCTCTTTGCGTGCCTGTAGTAAGCACCTCTCTGTCCATGCAAGGCATACAGACTCCACCCTCCATCAGTGCTGAGCCTTCACAGCATCTCTGCTTTCCTCTCTCTTCTTCACCCAATCCCTCCAGTTCCTCCTCAGCTATAGGCACTAATGAGTATGATGGTGGAGGATGCCAGCAGGAAGCCATCTGCAGACCTGTGTGCACCATGGCTGGTCTCACCAGGGACAAGACCAGCTGGTCTCATCTGCTTTCTCTCATTAATTAAGCCCTATTGTCATGCAGGTGGCAGCTCTGCAGCAAGGTGCTGTTCGAGAGGCCCCAGTGGGTGAGCGGGATGAGAGGGAGCCCAAGGAGCCAGCACAGAAGCTTCCCTGGAAGGTGAGAGCCCCAGAAACCCCTGCTCTGACTGTGCTCACTGAGGCTATCGTTACTCCAGCCCCCTTGTTGCTGGCTCCAGGATGCTGAAAACATTTTGCCCTCTGCCCTCGGTCCAACCCCCTGGGAAATGCTCTTCCTGGTAGATACAGACCATTTCTGAGTGGAGGGGAGTTTGTGCTCCTGCCTGAATGTTCCTAGGGGCTCTGCTTCCCAGGGATTCTCTGGGAAGTCCTCAGCCATCCCTATTCCATCATGCCTGTGAGAAGCCACATCCTTGGCTAGCAGAGACTGTTGACAGGGGGTCCCACAGCCCCATGTCTCCACTCCCGACCAGTTCACTGCGTCCCAGCAGGGCCATCTTCCCCCAGTGCATAGCTGCAGGCAATGCCAGCCTATGCTCTGGGGCAGCCCGGCATCCGCCTCCCTCTCTGCTGCCTTGCAGCGGCTCTCCAACGGCTCCGTCCACCCGGATGATGAGGCAGGACGGGTGGTGGAGCTGCAGGAGCTCCTGGAGAAGCAGAATTTCGAAGTGGTCCAGGCCAAGGAGCGCATCTCTGCATTGGCTGCCAGCGTCGCCGAGCTGGAGGAGGATCTGGGCACCGCCAGGAAAGATCTGATCAAATCGGAGGAGATGAGCAGCAAGTACCAGAGGGACCTCCGAGAGGTTAGACACTGCCCTCTCGCACTGCCAAGCCTGTGGCAGTTGCAGAGACATTCATAGGAGCTTCCACATGCTCTGGGCTGGGAAGGGATTGTAACTCCTGTTGTATGCAGGGTGAAGGTCTGTGTTCCCCAAAAGAGGCCACTGCCTTTGGGAGATTGTCCCCAAGTCCATCAGCAGGGCTTCCCTGAGGTTGTAAGCAGACACCAAGATACCCAGGTGTGCTGCAGACCTGGGGCAGTGAGCTGTGTCCATGCTAGAAAGTTTTCCTGTGATTGCTTGACTCTCACTTTGTCGCTCTCCCACTCTGCTGTCCCTCGTCCCTGTATGAAGCAGGGTTTTCATTGCATGCTTGGACTCAGGGGTGACCCAGGCTTGCAGGAGCTTGGTGACCCAATTATTCCCACATTGGGAATGGTAGACATAGACCAGGATGTGACAGCCCCATCACTTCCCCAGGCTCTGGCTCAGAAAGAGGACATGGAGGAGAGAATCACCACACTGGAAAAACGCTACCTGGCAGCCCAGCGAGAAGCAACCTCCATCCATGACCTCAATGACAAGCTGGAAAGCGAGCTGGCCAACAAGGAGTCCCTGCACCGCCAGGTACCAAAGCTGGACCCAAAGTCTCCCCACCACCGCAGGGACTTGGGAGGGAGAGGTGGGTGCTGGGGATGGGAGAAGCGGGCAAGCCTTGGTGCGAGGCACCCACCCTGCCCTGTCCCACAGTGTGAGGAGAAAGCCCGGCACCTGCAGGAGCTGCTGGAGCTGGCGGAGCAGAAGCTGCAGCAGACAATGCGGAAGGCAGAGACGCTGCCTGAGGTGGAAGCAGAGCTGGCCCAGCGCATTGCTGCACTCACCAAGGCAAGTGTGCAGGATGGTCAGGGACCAGAGCCAGAAAGGGAGTGCAGGAACCAGAGGAAGAGGCAGGTCTGGCCATGCCCCTGGAGCGATGGAGCCCCTGGCAGGCCCAAGGCACCC
The DNA here is from genome assembly GCA_035590215.1 of Microhierax caerulescens. Lineage (NCBI taxonomy): Eukaryota > Metazoa > Chordata > Aves > Falconiformes > Falconidae > Microhierax > Microhierax caerulescens. The sequence continues at coordinate 1,131,782 of JAVJGJ010000035.1, forward strand.
CACTGTCCTCCCCAGGCTCTGAGCTTTGCTGTCCTCTGCCTTCCCCATGGCTGCAGGGACAATACGCTGTTTCTAAAGTTCTCAATGTATCCTGCATGCATAGGGGGGTTTGCCCCCTCCCCGCAGCTCCTTTCTTCAAGGCAGGCATAGTCCTGTCAGTGTGGATAGCCTTCGGGTTGTGCTGGGACCACTCTGGGATGAGGAGGAAGAGGAAGGATCCAGGGTGGATCTGGGAAGGTTCAGGCCTGGAGGGAGATGTGGGTATGGCCAGCACTACCCTTCCTGGGCACTAGAACAGGTGCCTAATTACTCACAGAGCAACTCTCCCTCTCCCATCACCTTGCTAGCTGGGCTGTTTTGGGTGCAGAGCACAGAGTGAACCATGGTGGGGATGCAGACAGTGGGAGAGAATGCTGCATCCCACAGAAGGATAAGGATGCAGGAATGGAGGGAAGGATGCAGGAGGACCCCACGTGGTTTTGGGGAGCGTCATCCAAGAGGGCTTCTCTGCTTTTCCCAGGCAGAAGAGAGGCACGGGAGCATCGAGGAGCACCTCCGGCAGCTGGAGAGTCAGCTAGAGGAGAAGAACCAGGAGCTGGCCAGGGTAAGTGCTGCTCAGCCTGGATGGGGGAGTCCTGGCAGGTTCTGATCTGACCTTGGCTTCCCCTTGTCTGGGTGGCTGGGTACCTGCGCACACCACAAAGGGTCAGGCAGGCAGGATCTCTTTGAATCCTGCCCTCTCTCCTGTTCATCCCTGGCTGGGAAATGGCTGAGACTGGAAGAACCCCACAGAGGGTCTGATCAGTGCTGTAAGGGGTGGATTTGTCCTCTAAAGCTGAGCCAGATGGGTCAGCTCTGACACCACCAGCAGGCATGGGATGACAGGAGGGCACTGAGCCCCACGTGGCCAGAGGAGCAGATCTGCTGGATCTGATGGGGCCGGTCGCTGTTTGCCATTGCAGGCCCGCCAGCGGGAGAAGATGAATGAGGAGCACAACAAGCGGCTCTCAGACACTGTGGACCGTCTGCTGAGCGAGTCCAATGAGCGGCTGCAGCTGCATCTCAAGGAGAGGATGGCAGCCTTGGAGGAGAAGGTAGTGGCTGGGGGGCAGGGGGTCCTCTGGGGGGCTGGCGGGGGGTTGAGGGGTCTGCAGCCCCTCCAGTGTGGAGTCTCAGCCAGCCACAGCCCAGGGCTTTGGAAGTACCTGTGCAGGGATGGAGGAATGATCACATGCAGTACGCCAGCCGGGCACTGGGGTTGATGGGAGTGCAGGGAAGCTTGCTCTGCATCATACCCTCGCCTCTAGCCAGCCCTTGCCCGGTAAGACCCACTCCCCACCACCTTTCATCTCCAGCAGCAGCAGGATTTGTCCTGCTCCATTCCCTTGCTTCCCTGTGTCTCTTTTGGCACAGCCTTGACTGCAGCCTGCACCTGGCTGTTGGAGCAAAACTATACTGCATTTTGCAGGAGAAAATGCAGCGTTCATCCTCTGCCACCTGCCTATCCCCTACACATGCTGCCTTGAAACCTTCCAGCCCCCCAAGCCCAGACTGATCTGCTTTCTCCATGCCAGGGCACAGTCCATGAGCAGCCTTCCAGCTCCTTCTGGGGAACTGAGCTTTCCTTTGAGGAGCCAGCTGGAGTTGCTGCTGTCCCGGCATGAATGCAGTTAGCTTGGAGAGCAGGTGGCTCAGAGCAAGGATTAACCTCGCAGTGCCAATGGGAGGCCAGGCCTTGATAATTCACCTCTATCTGGGTTCTGCAAGGGCCAGGCTCCCTTTAGTAAGTCAGCACAGAGGGGTTGCACCCCCCAGCTGATGCCTCCAGGGCTGGGTCTGTCTCCCCTGCTGCTCTGCATCTCCTGTACCCAGCCAGATCTGGCTATGCCAGCATGTCCAGTCATTCAGCAGATAGGTCTGAGTAGCTCTGGGTGAAGAGCAGGACCCAACACATGAGGCCAAGTCCAAATTCCCACCCCAGTAAGTGACAGCAACCAGATAGGTGGCACGTTGCAAAAGGGCGTCATCTGCTTCCCAGCCTGCTGCTGGCACTGGCTCACCCAGAGAGTTTCTCCGGGTCTTCCACAAGCAAAAACGATCTTATTTGGTTGCCAGCATCTCCCAAAAAAGAGCATGAGGTCAGGCAGCTGCAAACGCATCTTCTTTCCCCCCTGCCTATTCCCTAGCTTAGATGTAGGAAACATTTTTGCCCTTGATCCAGCTGCTTGAGAAGTTGATCTCCTCTCAGACGCATTTCCTAATCTTCAAGCCCTGCCCACCAGATCTCTAATCACCACTTGCCCTCCATGGCCATGACCTGGCCACAGTGTGGGGCAGGAGTTGAGCTACGGCAGCCCTGCTTGAGGAGCAGGAGGTCTGCAGAGAAGACCGGTTCGCCGGCAGGTAGGTGAGGAATAGATCAGGGAGCCATTGCTGTCCCTCCTGCCAGGCATCCATCACACCATCCACACAGCAGCTCCACACTGGCCATTCCCGGGAGGCTGCATGGCCGTTTTCTAAACGGTCTCTCTTTTTCTTTCCTGTTTTTGTTCCCTTTTCTTTTGTTTGGTTTTTCAAAGAACACATTGTTACAAGAGCTGGAAAATACCCAAAAGCAGATAGAGGAACACCAGCACGACAAGGTAAATGCCGCTGCAGGGAGCCTGCCCTAGTGACTGCGCTTCCTCACTCCTAATCCCCGGCTAGTGGCAGTCGCACCTCCTAAAATACCCTAGTTTCGGAGGAGCTGGGATCCCGAAGCACCCAGCAGCAGGAGGCCACAAACTAACCCACGCAGTGGCTGGATGGAAGCTGCCACCCACCTCCCCGGAGACCCCCGGTTCGGTTCCCTAACAGGCATGTTCAGTCCCGTCTCCATATTTGTATCACGCTCATCCATCCCTGACCCCCCTGCCGAGGACAGCAGTGAGGCCAGGGTGGCTTCGCCCGCGTGTCTAGAGGAGGGTTTACCCCAGTGCTCTTCGGTGCAGCCTGGCTGCGAGGGACAGTGCTGCTCAGGCAGCCATGTCCCCTTTGTCCCCAAGGCTGTCTCAACCCCCTCGCTCAAACCGGGGGGGGAAATCTGCTCCATGCCCAGCTTGCAGAAGGCCCCATAGGTCTTTGCACCTCCCCTGCTCTCAGATAAAGCATCTAAGTAGGGTCTGCAACATGAGTCCACGCTGGCCTGTGCTGGAAAGCTGGGGGGTTGCAGCTTTTTGAAGCAATGGGATCTTTCAAGATGCGCCCCTAGTCCCATGCATGGTTGGGGGGATTGGGGGGGGCTGCTTTCCCCCTTGCCCAGGGTCTTGGTCTCCCAGATACTCCCTGCCTGTGGTGAGGATGTGCAAGCACTTCTCATGCTTCCCAGCCATGTCTGCTCAGCTCCAGGCAGAGGCAAAGCTCTGAGACTCGCATGATGCTGCCTGCATGTTGCCCACCCCGGTGCAACCCGTTTGCCTACAGGACTGGATCCTGCTGTGCCTGGAGTATCCCATCTCCCCTGCCGCCCTGCCCCCCGGCAGCCTGCCCCCTCACACCTCCTGAAGGACAGCACAGCCACTTAGTGCAGGCACAGGTTCCCAATGAGGATGGGGCTGGCAGCTGGAGGGACAGGGCCAGCATCAAATTTGGCTAGCAGGTCCTTTGCTGCCAGCCCTTTGCCAAGACGAACGTGCACATGCTGTCTGGAGCACAACCAGAGCATCCTAGTGGGACCAGTTTTCCTTCATTTTTCAAAGCAGCATCGCTTCAAGCATGCATGTGTCTGTCTGTCTGGCCTGTGATCACTTCCTCCCTTCGCAGCATCGCCCCAGCATCATCATTCATTGTTGCCTGCATGAGCTGTTTCTTTACCGATGTGTCAGAGGTGCTTTAAACCTGGGATGGGGATTTTTAAAGGGAATATAAACCTGGAAATAGCTAAGGATGTGGATTGCCCCAAACCTGGCAGCTCTTCAGAGCAAAACCAACCCCTGCCTGTTTCTTGTCTCACCCCAAACAGCGACGGTTGTCTGATGAGATTGACAAACTGAGGCTGGAGGTTGATCAGCTCAAGACCAGAAGTGGGACGTTTGTGGAGAGCGTGCACACAAGGTAAGGGCCACCCACCAAAACCCTGCCAGTCTGTGTGCTTGCATCCTGCATCCATGGCTTTGGGGGCGTTTTGCTTTTTTAGGGCTCCAAAATGCTGTTGGCATCAGGCATTTCTGGTTTCACCAAGCCTCAGTGCAGGACTGCAGGGTGGTTCATTGCAGCAGGGTCAGCCTCAGCTGTACTGTCCCCATCGTGAATTATCCTGGGGTGGGACACAGGCTGTTGGGAATAGCCCAGCCCAACTGAGTGGCCCCAAATCTGCTCTTCTATGGGTGAAAACCCACTGGGCTTTGTTTCTTTTTCTGCACAAAGGGCTTAATTTTCTATGAAAGCTGGATGTTCACCGAACACGTTTCCCTCTGTGGTATGCTGGGGATGGGCTGGTGGAGGAGGAATCTCTTTTGAGGTGTTGCAGGCAAAGGACAATGACCGCCTCATTTTTTCGCCTCCTTTCTACAATAGTCCTCCCACACCCTTTTCATTTAAAGTCAGCTGGGAGATGGGGAGGTCTCAGCCCAAAGCACCGGGAGGAGAGGTGAGTCCATCGGGTCTCAGCCTCTGGCACGGCCCAGGGTACCCGGCACTGCTGCAAGAAACCAGGGGGTTAGAAAAGGAAGGTGCCACCATGAGATGCACCTCACCGTGCTGCTGCAGCCACCTGGGAGATCACATCCTCTCCTGACCATTTTCAACATGGGTTAGAGGCAGCAAGGGATCAATGAGAGCAACATCCAGAGGGGAAAATTCACCTCTCAGGAAGGCTGGAAAAGATGGAAAGGAGCCGGTGTAACTAGTTTCAAATCTGTTCAGCAGCTGTGGCAGAGGGGGGGGCCTGGAGGCCCCGTGTCTGTCATGGAGGGAAGAAACGGGGAGAGTGAGGGAGAGCTTGTGGGGATGAAGGACGGCTGAGTGCCAGAGGAGTGTCTGGAGCATGTGTGTGACCTCTTTGTATGGGTCTGTAAGATGGATGGACAAGTTGGGGTCGGTGGGGATTTTTTTATTATTTCTTGGATGAAAAATCATCAGAAAGTTTGAGTTACAGAGCCCAGAATAATTCCCCAGCTGAAATGTTAGCTTTTGTCTAAGGCGCCTTTATCAGTTTTTAGCTTGGGAGCAGCTTGTCAGTGGCTCCACAACTTAAATCCCCTTGAAACTTGGGCTGTGCCTTCATCTGCAAAAACCAAACTGATGCCAAGCCAAGCTGCTTGCGTTAGTGGTTTTGTCTGGGCTCAGTAGGATGCTGTGGTGGGGAGCCCAGATCTGTATCTGCACTGCAAACTGGACCCACCGCGGTGGAAAAACTGCTATTTGCCTTGGACAACTGCTTTTGTCATAAATCAAAAAAAGCCTCATGCCTCCTATGGCAGTGCATATAGACAGTAATGTCCCCTTGCTCCGGGAAGGCACTTTGCTCAGCTGTCTGGTTGGGTCTTCAGGGTGAGGAGGAGCAACCATGCAGCAGGGAGATATGCAGTGGGTACCACAGGCGGCAAAAAGTGGCCTCATGTCCAACAGCAGCTGCTGTATTGCTCTGCCCAGCATGGGGACCCGCTCCCAAGCACCAGCCCGAGCCTGGAGGAGGAGGATGGAGTCCCAGACAGTTTCTACTGAGAGATCCCAAAGAATGCTTATGTCCCCACACCTGGAAAATGTTTCAAATGGGATTTTATTCATCAGGGTTTGGGGTTTTTTATTTCATGAGAGTGTTGAAAATATAAAAAGGAGAAAAGCTGTACATGTTGGGAGGTGCAAGCTGTTCTTGAGAGGGAAGGACAGGAAAGGACTGTTCAGCTCATGGCTTCACAGCAGACTCACTGCGCCAGGTGGTTTTGGCCAGAGCTTGGCTGGCTGCCCCCGTGGGTACTGCAGCGAAGGGGGAGGCAGCAGCAGGCCAGGGCCCAGGGCTGAGCTTCCTACAGCCTGTGAGCACATCGCCAGGGCCAGCATGGGGGAATGGGGCATCTTTTTCCAGAGCCTGGTTCTGCATCGTTTCATGAGAGCAGGCAAGCATCGCTGGGG
>JAVJGJ010000035.1:1142416-1157775 GCA_035590215.1 Microhierax caerulescens
AAGAGTGGTGCCATCATGTCCGCTCTGTCGGACACAGAGATCCAGCGGGAGATCGGCATCAGCAATGCGCTGCATCGCCTGAAACTGCGTCTGGCCATCCAGGAGATGGTCTCGCTCACGAGCCCCTCAGCACCACCCACCTCACGGACGGTAAGTGCTCCGTGCTACAGACCTCCATGGAGCAGGACAACATACTGGTTTACCTCATTCCTCTGGCTCGTTGTGACCACAGTGGTCCCTCGGTCACCAGGGAGTCCCAGTGTTAGAGCCAGACATGGCCGTGGAGGGGGTGACGTTCCCTCATGGGCCAGTCAAATCACCAGACACTTGTCCTCAGGCACAAAGATTGCTTATGGCCATCAAGTGTGAAGCACTTTCCTGTCTTGAGGCACCAGAAAATGCTCTTTTCCTCACACTGTGAGACTGTCTGCAAGAGGCTGACCCTGCTGAGCAGCCCATGAAGAGCAAAGCTCGGGGACAGTCTGCCCTGGAGAGGATAAAATTCCATCCAAACAGCACATGTGTGATTTACAGGGCCAACTCAGTTATGCACAGCCTTTTTCTCAATACCAGCCTTTTCCTGGGATCACGTAAAATTCCTGGGGCAAATCAGAGCAACTGCAGGTCCCAGTTTTGCCCTGGATAGAACATGGAGCAGATGGAGGGATCGTGTCTTGTGCTGGTCCCCAAACCCCTCGAGGGGTTAATGGTGCCCCAGTAATGTCAAGACACATCTGTAGAAATGCAGCCAGCAGAAGGAAAGGCCCCAAGCGTGCTGTGTCCCTTCAGCTGGCCATGGCTGGGCTCACAGCTGTTAGAGACAAGCCTGCAGGCTCCATGAGCGTAACACCAAAGTATAAAAGCAGCCAAAAAGGGCCAGTGGTCCTTGCTGCGCTCTCTGTGGCTGCACGGACAGCCCAGGGTTCCCACAGGCAGCAGGGTCCCACCAGCCTGAGCTGCAAGGACGCTGCAAGGAGTGCAGCTTCAAGCGCAAGGGTGGCCTGATCCTCCGTCAGCCTGAGCCAGGCTTATTTCCAGCATGGTTGTTAACTGAGGCCATGGCTCCATGGTGGTTTACCCTGACCACTCTGCTCTTTTCCCTGCAGTCCTCTGGAAATGTCTGGGTCACCCACGAGGAGATGGAGAACATGGCGACTTCCACCAAGACGGTGAGGCTGACTGGCCCCACTGCTGCTGCACAGCGTATCAGTTACCGAGCTGAGCTCCGGGTGTGCATTAACACACTAAACCCCGGGAGGGAAGGGGATCTTTGCTGCATCTCGTGTGTCAGCTCTTGGCCAGCACCGTGCACCTGTTTGGAAAACATCTTTCAACCTTTAATATCCCAACAATTTCTAAAACTGGCTTAAAAACCATCAGACGTATTTTCCTTTGTCGAGCCCCTGTGGGTTTTGCTGGGTTTCTAGAGTGGATTGTCTGTCAGTTGTGAGTTAGAGGAAAGAACTGAAAGACAAAAAACGAGAGAGATCTCAAAATGGATGCATGAGATTGAGTCGCACATTGGCCACTCTGCACCCAGAGAAGTCACTCTCTAATCTCCCATTGGCCTTAGCACACCCAAACATTGTCCCCACTGTCCCTACCACTGGCTGATAGCTGGGGGTCCCTCGGAGGCTTGTGGCTATGCTTCTAGAAGCTCTGGCTCCTTTGGAGAGGTGCAGCCATGCTCTCCTCCCTGCAACTGAAAACATGGGCCCCACATCCATGTCTCAGAGCAGGGGCAGCATTTTGGATTTGTTGTGTGAATTAGGCATTTTATTGAAGCTTTTGTCTGCTGGTAGCACAGACTTGTAACTGGCAGATGCCTTTTGGGAAGGGAACACTCAGAGACACGACAGGGGTGTGACACTTTCCTTTGCTGGGTTTTGTGAGATTGAGCAAAACCAGCACAGGTTGACAAGGGAGGAAATAGCTACAAAATTAGTGAATTGGGTTGAGCAGCCCCTCTGGGAGTTGTGATCCATGAGCTGAAGCTTGGGTTTCTCTCTGCATCCATCTGTCTTTGGGGGACCCAAGAAGTGCCCATATTTCCCAGGGAAGATGTATGAGCCCCAGCGTCTGTTCCGCCTCCAGCCCAAGGCCCATCCAGAAAGCCTCACCCCGTATCCTCCTCACTTGTCTAAGAGATGGGGTGAAACCTGTACCCATCAGGGTCGGGGCGTCCCCAGCACCCTGTTGACAAGGCTGAGCTCCCTGAGCCGTGCAGCCATGAGACCAGCCCCCATCCCTTCTGGGTCACGCTGTGCCACGGGGTCCCACGCTCAGCATGCACAGCACACGATTTCATGGTGCAGGGCCGCCAGGTACTGACTTTACCTGTCCTTTCTATTGACATGCTGCATGTGTCACACTTAGGACACAGAGGAAGGCAGCTGGGCACAGGTGAGGTCCCATGTCACGCTTTTCTGTGGGCAGTAAATGGGGGGGTTATGGGAGGGAGAGCTGGACATCATGGGGCATACGGGAGATGAGCTTGGGGCATCAGTATTTGCCAGGTCTTTGTTGGAATCTGAACCTGCACCCTGTGGTTGCTCCTCTGAGCCATCTTTCAAGTACAGGGTGGTCCTCATGGTGGTCCTCCTGGGACCTTTCATCAAGCAGTGTCATCTGCTTCAGGCAGAGTGGCTTTTTCTAGTGTTAAAACACCAAAGAGTGACCAGACACCCTGCATGGGAGACAGGTTTCTAGCTGCACAGACATTTAGTGTTCACCTTTCTTTTAGCCCCAAGTTCAGGATGCGAACCATTCTCATGAACTGAAAGGTGGGAGGGAAGAGTCCTGCTTGGATCCATCTCTTCTGGTTTTATCACTTTCAAATGTTTTACTTTTCTTCTGGTGGGTTTTATTTTATTTTTGGACCCAGGATCAGCTTCTGCCCCAAACTGATGTTATTTTCATTTTTAAGTCATAAAGCAGATCTTTTGGTGATTTCTAAGCTTCCTAAAAATCAATTGGAAATGCACTGAAACCTTTTACTTAGTTAGTTGTTTCAGCTTTCATGAATATGTTTTTTCCAGAAGCAGCTAGTCGTAAAGTCCAGCTATCCATTATGCTTGCTTTTTGGCTACTGCCTTGTCTCCTTGGGGGACACCAGCAGACACAGACCACGGCCAACAGGACTGTTCCCTTCAGCTCCTTCGACAGAAACTCGGGTTAAACTCCTCTGGCCTAGGTTTGGTCCTTAGGACAGTGACCCCCAGGCTGCAGCACTGAAACTGTCACTGGTTTCCTAGGAGTCTGCAGCTCCACCAAGCCCTGGTTTCTCCCTAGCTTCTCCATTTGCTTCTCCACAGACACTGGCCTATGGGGACATGAACCATGAGTGGATTGGGAATGAGTGGCTGCCCAGCTTGGGTCTCCCACAGTATCGCAGCTACTTCATGGAGTGTCTTGTTGATGCACGGATGCTGGACCATCTCACCAAGAAAGATCTCAGAGTGCACTTGAAGATGGTGGATAGCTTCCACCGGTGAGTCCTCTCCTTTGGGAGGTTGCTGGGGTGCAGTGTGTGCACATGGAGCAGAGGATGGGGCAATCTGAGGGGTTGTCCCATCTTGGCCTGCCCTGGTGCTCTAGGCTAAGCTCAACCACCTGGTCTGGAGCAGCTCATATGGGCTAATGTTCTCCTTCGTCACACTCCTTGCAGCAAAACTGCAGAGGATCAAGCCTTCTGGCTGTGGAGCAAACCTTGGGCTCATCCCACCTGGTACCCCGCTGGCAGGCAGAGCAGTCATCTGCCAGCAGCCCAGCTTGGAGAAGGCTTATGCCACCCCAACCACCCGGCTCAGATACCAGTATCCAGCCCTGGCATGGGATACCACCGTCCACCCCGGCCCCCAGGGTGGTGTCTGTGGCCCTGCCAGGGGCTCCCTGCTCTGGGGATGAGCCCTTTGCCCTGGAGCAGCCCCATGGGCTGGTTCTCCCTTCCCTCTCCTGCCACCAAGCACGGAGTATCATTATTTGGATCCATGCGCTCTCTGGCAGGTAGAACAGGGTAAAACTGGTGGAATGGGGAATTACCATGGAAGGGAAGGACATTCCCGATTTTCCAGCTAAGATCTTCCCTTTGGGTTGTGTCTGTGGTGACCCAACCCTGAAGTGAAGCATCCTTTGGGGACAGAGCAAGCAGGGAAGTGGGTCCCTCTGCAGGTCCCTCCGAGCCACCCACCCCGCGACGCTGAGCCCTCGTGAGGGTTGGGTGACATCTCGTGTCCTTGCAGGACCAGCCTGCAGTATGGCATCATGTGCCTGAAGAGGCTCAACTACGACCGCAAAGAGCTCGAGAGGAGACGAGAAGAGACCCAACACGAAATCAAAGGTCAGCAGCCACGTGCACAATCCAGCTCTGGAAAAGGAGATGAGAAACCTCCCAAGAGACGCCCAGTGATGGTCTCTCTCCTGTCCCTTATTGTTAACTGCATTTGCCTTGGAAAAATTGTGATTTCTAAGCAACCATGCCCACAAGGCTGTTCTCCAGTGGGGAGCTCCCTGCAGTATTTCCCCAAGAGATTGCTCCAAGTGCCTTTACGCAGCTTACTCCAGTCAGGCATGAGGAGGGAGGAAGGGTGTCAAGACAGAATAGATCCAGTCCGAGCATCAGATCATCTTATCCTGCCTATTTCGGATGCTCAGGATGCCCCCCAGCTTGCTCAGCCTTCCCTTCCTCATTGGCTGTCCTGAGATTCCCTGTGCATCTGGCTGCTGCTTAGATTACATCTCATTATTGATAATGCCCCTAATTACACCAGCAGCCGTGGGTTCTTAGGATTAATTTTCACAGTTGTTTTCTGCCTGTTATTTCAGCATTTAGTTTGGTAAATTGAAGTGAGCTGTTCCTGGCACCCTAGCAGCCGGTACTGCTGCTGGCTCAGGAGAGAGACTCCCAGGATCAGCCTGGGGCAGTGCAAAAGGGATTCCAGACATCATCAGGCTCCCGCACAACCAAGAACGTGCTCTGAGCTGCCCCTGAGACATGCCCTCGCTCTTTTGCAGATGTGTTGGTGTGGACCAATGACCAGGTCATTCACTGGATCCAATCCATTGGGCTTCGCGAGTATGCAAACAACCTCGTCGAGAGCGGGGTGCATGGGGCGCTCCTGGCCCTTGATGAGAACTTCGACCACAACAGTCTGGCACTCGTGTTGCAAATTCCCACACAGAACACACAGGTAAGAGCAGCATCCTTGGGGGATTTTGGAGGAGGGTATCCAGCGTGGGACAGGGCTGTGGTGGAACTCCACCTACCTAGCTCTACCTTTCAAAGGAGAGCACTTGGATGGCGTGTAGACTTTCCCTCTGTCATTCTCAGGCTTTCCTGAATTTGTGCTGGAAACTGTTTCCATCGATGGGGAATGCTCATTTCTTGTTAATTTTTTGTTAATTTCAGGCTCGACAAGTGCTGGAGAGGGAGTTCAACAACCTGCTCGCCTTGGGCACAGATCGGAGGCTGGACGATGTGAGTACCAAACCTCCTATGTCCAGATCATGCTGAGTGCCTCTTCTTGTGCAAGAAACAGGAGAAGCAGGACTGCTGATCTCCCCCTCCTTGTCCAGGGGTGTCAAGTAGTGTGTCACAGGCTCTCTAGAGCAGTCGCATGAGCAGTATCAGTGGAATAAGCTAAAACTATTAGACAAGGCCCCGAGGAATGTGCTGCCAAGCTGTGGAGGCAGGTGAAGAAGAACCTTGTGCATCATTTCTAGCCTCATGCTCAGGGGGCTGAATTTCAAGCAGACTCACCTGGCTTTCCTTGTCAACTGCTTTAATGTTGCCATTTAGAGTCACAGATATTCTGGGCACGGCACATCTGCAGTGGTGGGTTAGAGATGCCCTGTTAAGCATCCAGAAAACTGTTCACATTGAGTCACTGAGGGCTGGAATTCATCTAGATTTCTCTAATGTGTAGCTTTCCTCCCTAAGATATGATAGCAGAGCTAATCAGGGCTCTTTTCAGAGCATGGAGGGGAGCAGGCACTTCCAGATGCCATCACCTGGCCAAGGTTAGATGCATCCCTTGGGGTCTTTACTGAGCCATGTGTGTTGATGTCTCCAAGGCATCTTTGCAGGCAGGCTGGAGAGAAGAAATGGGCAAGCTCGAAAGGATAAAGCCTATGTCATGGGATCCCAGAGAAGTCTCCTATGTCCTTGGTCCAGTTTGAAGACACACTTCTGCAATGGTAGAGTTGGTCCTCATGTACAGGCCCACCCTTGTTAGGTGGAAGTAGTGCTAGTGTGTCACAGGGGGAGAAGGTCCTGCTGCCACAGATGCTGGGCCCATAACCTGCTCCTCCCTCACAGGGTGATGACAAGACCTTCCGTCGAACCCCGTCCTGGCGAAAACGCTTCCGCCCACGAGACGTTCACAGCATCAACATGCTCAGTGGCTCGGCCGAGACGCTGCCCGCCGGCTTCCGTGTCACCAGCGTGGTGCCCCTGCCCCCTCCATCCGCCTCTGCCAAGAAAATGCCCCCGGAAGGTAGGTCACCCCCATCCACCCAGGGTCCTCTCACACCTCTGCTCAGACCTCATGGTGAATATGGGGATTGATGCGCCACCAGGAGAGGAGAGGCAGCGAGGCTTGCTGGTCACCTGTGATGCTGAATCCGTGTGATCCATGAGCCGTTGTCTGCTGTAAATGATATTTTCAGACTCTGGTCTGGTGTGTGATTTCTTAGGTTTGAATTGCCAGGACAAGGGAGACGGCTGGACTGGGGATATGTGTCACTCACCCTGGGTCTGGCATCCAGGTCTGAGCCTGTTGGAGTAGCACTGGGGGCTGTCAGGGAGCAGCAGCCCACTCTGGGCCAGTCTTGTCCATCCGGCCTTTTGGAACCCATCCCCAAAGGGACAGAATTAACCAGCTCGATCCAGTCTGAGTGCTGCTGAGCAGCCCCTCCCCCAGGGCTGGCAGGGACCTGCTTTGACTCGCTTGCTGCCTGTGCTGCTGGCTGTCGTGTTTTAGCTGAGCACTCACGTCCCCACCACACGACTCCTCCCTACAAGGTGTCTTGGCCCCTTCCAAAGCTGTAGGAAGGCACAAGCTCCAGCTGGTTTGTCCCCTGGACCAGGCACCCTGGTGCCCCTGTCCCAAGCCACCCACCACATCCCCAGTGGTGCAGAGCTGGCTTCAACAGGCTCAGAAATGAATGTGTGAATGAGAATTAAAAAGTTATGCTTTCACCTTCTGGCCCCAAACTCCAGGTTCAGCTCTCCTCCTACCTCCAGATTTGATCAAATTTCACAGCTTTTCACCCAGTGGTTTGGGTCAAACCTGTTCAACCCTTTCCACCCCGTCCCTCAGAGCTGCAGTTCCCACCCAGCTGAGGACAAGGGACAAAATCCCTGGGTCTGACAGCACCCAGACATGGGTAGCAGGGTGCTCGCTGGCCAGGAGTGGGGATGGCAAGTGGCAACTTGCCACATACGCTGGAGCCTTGGGAGCATCAGAGCTGGGCAAACATGCCTCTTCCTTTGACCCTCATCTCCATTTGGCTTCAGCACACAGATGCTGCCTAATAAACATTTTGGTGGAAAGCTGAGGGCTAATTGGAGCAGTTGCTAATTGCATGCTCTGCTCTTTGACTCACTTCCAGTTGGTGCCTCTGGGTCGCCAAGGCTGGAGACCTCCACAGTCCGGACATATTCCTGCTGAGGGTCAGCGTGACAGGAACCAGCCCAGCCCTGGGTAAGTGTGAGGAGGACCAAGGCCTCGGAGCTGGATGGGGACCGAGAGGAGAACATGAGGCCCAGCGTCCTCTGTCAAGCATCACCCAGGCAGGGTGTCTGCCTTCAACAGGTTTGCCTTGCCATGGAGGACCATGGAGACCTTAGTGGCGGGGGAACAGCCCACTGCTGCTGCCTGAGGTTTACAGGACCCTGAGATGATGCAGGAGGGATGCTCAGCATCCCAACCATGTACAGTTTGTCCAGTCCCTGGACAGACAGCTCCACTGGGGACCCCAGAACGCCATCCTAGATGGGGGATCCCACTGGGGTGAGGGAAGATTAGTCAAGCACTTCAAAGATGCTCCTGGGATCCTGCTGTACCCTGGGGCATGGTTCCCCTGTGCCAGGAAGATTCATTACTGACTGCATCTGGGTTTGCTGGCCTGTGGGTGCACGGGTGGAGGTGAGCCGCCATCCTCACGGGGCCTTTCCCACTTTGTTTCTCAGCACATCCCCCCTATCAGTATGGCCACGTGCTGGCTGCCTTTCAGGACAAGAGCCCAGCCTGCACCTGTTCCTTGGCCCAAACCAACAAACGCTGCAGTCTCGCTGCGGTGGACCGAAAAGGATGTTCTCCCTTCTGCTTGTGCACCCCACCGCTTCCCCCAGCTCCCCATGGCTCCCGCCTAAGGCTTGTCCACCCACCTCTCCCCACACTGGCCGGGCTTTGGGTGCGCTCGCTGGGTGCCTGCTCCGTCGCTGGCAGAAGCGTGGTGCAATCACGGAGCAGCAGAGACACCCCAAAAGTGGGCTGCGATATTTGGAAACCTTTCTCCTGCCTGGTTCATGTTGCCAATACACCATGGGCTGCTGCACTGACTCGTCTGAGCCCCCTTGGGCATCAGGAGTGCTGCTGCCCACAGGACTTGAAGCCAAGAAAGATTCAGGCTCGTGAAAATCCTCACAGCGGGGTGGCCGGGCAGGGAGCTGCCCCCAGCGGGGGCCGGTGCCAGGGTTGGCGCTGCGTGGGGTGGAGCAGAGACTGGCCATCGTAGGGGCGAGGAGGGTGGCTGTCTGCCAGGGTGCAGGTGGTCAGGGTGCTGCATTTTGGGGTGCTGCCAGATGCCATGTAGAGGGGAGGCTGTGCCTGCAAGCCATGGGTCCATGAAGGGCGTGGGGGAGGGCTGGAACCGCCCCATAGGCTCACTGCTGGCCGGGACGGTACCCAGCACCCACGGGAGAGGGGACCTTCCCTGGGTGCCTGGGGAGACACAGCGGGGGGCACCCACCACCCCGGGACGTGCCCATCCCTTCCCCTCTGGGACCAGAGGAGATGCTCTCCTCTCCTGCCTCCAGGCTGTGGGCAGGGATCAATCCAGGCGGCCCTTCACTCTTCCCATTTCTTCCCCGTAGGGTAGGATCTCTTCGTCTCCTCATGCCACGTTTGCCTTGTGTGGCCCCTATTTCTGATGTGATATTTATTGATGGCTGGAATGACCTTATACTTATCATGTGCTGTCTGGAAGTGCAATATCTGAGAGGCTATACAGTCACGATGTCTTTTCAGTGTATTATTTGCCTAATACAGTATTAAATATTTTTTTAATTTGAAGAGTCAGTGAGCCCTTTATATCGATGCCCTACTTCTTTCGTCATATTATTGGTACTGCATGGACTCCAAACCCTGGATCGGGTCAGGAAAGGATGTATGTGTGTTCCAATAAACAAGATTTTAAAACAGTGCTGGCTTGAGCCTTCTTTCTAGAGCCCAAATTAAAAATACAATTAATCTTTAGCTCCCCCAAGAGTTTTCGGGGCACAGGGCTGAGCCGCAGTTGCAGACTAGTGAGATCTCTGTTCTCCGCAGGGCTGATTTGAGTGTGGGGCATCCAGTTCCACTGCTGAGTGACCACACTGGGGTCTAGCTGGATTTTCTGCCCAACCTGGGAATTAGGGGAGACCTGCACAGAGGGGGACAGGAGTAAAGGAAGCCCCAAGCAGTTCAAACAAGAATGCCTTTATTTAAAAAAAAAATCCAAATAAGTTAGCAAAAATAATAATTAAAAAAAAAAAATGGCAACTCCACACAGCGTTCAGTAGAAAAGACAGCTCGGGCAGCCTCCGCGGGGCTCAGCACCCGCAGGACACCAGCTGGAGAGAGACGTTGGTCGAAGAGCATCTTGGAAAAAAATTAGCAAGCGAACCCAGCACACACATTGGCCCCCAAAAACCGATCGCCCCGGACAGGGAGTGAAGTGGAGCCCAACACCAGGCGGCCGCCCTCACGGGAACCGGGGCCGCTGCCAGCATGGGGCTGCAGCGCTGCCGACATCCCACCTCTCCCCATTATTTTTTTCCAGCTGGCCGGGCAGGAGCGCTTTGCGAGGAGTAGGGAAGGAGGCAAGTGGTTTCAGCGGTGCAGTCCGCAATGCCGGAGAGGTAAATACAATTTCCAGTGGCTGGACCCTTCCGGCATCTTATTCCCACCCCATTACCAGCTCGAAGAGCCACCGGGGTTTGCGCTGGCTCAGTTTTGAACCTGATCCTCCTGGAACGTCACGGCCACGTCCTCCACAGCGATGCTCTCCACGATGGAGGAGAGCGAGTGGAGGTTGCGGTCCTCCGCCGCATCGTCAGCCAGAAGGTGATCTGCAGGGAGGAAGGGGATGATCACGCTGCTGGGTACAGGGACCATGTGCTGGGGATGGCTCCTGGCTCCGTGCAGGGGGGACACGCTGATCCCTGCACGGCCGGAGTGACCAGGGCACACGCTCCCAGCTCCCACCCTGCGGGAAGTGACACCTTCCCTGGAGAGTGAAACTTTTGAACTTTTTAGCTTTTATTCCCCATTGGAAAATGAGATTGAAGTTTCTGCCTTCTGGGGAAAAAAAAACAGGTGGATTTGGTGGGGGTGGGGATAACTGCAATAATGGAAAAAAAAAATAGCAGCTGCAGAGTGGAGCATGGGGAGGGAAAGGGAGCTGGGGCAGCGACACGCAGCGATGCCCAGCACCGCAGCCAGCAAAGCCAAGCCAAAGGGTGGCAACAGATGAACCTTTGATGGGGACCAAGTTGCTGGGGCCCTGAGCTGCTGCCGTCCAACTGCTCGGCTCCCCAGAGCAGGCGTCTTGGAGAAATCAGGCGGGAAAAGCCTGAACTCACCGAGTGTTGAGCCAAGGCAGTGCTGGAGCACTTACATGAGCCTGGGGGGAGTTCATGTCTTTGCAAAAGTGGGGTGGGGAGGGAAGGATGAGGTTCCTTTTGTTCTCCACACTGAGCATCTCCTCTTGGGGCGTTGGCTTAGCGATGTTCTGCTCCAGAGCTGAGGTGCCCCTGCTGCTGCCCCCACCCCCGAGCCCAGTGTCGCTGCAGGACGTGGGGCAAGGTGGGGGGCAACTTACCTGCAGGGTTGGTGCCGAACTCCAGCTGGCTGCTCCACTCGGGACTGCAGGACGAGCTGCCGGACCCGCACTCGCTGGCTGCCTGCAAGGAGCCGAGATGCTGACCATGGGTGTCACCTCCTCCATCCTGGCCAAACCCCAGCAGCCACCCCAGAAACACCCCAGGGCACCCAGTCACCTCAGCACAGCATCCCTGCAGGGGTGGGCACGTCCCTCCCCACCTGCAAGTGGCTGGAGGAGCCAACAGCATTCAGAGTCCCCAGGACCCATCCGGGCCAGATGCTTCCTTAACCATAAAGGCTGAAAAATCTCCTTTTTGGGCTCTGGACACAGGAGAAGTGGGGCCATCTGCTCACTGCAGGTGAAAAAGATGTCTCTTCACCCAGTGACTATGAGAAAGGGCTAGAGATGGAGCAAAGTCCTTGGGCAAACCAGCTTTTTGCTGAAAATCATCTAATCAGGCTTATAAAAAATGACACACAGGCTGGACACTCTCAGGCCATCCCAAGGGGTTTTCTGGGGAAGATCTTTTTGCAGTTTGATTTGTGGATTTGGGGCCTAACTCTGCTACTGCAGAGAGAAGAGCTGACGGCCTGAAAAACGAGAGCGTTACTCAGCAAAGCTCTGAAGTAACTTTGTGTGTGTCTTTATCTGGAAGTGATGCCGGCTAGGGTTAAACCCAAAATACGATTTGTAGGAGCAACCCCAAGGACCCGGCTATACATAGCAGCCTCGAAATGGTACTGTGGGTCTACAAGCCCATGGCAGCACAGGCTAATTAATTAACACTTGGATTTATTTCCCACTGAAGTAGGAAATTCTTACCGATTTTTTCCCAAAAAAAGTCCTGGATTTTGCACTCAGTATGTGAACCCTGGCTGTGCCTCAGAGAAGGGATGGCAGCAGTGACACTGGAACTGCTCAGTGTGGTTTTGGGCACATTTGCAGGGGCAGCCAACAAACGCACCCAGGTGGGTACACTGGGTTTACACCAGGTCTCAAGAATATATAGGATGGAGCCTAAAAGCTTTTTCAGTCCTTTATTCAGCTCTAAATGTTGGGCTACGTGGGTCCTTATATCCCTTAGTCTGGAAGGGGATAAACCCCTGTGTAGCCCCGTCCGTGCCTCTTGTAAAGTCCTTCTGTGTCTATAGCTACACCTATATCAATATCTCTATATCTATCAATACAGCTATAGTTATATCCATATCTATACATCTATATCTACTTCTACATCTATGTCTATATAATCTATATCATCAGTGCTTATACCTATATGTACATCTACATCTATCTATATGATCTATATCATCACTACCTGTATTGTCTATAGCTACCTACACATTTCCATATCCAAAGCCTCAGAGCAGAGGGCAGTGCACGCCCAGACACCCAGCCCAGAAATCAGAGGGCAGATGAAAATATCTCTCAAAAACTTGGTTAAATGACCAAAATCTTGCAGTGTGACGGGACCTGGCTTGAGGCATCTCTGCCTGGCGCTGCGGCAAGACGCACACACTGTGAGCATCCTCATCCTCGCCTGGCTCACCTATCAGCGTCTTTGGATGGAGAAACCCGAGGCGACCCCGTGCTGACCCCCTTGTCCCCTGCCTGTCCCCTGTCCAGGGGTGCTGTGTCACGCTGACCACCAGAGCAAGTCCCCTTGCCCCAGCACGTGGTGGCCCTGGCAATCACGTGGCAGCAGGTGAGTGGGGAGGGAGGCTGCGGGTGTTGTGCCCAGGAGCACCGATCCCTGCGGAGCACCGCGGGCAGCAGCAGGTTGTGACCCCCCAGCGGTGTCTGGTTCCAGGCTTTGTGGGATGGGCTGCCCTGAGCCTTTACAGGGAGAAACCAGGAGTAGTGTGTGTGTGTGTGACTGTGAGCAGGGGAATTTAATTTAATTTTATATTTTATTTAATTTATTTCATTTCATTTTAATTTCATTTCATTATTTAATTTTGTTCTATTTTATTTTGGCTTATTTTAATTTATTTGTTTTGATTTTATGTTATTTCTTTCATTTTCACCTTTATTATCCCTTCCAAGCCCAGACACAGGTGTCACACCCAGTGCAGTGCCCAGCACTGAACCATGCAGCCCCCAGTACATCCATACACAGGGAGAGACCACCAGTGGTCCCTTTAGCCAGGGGTCTGAGCACCCAGCTGGGGCTGGATCAGTGCCACCCCAGGAGACATTCACCAGCTCATGACAGCAGCACCTGCCTTGCCCCCAGGGCTGGGGGTCCCGCTCCTCCCAGCAGGTCCCGGTGCCCCAGAGCTGCCCGGAGTGTCTCTTTTTGGGATCACTCCCATATGGCATCACCCCCACAGAGCATCACTCCCATATGGCATCATCCCCATAGAACATCACCCCCATAAGGCATGACCCTCACGCTGGTCCCCAGCCCCAGTGTGGGACGCGGGGCTGCACAGTGGCACTTACCCCGGGCTGGGCAGCGGCGGGACGGAAGCGCAGGTCCCTCTGCTCCCGCTCCTGCTGGTTGAGGGTGCTGAGCAAGCTCTGCAGGCGCTCGATGTACTGGATGGCGCTGCGCAGGATCTCCACCTTGGGCAGCCGCTGGTTGGGGTTGAGCAAGGTGCTGCGTTTCAGCGCCTCGAAGGCTTCGTTCACCTTCTTCAACCTGCGTTTCTCCCGCAGGGTGGCTGCCCGCCGCCGGTCGATGGAGACCGTCTTCCTCTTGCAGACCTTGCAGGCCCAGGGCAGGCACTGCCCGGGACAGTGCTCAGGCAGCGCTGAGTCCTTCTCCTCCAAAGCCACCCTGCCCTCGGGACACAGGGCCACCTCGGGCCGCTCGGGGAACGCCGCCGGCTCGTAGCCCTGCAAGCGGGAGCCCAGGAAATTTTCCCCATCGTAAAACCTCTGATCCGGGAAAAAGTAAGGGTTGGTCTCAAAGAGCTCCATGGGCGCCCGGGCAGCTCAGGGACGTGTGCGCAGCTTGGGGACGGCTGCTCCCTCTCCCCACGCCAACTGGTTGGTGCCATTTAAACCCCAGCGCTGGCATTAAATCACGGAGATAAATATAGAAAACCTAAAGGAAACCTGAGCCCACCCTAAGCTGCTGCCTCACATCAAAACTTGTCCATCTGATTTCATGTGCTCTCCCCGCGGGGATTACACTGCCCGGACCGTGGCTGCTCTGGGCGGGGGCTGGGGGGGCTGGCACGGTGGGGAGGGCAGTGCGGCCGCCCCGTAAACAAGGGCTTTGTTTGAGCCCAGAGGTGCCACCAGGGCCGCGGGTGGCTGCCAGCTCCCCCCAGCATTCCTGCCTCATCTGGTCCCTTCAGTTATGGCCGGGCTGGGGGAGCCCACGGTGGCCTCGTGGCCCTGCCCGGCCGGGCACCCGCACCCCTTCCTGGCTGCCACCCTCCGTCCCACAGCACCCCGGATTCATCCCTCCTCCGTGGTCAGACCCGACACCAGCACAGCATCCTCCGCTGCTTGGCCTTTGCCCGCTGCCCCCCGCTCTGCCCCACGCCGCTCCCGCTCACCCCCCGTATTTCCCATCCTGCATGTCACAGCGCTGGGAAGTGTTACTGGATGTCGCATGTCGCAACATAAAGGCCGAGGCCGTAAAGGAGCGGAGGAATTCAGCCCTGAGAGGGATGTCCCACTGCAGGGAGGACCCTGCAGCCCTTTCCCCGTGGGCACCCCTCGCCACACAGCACCCACCCCCCTGCCAGCCGCTGGGCACCCCTCCTGCTGTCCTGCAGGAACGGAGCAGGCAGGATGGTGCCAGGCTCAGCCCTTCCTCCGCTACGGGCTTCCTGAAGGTTCCTGGCCACGTCCCTTATCCCAGAGTGGCATTTTTGGTACAAAATCCATGTTCATGGCTCTTCCCATGCACCAGACCCAAAGGGCACCTCCTCCTGCGTGTCTCCACACCCCACCAGAGCAGACTAGCTGGGCTGCATCCCCTCCCGCCCCCGCAGGCTCATCCCAGCTGGTCTCTGGTACTGGCCCCTGTACATGTGGATAACCAAAGCCCAGCGCCATCCTGCCGCGCCCCTCTCCAGCAAAGACACATCACTCCCATGTTCCCAATGGGGAAACTGAGGTACGATCATGGGCACTGCCTGAGCAGCAGCGTGGGTGTGTTTTTAACCCATCCCCAGCCCTTCTCTACTGACTCCAACCTCTTGACCATGTCTCTCCAGCTTTGTCTTTAATTCAGAAGGGATTTTTTTTTTCCATCAGGAACGTCAGAAACCATCTCCCATCTCCTCCTATTCCTGCTCCAGGCCAGATTCCAC
>JAVJGJ010000035.1:1177439-1188004 GCA_035590215.1 Microhierax caerulescens
ACCCCCTCTCATCCCAGCCCTTCTGCATCTCCAAGCAGGGTGAGACATGGTCCCCGCACTGGGTAATCTGCCCAGGGTATCATTTCGCCCTGACCTCATTAGCGGTGGGTCAACATCTGTCTCCTTAGCAGAGCTTACGTCTGCCTGCGTTGCACTGCAGGGTGATGAGCAAAAACCAGCTCCTTCTTGCTCATATTCACCTGCTACACCCCAAAATCATGCTCTAGGAATATTTTCATTGGGTTTTTTTTTCCCCATTTCTACTGATTTTCAGGTTAAAGCATTGACTTTTGGCAGGGGTCACCAGTAAATGTGAAGGCATGTTCCCAGCAAGGGCAGTAGCACTTTTTCAGACAGGGAAACTGAGGCACAGAGCAGCACCGTGTTTCACTCAGGGTGACCCCACCAGGCAGGGACGGAGGCTGGGGCACAGCAGGTACGGAAATCGAGATATGCCAGGACAACCTGGCCTTTCTGTTCATGCACTGTGCAGCAATCAGCTGGTCTTCTGTCACAGCTGTGCCCAGGGCACCCAGCAGCCGGGCTCCTCCGTGATGCCAGCCCATGCCATGGTGACCTGTGCAGGAGTAACTCAAGGCAGCGGGGTTATCCAGGAGGCCAGACGGTCCCCCTGGGCTGCAGAGCTTGAATGCCAAGTCACTCCTGTCAGCGATCAGTCCTAATTAAAAGTGACAGCATTGCTATCTACTGAGTCAAAAGGGGCTGAGACACCTCTGTAGGGACAACGTCCTCAGTGAGGGGTCCCCTATCCACAAATTCATCCTGCAGGGAGCACAGACATCAAACCAGGTGAAGATGGGTAGATGGAACCCAGCAAGGCTCTGCCATGTCCATAGCAGTAATTCAGGTGTGTTGGGTACCATCAGCCCAAGAGGACCTACTCTACAAAGCGGGCCAGATGGAACACTAGCCAGCTCACATGTCTTCATCCCATGGCAACATGAACTGCCCATGAGGTCCCCATTGAGCAAAAGGTGAGGAGCACCGACAGCCAGGGCCACCCAGGCATGGTGGGATGGACAGTGAGGTGCCTGCAGTGAGTATGGTGACGTCCCTCACTGCAGGTGAGTGATGGCCCTGTGTCGACGGTACAATAGTCCATCAGACCCAAGGTTGAGTAGCAGAGCTCCCAAAACATCTGGGGATGCCCAGACAAACTGTCAACACTTCCAACAGCACCGCTGAGCACTGGGGAGCTGGTGCTCCCTTTCTGGAGCAGCTGGGGTGTTTCCAGGGGCACTGGGTTGGTGGAGGAGCTGCGGTGGGGGTGATGCACGCTGGGGGTTGGTGCGCTGTGCTTTCCAGTGACCCTGTGCAGCTGCTGGCACTAAGACAAGTGAAACACCCTACAGGAGGAGGCTCTGCCAAAGCAAAAGCTGCTGATTCAGCCCGACCGGTCCCTGCCAGCCCAGCCTGGCCCTGCAGGCAGCATGTCAGGAGTGAGTCAGGACCAGTTCACCATGGAATGTGCCACCACCACAGCCATCTGGTGCTGGTGCTGGCTCAGGGCATGCAGGAGCCCTTTGGTGGGGAGTCCCGGCTCTTCCCCTGCCCCTGAGATGGAAGAAAGTGACTCCATCAACGGCAGGTATCATCATCACTTGGTCTTTACAGAAATGGTCCCACCTCCGCTTCACACTGGCCAGAGCCGGTGACAGAGCAGAAATAAGTGACTCACAGGGTCAGGGCTGGGCGCGCAGGCAGGCTCAGGCACTCCTCTGCCTCGGGGCCAGCAGCAGCCCCCTCCCCAGCTACTGGCTCTGGGGCCACAGGCTGGGCGCCGTGCCATTGCCCAGCCCTCGGCACACACATGTGGTGCCTGTCCTGCTCTGGTCACACATGTGCCATGCGGCCACCACCAGCCAGGCCACCCTCAGCTCCTTTTACACCCAGGGCACATCACAGCATGGTTTTTCTAGCCCGTTCGCAGCGTTAGAATAAGCTGAACGGGTCTTAAAAGTGTCAGGTTGACTCTGTTGACCGGACAGGGGATTTTGGCCATGAGCTGGGACACAGCCCACCAGACTGTTCTCAAAGTCTGAGCTGGAGGGACCACCAGACGCACAGCTGCAGCCTGCAGTCACTGAGCCAGACCCAGCAAGACCCCCTCTAGGACAGCTCAAAGCAGCTTGTAACCAAACACAAGGGGCTATAGGACATGGAGACGTGCTCTGGGGGGACATGGCAGCCACCCGGCTGGGTGGCCTGGGACCTGCACATCCCTGGGACTCCAAGGCAGAGCAGGCAGGGCTGGGTGAAGGCTCAGGGCTGGGGGCCGTAGAGTCACTGCATCCAGGTGGCCCTGCTCGAAATCAGCCTGACGGTGGGGGGGTGACTCATCCCGGGGCTCACAGCATGAGCCTCAGCACGGAGATGGGGGGGTGCTGGGACCGGTTGGAGCAGACGTGAGGGAATCAAGAGGTGTGGAGGCAGCAGGGATAGAAAGGTCACTGCAACACAAAGGAGGATGGTAAAAAGGAAGAAAACGTGGAGGAGGCACTGTGGTGCAATGACCTGGGAGATGAGTTTCGTTGTGACACACATGGGAGTCATTTCAGAGTGGAAAGAAACTGATGGGTTGGAAGAAAACCTCTGGCTGGAGGAAGGGCAGGGAAAAACCCTGCAGGGTCCTGCCCACAGGGGTGTGAGGGAAGCCCAGAGACAGGTCCTGGCAGGTTGTCCCTACAGATGGCGGGACACGGAGCATGGAGGAGACCATGTAAGCGAGAGACTCCCGGAAGGGACAGGGACAGCTTGAGAGGCTCATCCCCTTGGGGACAACAGCATCATCTCAGAGCCTGGGGAAATGACAGCCAGCACAGCTGAACTAATATGAGCAGCCCTGGTTTATCCTGGAGATAAATTAATGATTTTTTGAAGGGATCCTGCCAGGTGAAGCAGGGATGGACACAGGAGCTGGGAGAACCCAGCGTGGGGGCTGCTGATGGGCTGGGAGGAGCAGATCCAAGGAGCCTGTCCTTTTGGGACATGTCTCATCCAAGGTGACCTGAACTTTCAAGCCTACGGAATGGGAAACCAGCCATCCCAGAGGCTGGCCAGGCTCCTGGCGGGGAGATGCCTTCTCTGGCAGCACGGATGGCCAGCTGCTGGGGCAGGCGCACAGCTCTTGCGCGGGATGCCCAGTTGCAAGAAAGAGCAATTGATGCTCTCCAAGGCAGTCACAAAAAAGGCCCACAGCCGGCGGGGTGTCCTGCAGAATAGCAATGAGCTGAGCAGAGCACCCCCTGCTCCGCCAGCACCCAGCCCCACTGCAGCCGGGCACGTAGCCACCTCTTCCACCAGAAGGCATCTGGACGGGCAGGTCTGGGGACTAAGGAGACATCATCGTTGATGCCGTCAGCAAGAGAGTCTAAAATAACCCCAAGGGGTTGAGATCCTCCTTTCTGTAGAGCACAGGCAGCAATGAGCTAAGGTTTGGGGGGGGGGCAGGCAAATAGAGGAGGAAGGACAGCTCTTGGTGATGTAGGGGAGTGCAGAGAAGGATCAGTCACTGGAAATTTTTTGAGCATCTGGATTTGCCTTTCACTGCACTGAGCCTGCTGGGACCCAGCAGCTCCTCCTCATGCCCTTGCCCCACCTCTTGCTGCCTCTTCCCTCCTTCCCCCCATCCCTCCTGGCCTGGTCTTTGCCCCCTGGCACTGAGCCGGGGACCACTTTCAGCAGCCGTCAAAGTCTTGGGGGGGCTGGTTGGATTTTTGTGAAGAACAAAAGTCTGTTCACAAAAAGGAGCTGGAGGAGGAAAGAGGATTTTTCTCCCAGCCCCGTTCCCTTGTCTTCCTCAGCAGCTTCCATCCACGCTGCCCCGAGACCAGCCACAGTGCTCTCCCATGCAGACCCCTGGGTACCAGCAATGCCCAAGCAGGACCACAGGGACACAGAGGCAGGGAGGTCACATCCCCCGGTCCTGGATCCTGCCTGGGGTGACGGTCACACCTTTCCATTGCTCCTCAGAGGTGGGCCAGAGCACAGAAAGCCGGGACATCGCTGGCGTGGCTGTCCATCCACCTTCCCCAGGCCAGTTCTCTTCCTGCATGCAGAGACCAGGATGATTTTTCTTGGCCTCCTTCAAATAAGGGAAGCGCCAGCTCCTGGCACCAGGGATGCTTTCTCATTCAACTCAGTTCATCTTGCTTCACTTGGCACATCATAGCCCCCCTCTGCGACTCAGTTTCCCCATCTGTTCACAGAGGGAATGATGCTACAAACTCCCCGAAAGAGCCAAGAGACTGATGCTGTGAAATGCTGTCTCAGGCGTGGCCGTAACTAGCAGAGTCTTACAGACGGAGTTATTTCTCTCTTTTCTGCACTGGTAACAACATTCAGTGACTTAAGCCTTGTAACACGCAAAAAAGAAACACTCTTTTTCCTCTGTGCAAACAGCTCTGCTCGCCTGCGGCACGGAGTGGCCGAGCCTGGGGGAGAGCTCGGAGCACAGATGGACGGGCAAAGCCTGCGCAGTCAGGCGGACGCCGGCGTGGGTGCAGGCGAGAGGGGGTTATTTTAAGGGAGATCATTCCCCACGTTCAGCGCTGCTGGGACACAGGTGCTTTATGGGCTCAGCGAGCTCTGGCTGCTCAGAGGGAGCTCCAGGAGCTCCGACACCGCAGCCATCCCCATCTGGCCTTCACAGCCACCACGATGCTCGCAGCGTCAGTGCCACCCTCCGTAGGGCCATCCCCTGCCCAAAGTGCCACAGGTCCGTCCCCAACAGCCTGGGGACCCTCTTGCGGCACTGCATGTCCCTTGTGTGCCGGGGAAGGGGGGTGCTGGGTCCCTCGCAGGCTTCACATGTCCCTTGTGCTTGGGGAGGACCCGATCCTGCCTGGCCCACGCATCCTTCATCTCCATGCCCTGCACCAGCCAGGCTGCCCGGGCAGACTCGGGCTGTGTCTACACGTTGCTTCTTGCTTGGATTTAACTGCTGGAGTAATTAGGAAGGCGCACAGGGTGTAATTTTTGCCTGGCTGATGCATTTCACTGCTATTCCTCGTCTTGGGGCTCAGCTCTTACTCTCCACCATCCTGATGGAAATACTGAACTGCTTCCTTCCAGGCAACAAGGTCAGTCAGTTTTCCTCCAAAGGAATAAATAATCCTTTAAATCTGAAAAATGAAACAGGGTTTAAATACTAAACTTCAGGTTTGCTTTACATTTGCACTTTTAACTTGTTTTCCTGGTGAAAGATCAATTCTCTGAGTTGAGGGAACATTTGATTGTGGTGTTAACTGGAGCCTTCACTTTCAATTTGGTATTTCATTCGGCTCATCAAGATATATCGATCTGCACTGAACAGATTCTTCCCAATGCAAATAACTTAATGGCTTGACATATATGTGCTCCTCCTGGTTTATGGTGTGGTGGACGGGTGAGTAGCACAGGTTTTACTCAAGCTCTGTGGCAAGCTGTGCTTGGACAGGTTGGAAGTCAACCATAGCACAAAATGGCATCTCCAAAATTAATTGCACTGATTGAAAGTAAATATATGAAGTCACTAGCAAAAAAAAAAAAAAAAAAAAAATATATAAAATTAATACAACTGCTTTTTGCATTTGAAATTGATCTTTCGATCAGGGGAAATATGCATTGGACAGAGACATTGAACTGGTTGGTTTAGGTTATCATGTCCTCTGAGGTTTAGAAACAGCAGATTTGCTGCCATGCCTAATTCTTATTTAGACATTGGGCAGAGAGAACAACCCCCCCGCATTTTGTGAGCTTCCAGCCAATTTTTGGGGTTTGAATGTACTTATCTTTGAACTGGGCTAAGTGCAGGGAGGGAAATGTTCCCTCTGCAGCGACAAATTGTGCTGTGGGGATCCTGGACAGCAATAACGAGTTGTAGCCTAAGAAACTGAGGAGTTCAGCTATCGACTGTGAAATCAGGAGTCAGGTTAGCAGAAGTGTAAAAAACAAGAAATTAAAAGGCAGCCCGTACTAATCTCTTGTTCCAGCTGCAATTTAGGATATGTCTTTTTCTGAAGACTCCTTCTGCATTGGAGAGATAAAGACCCACCTCAGCCCTGCTGCGTGGCTGGGTTAATGCCTCTTAACAGGAGATGCTATCTCCATTTTCCTGCCTCCTATTTATCCAGGCAGCAGAGCTCAATGTCCTGTTGAATGCAGAAAAAAATGCCAACAGCAGGTCTCAGGACCCCTCTTATTTCCCTTCTAGTTGGAACCTCTGATCTCCTCCTGCCTTTTAATGGCTCTTGGTGCTTTTCAGACTCAACTGGTTGGAGGTCTCCTGTGGGTACCAACCTGCCCTTTGATTTGTCAGTGTTCGCAGAGCACGGTGGTGACAGGCAGGGAAGGACGGTGGCACTTGGCAAGCTGCCCTGGTGCTGTGCAGATGGCACCAGGCGCTTCCTCCGTGGCATCTTCCTCCTAGCACGGCCAGCTTTCTGCAAGCCACAGCGTCGGTGGGATGGAGTAGGAGCCACGGAGGCTCTCGGAGCCCAGTCACACCAGGCATTTTATATCTACCAGCTCATTGCAATTTCTCATAAAGCACACATTTGACAGATTTGGCATTTTCAGTGGGTTTTAGAGCTGCTTGCTTTCTTCGTTCTCCCCTCTTCTCCCTCCCTTCTCCATTTCGGGAGCTGACTTCCAGAATCCTCATTTCAAAGAGGTTCCTTTGCATAAAGGATAAAAATATGCATTGCAAAGAAAAATTCAAGTACAATACAAATAGTAATTGAAAAAAACACTGCTTTTATCCAGTGAAGTCCTGGGTTTACACTGAAGATAGCCAAAGCTGCCTTTATCCCTTCCTTGTACTCCACGAGTACACCGCCCTGACTTTGCTAATCGCACGGTGACACGCAGGGACATGCAGGATCAGCTGTGGAGTCAAGCTTGGGCAATCAGCTCCCAGCTAATTGCTACGACAGGGGCAGGGCTGATGTGTGAGAGCCTGCGAGGCGGCCACATGCACAGGGTGGTGGTCCGGCATGGCGAGGGCAGGTGACCTGAGGCTGCTGACCACGGCGCTCGGTGAGGAACAGCTCCAGCCCACTGCCCAGAGAGCGGCACACGTGGGTTTTGAGCGGCTCCTCCTGAAACCTTCTTGCCCTGCAGAAATTGTCTTCTGCTGGAGCTGGGGTTGCTCCCAGCGTAGAAGGGGCTCAGCTGTGTGATGGGGGCGTGCAGGACCCACCCTCAGGCTCAGACTCATACTCCTCTCCAAGGAGATGTCCGCATGCCAAATTTCTGGGGTTTACAACAGAACTGTTTAGATAGTAAAAATGTCCAGTAAATTTACTGTCTGGGGGCAACACTGAAAACAAATCCATCGTGCCCATCACTCTATCTATCAGCAACGTACCAACTTTCATCATTTCACCCCCACCCCTTAGGGACTGGGCTGTTCCTCTGTGTGTGCCCTAACCCCTGACATCCTAGTGCTATAGAAGAATCTCAGCTTCTGCTTCCAATCCCTTTTAAAGCAGCACTTCTCATGCTTTGCATTGCACAGAAATGCTCAAAAATGCTGCTGCCTGAAACCAGGAGCCAAAACCCCAAGAACATCACATTTTTTTCCTCCAGTTCTGAGATTCTTAGCTCGTTTCACGATTTTGCAACTGTTGCCAATAGTGTTAAATCATTTCCCTCCCACTTACCTTGGGATCCTAGAGGGAGAAGCCAGCGATCCAGGAAAATCCTGGAGGGCTGTGACCACACATGGTGGAGCTGGGAGAGATCCATGGAGCTGCCTGGGTGCAAATCTATGGCTCAGTGTGACTTGTACCCCATTGACGAGGGACACTGGGTGCACCCGCAGGACTGTCATACGGCAGCAGGAGGGTGACACATCCAGAGCACAGCCACCCCAGTGCAGGTGCTCAGCACCCTTGGATGCACTCAGTGCTGCCTACAGCATCAGGTGGTCTCACTGCTCCCTTTGGGGCACAAGGGATCTGCTGGGGTTAGAGGGCAGCACTCCCCAATAGTCACAAATTAAATTATCATTTCCAGCAGACATTGGGTGCCCTGGGTGTCCCCAGCCCCCTGCTTAACCCCCACCCACCCACATTTGGGGTGAGCAGGCTGAGCAGTGGGTGAGTAGTCCTTGTAGAGAATTGTTACTTACGCAGTAGCAGAGCACTTGAACGTGTCGGGATCCAGCCACAGGCTGTAAACCAAGGCCAGTCTGAAAACAAGATTAACTTTATGTGCACAAAGGATTTGTATTTGCTGCTGGGTTAAAGGATGCTGCTTGAAGGATGTGAGGAAAATTGCCTTTCTCAGTGAGCGGCAGCAGATGACACACACTCCTTTGCCTTCTTTGGACAACAGCAGTGTCTCCTCTACAGCTGGGGCAGAGCCTGGAGGGGAAGGACGTGTGCAAGGTCTCCGTGGTCTCCATCCTCCCACCCTGCAACCTCCACCCCCCGTGCTCTCCCTTCCCCTTGCAGGATGCTGTCACGGTGGGAGCCACCAGGATGCCCAAGTGGAAGGCATTGGCACTGGTCCATGGTGGAGCTGCCATGGAGGTTACTCACATTCCACCTCTGAGATGAGGACAACTGAGAAAGTGTCTGAAAGAAGCTCTGAAGTTGCTGGAAGCTGGTGGTTTGCTCCCAAAGATGGGTTGTGATTCATCGCCAGAGCCCAGGGAGCCCAGCGGCACAGACATCCCGGAGGCAGCAGGCTGCGGAGATCCAGCCAGCACCTACTGCTCCATCGAGGCCAGGAGCAGTCCCAGGAGGGGTGTGCGCCTGCTTGGCGATGAACTCATCTAGGCTGGTGTGATGTTGTGGCTGCTCCTAAGATCCCAGGTATCAAAGATGTGAGGAGACAAATCTCTCTGGCTCAGCAGGCAAAGATTTAACTTGATCCTCTAGCTAGAACCTGAAATACGGCAGGTTTTGACTCAAAAACCAGGCAGCCAGCATGGGTGTCTCTATGGGTATTGGGGAGCAGGGAAACAAGCCCTTAAGCAGCCTCATGAGGCTGTGGGTGATACTGACCCATGGGAGATGCCAAGCTCAAGGTGGGCTGAGTGTGACGTGTGCTCTGAGGCTTGGTCCCACCAGGGCTGATGGCATCACGAGAGCGGCAGAGGTGGGGGATGTGTCTGCCCTCTGGTTCCGTGCTGTGGGGCGCTGGAGCTGGGGAAGGACACCTCTTCCCACACTTGTAGCCATCTACTGGATGGACATCCCTGATGGACTCCTGCTTTGTACTGCCAGCCTGGGGTGAAGATACCCTGGCACAGCCTGGCTGCCCTGTAGAAGCATCATTCCCCATTTGCAGGCACTTTAGCCCATAAAGTGCTTTTCTACCTTATTTCCCCTACTTCTTGTGGTGGTATTTGTGTCCCTAGGCTGCATTTGGATGTGTCCACATCACTCTGCAGTCCTCAGGGATCACAGGGTGCCTCCAAGGTCCCGGGAGATGGAGCAGAGCAGGCTGAACCCACCCCAAGGCAGCATCATCTCCCCAGACCTGTCTGGGGTGCAGGAGGGCTGCAAATGGTCCAGGCCCCTGCACGACCTTCTCCAGCAAAAGCTCAAACAACAAAACTTCCTTTTTCTGTCACTTTCTTACCATTTGCTGGAGCTGTGGCCAGCTCCAGCTTTACTCATCGCTAAATGAAGCACTCACCAAAGCCCTGGGGACACCATGGCTCGGTGTGTGGGGACCAGTCAGTTTTGCAGGATGGATTTGTTCTCATAAGCCTCATAATCACCCTCGCCTTTATCCATTAAATAATCAGTGGCTATTAAAAGTGGTTAGAAACGTTCGGTGGCCTTGCCAGCTGCTTCGCCCGGCTGAGGCCGCTTGTGCTTTGGAGTCACTTGGTGCAGAATAATTCCCACGCAGAGAGCTCCCATCCCAGGATGCTAAAACCAAACCCCGGACACAGCCTGGACCAGGAGGCACTTCAGTGGGACGCAAGCAGCCCAGTGCATTTATGGATCTATACACCCCGCTGCACGCGTGTTCAGCCTCCCTCGTGGTGGCTTTGGGTGAGGTTTGCATTAAGCAGCCTCGTGGTGTGGTGCCTCTCGCTGCGGTGGAGCGGACCCAGAGTGTTTTGGGAGCAGAGTTCCTAAAAGCCCCTGCTGAGCCTGGGGGGCTGAGCTGCTGTAACTGTGGGCACCACGTGTGGGCTGAGCTGGAGGGCTTAGAAAGGTGCCAGCTGCTCGCAGAGCTGACGCCAAGCAGAAAGGACACCATACTGTGTGAAAATCTTTCTCTGACTCTCGGTGGGGTGGTCCCAGCCCTGCTCTGCCCCTCGTCAGGGTGCTGCCCCAGCTGTGGTGGCAGCTGAGACCTCTGAAATCGTGGCTCACTGCACGCAGGGGGACTCGCAGCAGCATGGCAGGACCTGGCAGCCAGCAGGGACATCCATCCCTGGATCCCCTCACAGACTGCTGGCTTTGGACTCCCCCAAAGCCTCTTCTTAGAATCATAGAATCATTTAGGTTGGAAAAGACCTTTGAAATCATCAGATCCAACCGTTAACCCAACACTGCCAAGTCCATCACTAAGCCCTGTCCCTAAGCGCCGCATCT
>JAVJGJ010000035.1:1188104-1210110 GCA_035590215.1 Microhierax caerulescens
GAAAAGACCTTTGAAATCATCAGATCCAACCGTTAACCAGCACTGCCAAGTCCATCACTAAGCCCTGTCCCTAAGCGCCGCATCTATGTGCGTTTTAAACACCTCCAGGGGTGGTGATTCCACCTTCTCCCTGGGCAGCCTGTTCCCATGCCTGACCACCCCTCCCCATGAAGAAATTTTGAACCTAAGGTGTTTATCCAAAGGAGATCTGAAGCCAAGGAGAAAAATAGCCAAAGCAAGAGGCTGAAGCAGGAATAAACTTTTCCCATCCAGGGTAGAGGTGACAAAGGAGTGACTACAGGGTTCTCTGTGAAGCAGTGTCCCTCCTGCAGCGCGTCCCACCTTGTGTGGGTGCCCAGGGAGCTCCTCGCCCCAGCCCGGAGCCACGGCTGAGATGATTTCCCTTCACAGCACTTGGATGCCACTTTGCATTTCTCAGCTTCGCATTTCTGAGCAGCTTTGAACACCAACATCTGAGTTTTCCCACCCAGCAGCCCCAGGACACTGAAGGATCTGAAGCAAAGACAGAGCCAGGAAAAAGGAGCAGGAACCAAAATCCTCTGACATCAAAGCACTTTTGTCTAGAGATTTTCAATTAGATCAGGACATGCTCTGGCTGCTTTTCCTTGCTGCATTCATAATGCAGATGAGCTTCATGTCAGCTTGGCCTCCTTTCCTCTTACCACGTTGGCTCCAGCTTCATTTCATTAGCGATAGCCTGCCTTCATTAGTGAATTAATTCCCCAGGAATTGCACTGCAATAAACTCTACCAGAGCAAGGACCAGCAAAGCCACATTTTGGGGCTCTCTAGACAACTGCAAGTGTTTTCTGGACAAAAAGGTTATTCACAGAATTACTAAAAACAAACAAATTTTATTCAAACCAGGCCTGGAATCTTTAAAGCTTTTGCAACCAAAACAAGAGAAGTTTTGTGAGTGTGAGATTGGGATCGACCTGTGGGTTGGAGACGTAGGAAATGAGCCCTTGTCTCCCTGTTGGGGGGCAGACCCCGAGACAAAAGTCAAATCAATAGAAATGCAATGAACGTGTCGCTCTCCATGTGTTTTCATATGTGTCCTGATATGTTCGATGGCCATGGGGGCTTTGCCCACCCAGTGCCAGACGCCTAAAGAGCAGGTCCTGGGCTGAGCTGGGCTCCCTTGGCTGCCGCAGAGAGGGATGCAGAGGTCTGGCTACTTCAGGATGTGGCAGAAAAAGTTGAGTCTAGTGTGGGAATGACGAGCAAAGGGAAAGGAGGGCGGATAGTGTCTTTGGGTTGAGGGCCCAGGGAGAATTTTGTGATCTTCTGGAGAAAAGGGGCCTCAACATCTCTCCCAGTGACTCCATGCTTAGCCCAAGAAACTTTGACTGCAATATCTCCTGGAGCATCCCATCATGAGGCAGCATCTCTCCCTGGAGGACCCTGCTCCATGTCTCCCTGTTAGCTCTGCACAGCCCTTGGGGACAATTTGTTTGCCTCTGCCTCCAACCATCACTTTTTGCACTTCCCCTGGGGACACAAACAGCACTCTATCAATAATTGATATTTTGCCTCTTTGCATTATTTTCTAAACCCACAAAGACATTTTTGTTCCACAGCAAACCAGAGCTCCTGCCCATCCCATTTCACCAGGATATCAATGAGGCTGGATATTTGCTGTGCTCCTTTCCAGGCTCTTTTCTTCTGGCCTTGGCAGAGCATCCAGGAGGACTTGGGGTGATGCCCATCTCTGTGGGGAAGGGATGGTGCAAAAACCACCAGGGAGGGAGGGCAGAAGGAAAATCTAGCAATTATGGTCAAGCTCAAAGCCCCACAGACAAAGGAAACAAACCCAAATTGTATGATGATGGTGGTGACTATTATCATGGATGGTTTAGTCACAGCTGTTAATAAAAATAATAGTAGTAATAAAATTGCAATGATGTTAGCAATTGTTCCAGTGCTGATGATAATGATAAGATTATTTATTAATTGTGAACCATTATCAGCATTTTCTAGTGCTTCCGCCACCCAGACCCATCCCAAACTCCAGCCCGATCATATTAATGCAAAATGAGGTAAATGAGAAAGGCTTTTTCTTTATGGCATAACCAAGGAAGAAATATGGGAGCAGCAAAGTCTGCCCCGACCCCTCTGCCAGCTTCCCCCTCCCAAACGCCCTGTGCCATGCGGCTGAGCGTTAGGCAGGATCTTGCGTTTCCCTCCTTTAAGTGGGGTTTGCAGCCTCCAGAGCAGCTGAGCCCCACGAGAGCTGCGTGGGCAGGCTCCGTGGGGTGCACAGGGGTGGCACTGAGTCACTTCATGGCTTTTGTCATTGTCCGTGTAGGGCTGATGGGGACAGTGGGCACCCGGGAGCCCCCAGGGAGCACGGTCCCCTGCAGAGCTGCAGCCGCCTCTGCCCTTGGCTTGTTGCTGGAAGGAGCAAAAGGAACAAAAGCCCCGGATCCAAATGTTGCTGTTTTCTATGGATTTTTCCGGTTCAGCCACAGTTCCTGTGGCCGTGGCGCACACTTACTGGGGGATGCGTGGACAAGCTTTGCTCCGAGCTGCTGGCTGCTTCTGCAGTGCCACGCTTAAACCTCACAGTGCGAAGTGACTTGAGGTCCTGGTGCTTGAACTGCTGTATGTGTCAGGTCAGGCACGTACAGCGAGGTGGTGGAAATGGATGTGCAGTGGGGAAGGACAGATATGGAGCATGGCAGAGATGGATGCATGGCAATGAGGAGGGATGGATGCGCAGCGAAGTGGGGGGGGGCATCCATGTGAGGCAAAGAGGGATGGATGTGCAGCGGAGAGGAGAGATGGATGTGCATTAACGAGGGATGGATGTGCACTGAGGAGGACAGATGTGCGGTGAGGAGGTGGAGGGATGTGCACTGAAGCGGGGAGATGAACGAGCAGCCAGCAGCGTGTGGGGTGGTTGCTCTGCTGTGTGTGTATTAGACACTTTGGACCATGTGAGCTTGTGTGCATCCAGGGACCTGAGGTCTGCACGACCTCCGCAGCTGTCCTGATAGCCATCTGCAACAACACGCGGTGTTCTGGAGCTGCGGGGGGCCGGGACCATCCGGGCTGGGCCCCCTGCGGCCGTTCCCCATCCCCTCAGCTTTGGCTGTAAGAGTGAACGCTGCGTCCTCTGTTCTGACCCTGGTTCATGACTAACAACAGGTCTCAGAGGTCACCCTGCCCCATGTGCCCCCCCAGCCCAGGCGTGCGGGCAGGGGGAGAAGGGGTGGGTGCTGGGGGAGCAGCTCTGTGCCTGGGTGCTGGCTGCCAGCGCTGGAGGGTGTTTGGGGACGGCGCTGGCACAGCTGCTGCTCCGGAGCCCAGCAATGGCTGTTACTCAGCTCTGCAGGGCAGGGAGCAGGAACCCCTGGGAGTGGGCAGATGGGATGCAGGGACTGCAAAGAGGGAAGGAGCTGGGGGGGGTGGTGGTGGTGGGTGGGTTTGGGGGTGTACGTGGTGTTATTTCTAGCATTGCTCCCCCACAAGCTGCTGGAGCCTGGGGAGGCGGCAGTGGGCTGTCACAGCTGGGAGGGCACATCAGCCCTCCCCAGGGACCTGTTATCGGTGATGTGGGGTACATGGGCCAGCACACAACCCCATGGGAGCCTCCAGTATCCCTGTGCCGCTCCTGTGTCACCACCACCCCCCCCGACCCTTTCCGCTCACTTGGCCCACAGCACTGGTGCTCTCCCACCATCCCTCATCCACCCCATGCCCCGGCTCTCCCTGCCCTGCACCTTTCTCAGGGTCTCCTGCCTTCTTTCCTCACCACAAGGAATAAATCACCCTCCAGCTCCAGCCTCGGCTCTCAGAGGAGACCTGGCTGCCTTTAGGATGCTGGGAATCTTCCCAGGCCAGTGGGAGTTCATTTGGGAAAGCGCTTTGTGGCTGGTGGCTCTGGACTCTCCGAACTTCTGAGGCTTGATGTTCCCCCCTCCACCCTGCACCCCTCCATGCTCCCACCTGGACACCTCGCCCCTGAGATGGGTTTTGAGAAGGGACCTTCAAGGGGGGTTGGGGTCTTGGCTGTATTAAAGAGCCCCCAGATAATCCATTTTTCCACTGAAGGTAAAGGCTGAAGTCATGCAGCAGAGAGCTCTGAGCATCGGGATGCAGATCCAGGTTTGCCAGCCCCCTCCACACGGTCCCCATGGCCGGGTTAACACCAGCATCGCTGACAAGCCCAGCAAACCGTCAGGAGAACATCCTTTGTTCAGTCCCCTCCAGTGGAAAGCAATAACACTTGGGCTCCGAATCTTCTCAGCCTCCAAAGACAAGCTTTCCTTTGAGGACCAGGGGGAGAAATCAATCTTCCAGGCTCCACTTCCCGCTTGGAGAGCTCTGGAGAGACGAGCCCAGCCCCGGCGTGCTCCCCTGCGGCATCAGGGAGGGAGCGGAGCCCAGCCGGAGCACAGCTCTCCTCCTCCTCATCCCTTGGCACCGGCCCATTAGGAAAGAGGGTTTTGTCTATCAGCCCAGCACATTAGGAAATGAAACAGGCTGTGCCCAGAAGCTTCCCCGGGGGTCCATTAGCACCGGCAGATCCTTCCTGCAGCCCAGTGGGTCCCAGAGGATGCTTTCACTGGCCATTTCCTCCCCGGGCGCAGGGGGAATTGTCTGGGACAGGGTGCCAGCAGGGCTGGTGCATGGGGGGAGGAAAGAGTGACCTGCCACTGTGGGTGCGGGGTGCTCAG
This sequence comes from Microhierax caerulescens, assembly GCA_035590215.1. Classification (NCBI taxonomy): domain Eukaryota; kingdom Metazoa; phylum Chordata; class Aves; order Falconiformes; family Falconidae; genus Microhierax; species Microhierax caerulescens. Next base: position 1,192,807 of record JAVJGJ010000035.1, read on the forward strand.
ATGTAGGGTGGGCTGCTGGAGTGACATGAAACCTCCCCTAGATATGCGAGTTGAACACGCAGCCATGCTTCAGGTTGCTAATGCACTTCTTGGCCTGGCATCAACCCCCAGAGCTCCGGGATCATGTCTGAGGTCTCCGCACCCCCCCAGGGGGTGGCGTGGGAGACAGGGTGAGGTTCCCCAGGGCACATGCAGAGAAACCAGTCCGTTAACACATCTATCAGGACAAGCTGTTACCGATTACTGGGGGAAGGGAATGAGGAGCATCACGTCTTGTCTCGGCATGGGCGCTGCCACCCCACACGGAGCAGCCAACCCCCAGGTAGAGCATCTCGCCTGTGTTTAATTCTTTCCTGTGGTTGCTGTCTCTTCCACAGGTATAAGAGCGTGGTGACACCCCGACGGGCAGCAGTGGCCATCGCTTGCTGTTGGATCGTCTCCTTTCTGGTGGGACTCACCCCTATGTTTGGCTGGAACAACCTGAACAAGATGCGGAGGACTCAGGAGCTGAATGGCAGCCACACGGAGTTTGTCATCAAGTGCCAGTTTGAGACGGTCATCAGCATGGAGTACATGGTGTACTTCAACTTCTTCGTTTGGGTCCTGCCTCCCCTGTTGCTGATGCTGCTCATCTACTTGGAAGTCTTCAATCTCATCCGCAAACAACTCAACAAGAAGGTCTCCTCCAGCTCCAACGATCCCCAGAAGTATTATGGGAAGGAGCTGAAGATCGCCAAGTCATTAGCATTGGTCCTCTTCCTCTTCGCACTCAGCTGGCTCCCTCTGCACGTCCTCAACTGCATCACCTTGTTCTGCCCATCCTGTGAGACACCGCACATCCTCACCTACATCGCCATCTTCCTCACCCACGGCAACTCGGCCATGAACCCCATCGTCTACGCCTTCAGGATCAAGAAGTTCCGGACAGCCTTCCTGCAGATCTGGAACCAGTACTTCTGCTGCAAAACCAACAAAAATGCCAGCACCACCACGGCCGAGCCGGGCAACTAGGGGCTGGGAGAGAGCAAAGAGGGGTCCTCGTGCCCAGCCCCATCCCCATCTGGCCACTGTCCCTGCTGTCAGGGGAAAGGGTAGAGAGGACTGGGAAGGCTGGGTTCGCCAGCCCTGTGCAATCCGAACAGCCATGTCCCCCAGCTGCCCCAGGGGGTTATTTATTCACAAGCATCGTACTGTTTTGATATTGTAGCCTGCAATGTTCCTTTCCTTTTTTTTTTTTTTTTTCCTGTTTGTTTTTGTTTTTCATTTTTTTAAGGGTTGCCAAGTATTTAAGGAGAAATTGTACAGACAAAGACGCAGTTTATCTTCATGCAAATAAAGTAAAATGATAAAAACCACCCAGGAGGTCCTCTACCATTGATGGAGAGAGACCTCTGGCTCCTTGGAGTGTGGCAGTTGGTGATGTGTGGGACATCTCACACTCTGACCCCTGCATCCATGGACCCATGGAATGGCAGTGAAGCTGCTGGGAACTGGGAGAGCCCAGGGCAATGTGGTTTCTGCAGCTCTGAAGCTGGGAGCTTTCAAGCCCTTTCTTTCCCCCACGGAGAGGTGAGCTGGGCTGAGACATGGGAAGAGATAGGAAAAGGCACCCCGTGGCAATGCCAGCACCCACAGGGTGACAAACCCACCATCCCCACAGAGCAAAGGGTCGGTCCCCAACTCGCAGCTACCAGGGAGGGAGGTCGAGGGGAAAGGAAGCCTTTAAGCGTAACCCCAGGGTGCTCTGCAAGCAGTACCCTTCGCTGCCCCGTGGCTCCCCACCGAGCCCAGCAGCACCCACCAGCCCTGCAAGCTACACCCAGGCAGCTGTGTCCCTCCATGTGTCATTTCTCTCCTTTCACTTCAGCTTTGAGTCATTTCTCCGTCTTTTCTCCTGCCTGCCTTCTGTGGAAGGCACTCACAAGTATCTCCCAGCCCCTGCCCCGAGTCCCCCACGTCGCTCCCTACCACCCTCCCTGTGCAGCCAAACCCTTTTGACCGAACCTTGGTGACTAATGCAGCCACCTCCATGGCCCAGGGGAGCAGAGGGGCACCTGCACCCCCCCGGGGGCAAGCGGGGAGGGCTGCAGGCCACCACGGCTGTGCTGATGCTGCCACAGGGCCACTTCCCCACCCCGCATCCCTGCCTTAGATATGGCCATGAGCAGGGTGTATTATTGGCCACTTTTGAGGAGGGGGTGGCTGGAGATGGACCAGTGCTGGGTTAATGGTTGGACTCCATGATCTTAAAGGTCTTTACCAACCTAAACAGTTCTATGAGTCTACGATCACCCCCACCCAGCTCGGTGGTCCCTATGGATGCTGGCAGCTGCACTGCCAGTCCCTGATCTACAGCAGGACCTTTTCCAGGGCCAAAGAGGTGGTGGGAAGAGTTAATCTGAGGTAATTGTTATTCTTTTCTTATCAGCATCCCTTGTTCAGCACTCTCCCATTGGAAACACACTTCCTATGACCCTGGCCCTGCCCCAGAAGGGTCGTTGCCCCTTGGACGTCACCAGTCACCAACTGGCAAAGTGACCGCAGCAAGTTCCTGCAGGGGCTGGGAGGTGGTGCCGGGAGGAAAAGGGCCTTGGAAGGGTGAGATTTAAGGGTGGCTTGTTAGCTGGCTATGGAAAGCAATGCTGTGCACATGTAGCACGGGCAACGGGCTGTCGGGTGTCCCCTTCGCCCACTGCTGCAGCCAGCTCCGTTTAGCCTGGAGGGAGTTCCTCTGTTTCTCTGAAAGGAAGAGGAGGGCAGCAAAGAGAGGAGATGCGGGGCTCAGCCTTCCACATCTCGCAAGGGCATCGACATACCGTTTCCAGGCTCCTGGCTCAAACCACGCTGGGCAAAACTGGAGCAGAGAGGAAAGCAATAGCAAGGACAGGAGCAAATCCTTCCCTTGGGCCTCATCGCGATGGAGGGGTCCTGAACACCCTCCCAACCTCCTTGAGGTGAAGAACCCAAAATCAGTAGTGCCCGAGGATGCTGCAGCTCCAGGCTAGTGCAGAGAGGACCTCCCTACCTCGTGCCCACGTTCCTTTGCACAGCAGTAGCCTGGCCCAAATTAGGGCTGCCGTTTACCGAGCACCGGTCTGATTCCCACTCGCATCTTATTCCTGCAAGAGGCTGCTTTCCTGGAACTGATGCCTTTGCCTGATTCTTGCTAAGGTGCCCAGAAACCTGACGACTGGGATGCTCATAAATAAAAAGGCATGCAAACGCTTTCAGAAAAAAAACATCTAGTGGATTTTTCCACTCCATGCTCTCTGGACCTTTCCCGAGGAGAGCTCACTAAATGTGGATGCTGTTACCCACCCCAGTCCCCTGTGGGGTTACAAACACAGTCTTTGCCCTGTAGGATCACATTAAGAGTCTGGAAAGGGCACAGCAAGACCCAGTCTTGGAGCTGCTGCTTCCCCCTGCATTAGCAACCCCCCAGCTAACACAGCCCCTGTCCCCCAAAGGCTCCCACTAGCCAAAGCCACATGCCAAGATGCCAGGGACATCAAGGGGGCCAGGACACCCCCAGCAGTGCCCGAGGCAGGGTGTGAGCGTGCCATGGGAAGAGCTGCTCTCCACCGGCCCCACACACTGCAACCTCTGCCCAGTGCCACCACTAACCCCAACCACCTCAGTAAACCAGCCTGACCAGCAGCTGGGGTAAAAATTAATCCGGCAATGCCCTCTGATGGTGGAAACGATGGCTGGAGTGGGCAGTGCGGAGCCCCTGGGAACAGCAATATCCCCACGGACTTCAGCCTGGGCATGAGTCGGTGACTGGGGGCACGCAGGGACAAAGCAGAGCTGCAGGAGCGATGCTCCGGGGAGGGGACAGCCTGGCTTTGCTCTCCAGTGGCACCAAGGGCTGGGCTCGGATCTGCACCCACACCAGCGGTGCCAGCACCTGCCAGGATGTGCCTCACTCAGGGCAGGGTCTGGCCCCATGGCCAAGCTTGCACATGGTGGGAGAGCTCCTGCCCTCGCCCACCCCAGCCCCAGAGGGATGCTGTGCTGTGGGAGGGTGTACGCCGAGCTGCTGACCGCTGACTAACGATGTGCTTAGTCAATTTGATGGATCTGTCTGGGCGCTCTGTTAATAAACAGCATCTGACCTGAGCTGTCTCCAAGCTGTACGGAGTCATCTTTATGCACACGAGCTATCAGTAGCTAACAGGGACCATCCCTCCTCCTCCAGATAACACATCGGCACGGCCTGCCCCTGCTGTCTCATGCTGTGGGGAAGGGATGCTGGTGGCAGCCTCACTGCAACGCTAGCGTGGATAAAGAAATTGTACTTCAATGAAGAAGCATCAACATGCCACAGTTTTGATATTGCTTTTTCTACCCCCCAGCCAGAATCATTCTCCAGCAAGAAACATTTCCCCATCCTTCTCCTCACCCTTGTTGGGTCACTTCTGGTTTAGTCATCTTCATATATTCTTTAGAAAGCTGGTTCTTTCTTTCCAAGCTCAAAAGCCATCCTCGGTTTGATGGGATGATATATGAATCTGGAGTATACGTGGCAGCTCTCTCCCCTCTACCTCCCCCACCCAACACCCCCACAAGGAGCAGGACAGAGCAGTTTGGGCTTTTTTATTAGGACCAAAGCCCCTCAGATGGGCTTGTTTCCTTGTCACAGCTACTACAGAGGACCACGCCGTGGCAGGCTGAGGTACAGGCCCCCCAGAGCACTGCCAGGGAGGGGCAGGCCAGCAGAGACCATGGCCAGAAGCATCACCACGTGTCACGCTACCACACAGCGGCTGCAGCATCCACCTGAGTAAAGGAATGAGATCCAAGTCCTGCGAGGGCATTGCTGCCGAGAGAGCAGTGGTGAGGGAAGAGATGGGGAACGACATCCCAGCTATGGCTGTAATGCAAGACAAACCCGGCCCAGCTCTTCCACCCTCTCCCGCCCCAAAAACCTCAGGTGCAACTGTTTTAACTCTGCTTTTCCACCTGCAGTCCCATTTCACACCCCTTTATACCTGCCCCCAGTACCTACCCCTCATGCGGATCCAACCCTTGATGCCCCAGATCTGAGCCCTGTCTGCAAACTGGGGCCCTGCTGGCCACGCTGCCCCCGCACCTGCCAGGCACATCGGTCTCCACGGGCATATTTTTCCTCCTGGCCATATTTACAGCCCCCCCTCCACCTTGCAAAGGGGCAGGTTTCTCTCAGGCTCTGCACCAGTGGCTCCCACCCCACCAGTGCATCTCCAGCCATGGAATGAGGGGGACCTGAGGCTGGGGCTCCACCAGCAGCAGGTGACAAGGGCTAATCCAGGACACTCAACCCACTGCATCCCCGACAAGTTATCCACCCTCCCTCCTTCCCACAGCCCCAACCCAGACCTACCTTGCTCTTCATCTTGTGCTCTGATCTGTACTCACTGGGGCACTGCAGGAGAGCACGGGAGATATAAACCCCCTGAACTTTCCTCGTCTTACTCCACTTTTGGCTACCAAAAGCGAGCCAGGGTATAACCAACTCATTCACATGCACACGTGCCAGCGTGTACCTACACACACCACCCTCACACATACACGCTCCAAGCAGTCACGCACATCCCCATCACTGCCTGGCCAGCTTGCCCACAAGATCCCAGCCTGGGTGACTCCCAGGTGCTTGGTGTCCCCAGCACAACCAGCAGCTCATCCTCCTGGCTGACTTCACCGTGCTGCCTGCACGGCTGCCCTGACTGCCCTACCTGCAGGGCACTGCGGTCAGGGCTGGCTGGGTCAGTGCTCGCTGCACAGGCCGGTAGCCCTGCCACCAGCTGCCACAGAGCCAGTACCAACCCCATGCTGTGCTGGCAGCCCTGTGGCTCCAGTGGGGACCAAGGATGCTGGGCACCTGCCGGATCAGAGCCCTGCCTGCATGAGAAGTAGGGCAGAACATGTCTTCGGGCAAGCATGTGCTGGGAAGCCACGGGAGGAGAAATAATAAGTGTGACGCGTGTCTAAGGACACACTGCCACTCAAGGAACATGTGTGTAGTGTGTGGGCATGCATCCTCCTGCATGCCACGGAGGGTGTGCAGCATGCAGAGGCGGCATCTGCAGGGAGCAAAGCAGGGCACCTCCATGCAAGGGCTGGAAGCTCTGCTGAGGCGGGGAAATGTGAGCTGGGAAGTCTAGGCAGGATCCTGAGACATAAATCAGAACAACCCAGGTGCAAGTGGAGGGAGTTCAGCACAGCCACCCCCCCCTGCTTGGGACACAAGTGCTGGTAGGCACAGTGAGGGGCAAGCGACTGTCCCAGCCTCCACCAGCACCTCTGGTCCTCTGGCTCTGGAATTTCTGGTTTCCTCCCCGTTTATTTGCCATGAATGAGGGAAGGCAATTTCAAGATGTTTCAAGACCCATAACCCAAGAAGCCCAAAGCTCCAGCTCCAGACCCATAGGGCTGCCCAGTGTCCTTAGGCTTTGCCATCACCAGGATCAACACAGAACAGGGACAAACCACGCCACCGTGAAAGTGAGAACAAGAAAAGCAGGCAAGGAGGTCTGCTCCTCTATCTCCTCAGCCAATCTTACCTTTCACATCAAGTTTGCAGTCTACTGAGGCTTCCCCCAAGGGGTTCACAGCTTTGCAGGTGTAGATGCCCCCATCAAAAGGGCTGGGCTTGCGGATTTCCAGGGAGCAGACGCCCTGCTCGATCATCGCTATGTATTTGGGGTCTTCCCGTATCTCCATCTGATTTTTCATCCAGATGATTTTAGGCTGGAAGGCAACAGGATTTATTGTTTGTTTAAGATGGGGAGAGAAATGAGAAATCTAGCTGGCTCCAAAATGCAGCCACCTCCCTCTGCCATGACCCTGCCTGAAGCTGGTGGCCATGGTGGGATTCATAGTCAGTAGTAGTTCGAAGAGCTAACCCTCCCATTTTTGAGCCCTAACCACTGCTCCACAGTTCCTCCCCCAGTGCAGAAAGAAACAGGACATGGCTTGAATTGAGACCTGTCACCCCTCTCCACGCACAAACACTCCAAACTCACTCAGAATTGCCCTCTAACCTCATCCAGCCCTAACCCAACATGACCCACCGTCTCCCAGCACCTCCAGCCACCCTGCAGCAGCCCCACTGGTGGCTGCCCAGGGGGGAACCACTGACCTGGGGGAAGCCCCGGACGCAGCAGAAGAGGTGTGTGCTGTAGCCCCGGGTTGTGGTTCGGTCTGTTAGGGGCTGGGTGAACTTTGGAGGCTCCATCATGTCCCGTTGAGGGATCTTTTCTGGCTGGTAAGCAGTTTCTAAGAAAATAATTAGATCTAGGCTGAGGCAGAGCTTGGGCTCCTGGGCTGGCCAGTACATAGTCACAGGGATTCAGCCCAAGGTACCCCAAAATGTTTCTGCTCCCTCACAAAACAAGCCAGACAGCATCTAGCCCGACCTGAGGACCTGGCCTTCAGCTCAGCCCAGCTCTATCTATAAATCCCTTCTCATCCAACCATGTCATGTTAGTGCCCAGTCTCTGCAGGGGACAGGGAAGATGCCAGTCCACAAACCATCACTGCGATGCATGCTACATGTGACTTGTCAGATACAGGCCACACACCTCTCTGGCTCTCCTACTCCATCCCCAAAATTCAGGGCAGAGAAGTAGGAGCTGGAGGTAAGCTCTGCAAGTGGCAGAGTCCCCAGCTCACTCTGTGCTACCACGGAGCAGGATGGAAATAGTTGGAGGGAGAATGGGGCTGAGGGATGCTGGTTTGGAGGTTTGGCCCTGAGATGGACCACTGCAGGGGTGCCTTCCTCTGCTGGCCCTGAGCTATGGGGTTAAAGCCAGGGCTGCTCCTCACCCCTCCCAGCTCCTGCTTTGATCCCATCCCAGGAATTTCCATGCCTTGATCCCACCCATGGGGCTGACCATGGCACAAGTCTTCCTTGGAGGCAAAAGGAGGTATAGAAGGAGGACAGAGGACCTCTGCCTCAGGGATGCACACCCTGGGGACAGGGACCTGCCCGGGCACCAGCCCAGCAGCATCACCACAACACTGAGGAAGCCCCACTAGCCCCAGTGGGCACAGGACCCCTCTTGCCCACCAGCACCCCCAAACCCTTAGCCAGAGCCTTGTCCCCACTTGTCTTCTGGATGTGGGCCACCCCAGAGGTGACAGCTGCCTTCTCGCTCAGTCCACAGGCATTTTCTGCAAACACCCGGAATGAGTAGGTATTGCCGATGATGAGGTCGGAGATGGTGCAGCTGGTGCGGGTGCAGCGCTCCAGTGCTGTGAACCATTTCTGGGAGGGGGAGGGGGGTGGAAAAAAAAGTGGTGAGGAAAGGCAGGCTGTCCAAAGGATGGAGAAGGCATGCGGGGAGACAGGGGTGTGCAGCTGCTCCCCTCCCATCAGGACATCCCTAGCACCAGGACACAGGAGTGCCCAGACTCACCCCACTCTTCTTGTCTGACTTCTGCACCCTGTAGCCCTTGATGTCAGAGTTGCCGTTGTCCACTGGGGGGGTCCACTCCAGGGCCACATTAAAGCCCCACACATCCACCAGCTTCAGGTTCTGGGGGGGGCCTGGTGGCTCTGCAAATGCAAACCCTCACAGGGTGGCATCCTAATTTGCTCCCCCTGCATTCCGTGCCTTGACCACCCCTTGCACCTCGCTTTTAATCTCTTCTCACCCTGTTGCAGCACACGAGGGATGAGAAGCTGCAGTGGGCATGGGCTGGCAGAAGCCCTGCATCCCCAACCAGAGGAGTTCATCTCCATGATGCTGCAGAAGATCCCACTGGAAGAGGGACACCAGAATCTCCTGCCTTGTTGGTAGCTCTGTCCCATCCCACCCAGAACAAGAGCTATCCCCAGCCGAGGGGCAGAAACAAGCCCCAGGGTGGCCCCGCAAGGTCCCGTCCCCAGCCTTACCGATCACTCGAATGTCCAGGGTAGCCTTGTCCTCCGCTCCGTTTACCCGCACGGCAAGCTCGTACTTGCCCGAATCGCTGCGCTGCGCGTTGCGGATGTAGAAGATGGTGTCACTCTCCGTGTTGCGGATGTTGATGCGGCTGGTGTCCAGGGGCTGGTCACCCTTGGTCCAGATCACCTCAGGCTGCGGCTTTCCCTGGAGCAACCCACACAGGCAGGTTAGGAGCCACTTGAGCACATGGTGCAGCCGAGTCCTGCTGGGAAGGATGGGTGGGCAGAGCCACCCTGCTTTGTCCAGGCAGCAGTGGCCTGGATCTGGTCTCTCCCATCCGGAAGTCCCCAGGGATGGAACTACAGCCGGTCCCTGCCAGTCCCACTGATGGGAAGCCATCAGGCTCCAGGGATGATGCTGGAACCTGCTGGTCTCCCAAAGTCCTTATGGAGCAAGCCCAGCTTTACCTGCCCAGGGCATCTCAGGCAAAGTGCTCCTGTGGCCCAGGCACTGAGCCCAGGTTCCAGCCTAGCAGCAGGGGCTTGAATTCAGCATCCACGGCAAATTCATGCCCGGAGCACAGGCAGCTCCCTAGGACATGTCCTTCAACTCTGGGGCAGCTTTCTGCCTCTCGCTACCCCCTGCTTGACCAGCATGTTTCAGGGCTGGTTTTCTCTATTCCCAGGTGCCACAATGGAGATGCTTTGGTGATGCCCCACACAGTATATGATCGGTTGAGGAGAGGACCTGCAGCCTGACCCACCAGTTTCAGCATCACTCCCCCCATCACACAGCCCTGGGGCTGCCCTGCTCCAAAGGCAGCTGCTTTCCCCAGGAAGGCCCCCACTGCTGTGCTGTGGGGTCCTGTGGTACGTGGCCAGATCCCTGCCAGGAACATGAGCTGAACAGGGCTCGTGGGCAGAGGCAGCAGCAATAGCTGTTCCATGCCCTAGCATGTTTGGGGTGGTCCCATTGTCACTACTAGCAATAAAAACACAGCAGGAGAAAAATGGGAACTAGGCAGGAATGGAAGAGATGTTCCCACCCCATCTCCCACCCTTGGCCCATGAGACATGGGGACCAGGACAAGCCAGCCCACTGTTGGCCCCGGGCATGTCACAGGGGCTAGAAAAGTCACTGCAGAAGCCAACCTGCAGAGAAAGCCTGGGGGAGTAACTCCCAAATCGTCCACCTACCTGGAAAGGGATCATCACGTTCACGGCATCCCCAACACGCCTGACATAAGTCTGCCGCAGGTGACGGGGCACACGGATCTTTGGGAGCTCTGGGGACCAGAAAGTTATGCTGTGGGGCCAAGGAAATCACAGCCCCCAGCTGGCTGACCCACCCCATGCATCCCCCTGCTTGGCCATCCAGAAATCCCACCCAGAAACATGGCCACCTCTGCCATCCCACCTCCTGGACATGCTTGCTTCCCTGCAGGGCCATGCCAACCTACCCCATTGCCTGCACCCCAAAATTACACCCATCCTTGAGACCCCAGGTCACCAACCCGACAGCACCACCCCAATGGACCATTCACCTCCATGGGCTTACTCAGAAGAGCCACAGCACAGCCTACGTGGCAGCAAGGCAGAGGACAGCATCTCCGAGTTCGGAAATATTTCTCCCCAGCTCAGAAAGCAGACTTCCCAGAGGCACACAACCCAACTTTTAACAAGGCTCGCCAGAGCTCCACCTTTGATGTCCACTCAAGGCCATTGCAAGACCAAGATGGTGCATGGTTACTCACAGCAGAGCTGTGAAAGCCCCAGGCTTAAGACGAAGGCTAACATCCCCAAGGGAACATAACAAAGATAAGCAAAAAACGCCCTGGAGAATGCTGATGGAGTCTCCTTCCCCGGGTGAAAATAGCAGCAGCCATGTAACCCTACCGGCTCCGTGCCGCTGGTGATCCTTCTGGAGAGGCATTGGGTTTATGTGAGCCACTCGTAAAAAAACTGCATGTCTCTGCCTGGATTAAACATGCCAGAGCATAGCTCTGGGGAGGGGGCACGGTCAGAATTAACCCGGGACTGAGCAATGGCTAAACAGCTGTGAGCGTGAAACGCCGGCGGTGGGCTGGGGAGGGCAGGGAGATGCCCAGCAGTCCCAGATGGCCCCGCTGACAGCTGAGATGGTCCGTCCTCTGCTCTTGCTGCTATTCATTCCGGGGATCCGTGCATCAATGCTGCCACTTGGGCTCATCAGTCTCAGCGGGGCAGAGAAACCTGACCTCCGTAGAGGAATGTTAATTCATGGGCGCTTTCCCCAGCTCTGTGCGCTGTGCTCAGCTGGAGAGGGCTGGACAGGGTTGGTGGCCCAGGTGACGTGCTGCTGTGGGTGGAAAGGCATTTTTCCCGCTCTAGCTCCCTGCAAAACACAACTCCCACACCAAATCTTCATCTGGTTTCTCCTTGTCTCTCTCCACTTCCCAAACCCACTCGTCCCACCTGTTTTTAAACTCTCTGCCGTCTGTATCGCTGCTATTTAAAATCCCTTGTGATGCTATAAATGAACCGATGAGAAGTACAAAATGCAGTCCCAAATAAAATGCGAAGATCAGAAGGTAACGGACGGGGCAAAGAGGAACGGAGTTGTGGACGCCACACAGACCAGCACCGCTGGGGTGGACACAGGGGGACAGAGGGACACTGGGGGCTAATTTGCTCCTCAGCAAAGCCAGGCAGTGTGCAGGGCTGTATTTCAAATGAAGCGCATGAGTAGGCACATGCTGCTTGTTGATGAAGGGTTTCAGTTAGTAAAAAGAAAAGGGGGAGGGAGGGAAACCAACCCAAACACCTCGCCAGCGTGGAGCAAGAGCAAGCTGTGCGTGGGTCCTTCAGCTCTTTGGGTTTTACACCTCTCAGCCGGTACACGTGGCTGGGACAGAGCTCAGGCAGCAGGGGCAGGGGGTTTGAAGTGGTGGGCGCAGCGAAGGATTAGAAGTGGGAAACACAAGTTGTGTACTTGGCATCTCACACCAGTCCCCCCTGCCTCATCCTCCCCAGTCCTACAAGGTATGTTGGGATGCCTTTGAGATCTGGAGGTAAACACGGCAGCAGATGCCAACCACAAAGCCATGTTCACCTCCTCCGGGCAGACTGAGAGGACAGACCCTGCAGGACCCCTTCCAGATGCCAATAGCCTTCTCCAAGCCTTTTCCTATGAAAAGCTGATGGTTCCTGGAATAACTTTTGTTGTTATTATTATTACTATTTTAAAGCAGCTGACATGCATGATGCGTTCTTTGAGTAATAGGAAAACCTGTGCTTTAATAATTCCTTGAAAAGGGAAAATAAGTCTATGTATTTGCTAAGGGAAAACGAACCTTGCAGTCATACATCAGCCTCAGCACATTCACAGCACCCCGGGAGGAATGCGAGTCTTGCTAAGCATGGGAGAAAGCCATTCATTAGCGAGTTCAGCATGATGAAAGTTCCCATGCTCCGGACTACCAGCTCTTGACTTTCCTTAGCTAAATAAACAAAGCTGCCCGACGTGTGTGTGATGGCATACTAGAGATGTAGTATGGCCAAGAAGAGGGAACGTGCTGGAAGTGAAACAGTTTCTGAGCTCTTGCAATGAAATCTGAAAATGTGGCTCTGCACAGAGTCCTTCACCGGCAAAGCTTCACCATCCTCGGTGTTGTGAAGTCAGGGAGCTACTCCATCCCACCCCAAGGGAACTGGACAGAGTTGTGGAGAATAACAACCTGGTCAAGGGCCGGGTTGTGACGTGTTAGAGTGCGGAGGCTGCCCGGGCTGCAAGGATGGACGGCGATTCCTTTGCACGGCTGGCAAAGCCCACGGCACCCACGCGTGGCTGGAGCGGTACTTACGGAGGATCTCCCTGATGAGGATTGGCTGCTCCAACGTCGCCGGGACACTGGCCCCGCTGGCACTGACAGCCTTCACCCGCACACGGACCTTGTCACCGGAGCTGAGGTCCTGGATTGTGTAGCGGGTGGAAAGAAAAGGCTCCTCGTTCACAGGCATCCAGTCTGCGCCTGTGAACAAGCAGAGCACTTCAGCTGTGCAACGGACAGACGGATGCACCCCCAAGGAGCAGGATCAAGCCACGGGGGTGAAACCAGAGGTAAAGAGCCTCTCCCTTCCTTGCAAAGACTGAATGATTTGGGGCACCAGCAGAAAAAGGTATCTTGGAGGGGAGGTTGGCCACCCCACCCTACCAAGGAGCATGGGGCACGAAATGCTGGCAGAAGCTCAGCTGTCGGTGAGGAGGCTGTTTGCAAGCAAGAAAAGGCATTAGGCCAGCAAACATGGTCCCTGCTGACCTTCCAGGTGCATTTCTAGAAGTAGTTAAGATCCTTTGACAGCCCTGCCAGCCAGTCTGCTTCCCCCACTGCCCCAGGGTAACTTGCTGGGGCTCACCATGTTCCCCAGCACACCCTCCACATCAGGCAAGGTCTGCTCGTCACCTGCCAGCCAGACATCTCCAACTGTTCTTCCCGCTTGGGAGGGGCATCTCAAACTCACCCCCTAGCCAAGGTGCAGAAGCCTCCGCCCCAGCAGCTAGCTAACACAGCTTTGTGATGTGCCGAAGCTCTTAAGAGGTTTCTCAGTTAGAAAACAGGCTGCCCCAGTCACCAAGGGACTGGCTGTCCCAGGTGGGCAATTAGAGCCACCCGTGAGTGACGGTGTTTGCTAAACCACCACGTGCACCTTCAAACCAAGAAGGTTTTCCTTTCAGGGCCATCAGACCAGCCAGATCCCACCAGCTCCTCTTGCCCTTCACCACGGGCATTGCTCACACCAGCCCTCACTCGGGTCTCACCGTATTTTAGCCACCTGGGGTCTTGCACCAGCCCAAATACCGCAGTCACGGAGCCCACGTGGTTTTCACTGAATGACCAGAGCTCTCCTGTCACCCAGCCAAGCTCAAAGCAAGCTAGGAGAGCATCCAGAACTGTGACCTTTGGGTGGCTGGCAGCCAGCACCCTCCAGGAATGGCTGCATCTCTCCTTCACCCACGCAAGGGCCTCATCCCCCATCCCAGTTTACCTCCCCAGTCCCCAGCCCAGTGATGAAAGCCTCCCACAGCCAAGCATGTGTCGATCGTGTGTGCCACAAGCTCAACAGCCAAGGGTCATAGACCAAGCTCCCCAAGGCCCATGGACAACCTGGGTCTCTCAAACCACCGCAGCCACATACAGCACCCAGCCCCCCAGTCCCAGCCTCCCCTTGCAGATCCTCCCAGCCACACAAGTCATTCACTCTCACCCCAAAGCCAAGCCGGGCTTCAAGAGAGCACCCAAAACACAAGTCTTGCCCACCTAGACCATTCCACCAACCATCCATGCAACCGGAGAACCACAGAGAATTGTTGCCACCCACCAGCCCACTTCCATCCACACCAGCCATTCTCCTTCCAAACGTCTCAAGACCCATCTCGCTCAGGCAGGGCTTGCCTGCTGATCTATGGTAGCGCCTCTTGCACTGCCCAGGATCCTTTCCTCCCTCATCCTCCCACCTTATCCCCATTCCTTCCGCACTTCATTTCAGACTAACATGGGACAATCACATCTTCTTCATCCTGAGGTCTTACACCACCATCCCAACCCCAGGTTTCCACAGAGCTGGAGTTCAGAGACCACCCTCACTGGGTATGCTGGTCTCTCCTCCTCCCTCTAGCTGGACATAGCAGTGATATTAAACCCCATCCAGCCCCCTGCTAAAGACACCGCTGCTATTTGAAGCCAGTGGGAAGCCCTGTTCCTCCATGGAAAAAAAAAAAAAAATCATTTAAAATGAACCCATTTGGGCAAAGAAAGGGAAATGGTCCCCAGGGACACGCACTGCCAGGTCCTGCCCAGCTCCATCCCACACCTCCCCAGTGACACAGCAGCTCTCCACGCTTACGAGGCAGGAAAGCCCAAGCCTACTTCCATCTTTGCAGATCTCCACCACGTATCCATCCAGGCCCGACTGGCCTGTCCGTTCCGGGGCTTTCCAGGTCAGCATAACTGAGTTTTCACTCACTCCTTCCACGGCCAAGGACGAGGGGGAGCTGGGCGGCTCTGTAACAAACGCAGTGGTGAGGACAGGCGCTCGGGTACTGGGGCTGCTGGAGGGCAATCACCCAACCCCCATGTTGGTCCTCAGCCCCCCCATTCTCCTAATCCCCCAACCTAATCCCACTGCAAAAATACCCTTGATGACTTCATCTCTCCATCCCTTCACCCCAGCACCCCCACATGCCCCCTCCCAGCCTTGCATATCTCCCCTCCCCGCGTCAGTGTCCGATCCCGTCCTCACCTGCCTTTGGTTTCTCAGGCTCAGGTTCAGGGGCTGGGGCTTGGGGTTCAGCTGGGGGAGCGGGGGGACCTTCTTCAGGGGCTGGAGTCACTTCTGGTGTGGGGACAGAAGCGGACTCATCTGCAGGGGCTGGGGGCTGCTCAGGGGCTGGGGGCTCTTCAGCAGCTGGGGCTGGTGCTGGCTCTTCCTTTGGAGCTGCCGGAGCCGGGTCCGCGGCCGGAGGTGCAGTTTTGCCGGTCATTGCTGCAAAGCCGGGGGCTGGAGAAGGGGGTGTTTTGGGGGTCTCTTCTCTGGGATCTCTGCTCTGGTTTGGGGTCCCTGCTCCAGACCAAAGGTATCTCGTCCAGATCTGGGATCTTGACTTCAAAGCTGGGGTCCCTGCTCTGGACCAGGCGTCTCCACTCTGGACGGAGATTCTCTGCTCCGGGACGGCTGTCCTGGGAGGGGGGAACCAGGTCACTGAGCCAGAACAGGGGCTGGGAGATTTTTATAGGCTTCGGCTGGCACTTGTCACCTCCCTGCAAACCAATCTGCCTGCGCAGGCGGGGGCCGCCAGGAATAGCCACCCGGGACCTGCACATTCAGCAGCATGCCGCTACCCCTCCTATAGGGCCGCAGCATATGGTCCTGACCCCCCCCCGCCCCCCCGAGGCTCGCACGGGACTGGTAAGGCCAGAGCCAGGTCACCTTTCCTTGGGGACATGTATCCTGTCCCCAGCACCAGCAGCCCTATAGCTATGGGCTTCCAACACCCTCACTGCCACCTCCTCAGTCACCCACTGCCCCCCCCCCAAGCCTCCCCATTGACCCTGCACCCCAGATGTCTTCCCCCAGCCCCTGCATTAACACTAGACCCCCAATCCTCCCTGATAATCCTGCACTGACCACCTCAGCCCACCATGTCCTCCCACAGTCCCAGATCCCTCTGCTGCCCCACATCCCCCCCCAGCCTTGACCTCAATCCCACAGTTGTTGAGGCCGGAAGGCAACTCTTGGGATCACCTGGACCAACGCAGCTGTCCGTACCCCTGACCCATGTTCCTGGAGAAGATTTATCAGCAGCCAGCCCTCTGCCATCTCCTCCAGCCTGTGCCCTGCCTACTCCACCAGGACCTTATCCACAGAGTTTGGTCACCCCAGGGCTCGTGATCAGCCACCCTTCTGTTAGCCCTCAAACTCAGATTTGCCCCAAAGCCCCCCACTGACCCAGGAAAGCCCCATTAGTCCTGTAGGATCCACCCCCGCTCCCCCCACCTCTCCTTGTTTCCCTCCCCTGCCATGCCATGCATGAGGTGCTGCTGAAAAGGTCTCTGTAACCTCTGGTCTGACTATTAACCTTCCTCAAATTGGGGCTGACAGCGTTTTCTCCTGTTCCTCGGCTACTTGCCCACCTCCAGGGATGCTGCTGTGGAGGACCCAGGCAAACCCGGCTCTCCTGGGCGTTGGTCCCAAGGCTCACAGGTCCCTGTCCCCAGATAACACCTCCCAAGATGGACATCAGCATCAAGAGGCATCTCGGAGACAAGCAGAGCCTGAAGCTCCGGCAGAGCCCGATGATCTGAGCTTTGCTGACAAAGGGGTGGCTTTCCAGTTGGGGGGGACCTGCGGTGAAGGGGAGGGAGAGAAGAAAGAGCAAAGCCCCATTGGCCGGGCTGGTCTTTAAAGGGATGGTGACATCCCAGAGAAGAGCCACAGGGCTCTGAGGGATGTATCCCAGCTGGAGCAGGAGCCATGGACTGGCTGGGAAGGGAGGCCAGGGCAGCAACGCTGGCTTTCTGGTCCATCAGGGTGGCGGAGCAGCACTGGGCTTGGCCAGCCGGGCTCGGGTCCTGGCTGCCAGGCAGCCACAGGCAGTGATGCACAGAGGACCCCTGCCCACAGCGCTCTGCACAGACAGACAGCGAGATGTGCAGCTGCTGGTCTCTGGGAAGAGCACGGAGACCCCACACTCCCTGCTAGCCCTGCTCCTCCTGTGACCTGAGAAGAAAGCTCCTTACAGCCATCAGCGAGTCACCTGGTGACCAGGTAACACAGGGCAGACCTGGTCCCCCATGGGCTCCCATCCTGCCCAGGGGCTGCAGCCCAGCAGCACGACCCTCCTGCTCCAGGAGGGACATTTTTTCTCTCCTGGGTATTTCCGAAACAGCATTTGGCAC
>JAVJGJ010000035.1:1222235-1270722 GCA_035590215.1 Microhierax caerulescens
GGCTGCTCCGCACCGGCGCCGCTCCTCCTCCGCACGGGGCTGCTCCGCACCGGCGCCGCTCCGCACCGGCGCCGCTCCGCACCGGCGCCGCTCCGCACCGGGGCCACCATGGCTTCCATCGGCAGCTTCTTCCGACGGAGCCTGCGGCGCTCCGGCCGC
The DNA here is from genome assembly GCA_035590215.1 of Microhierax caerulescens. Lineage (NCBI taxonomy): Eukaryota > Metazoa > Chordata > Aves > Falconiformes > Falconidae > Microhierax > Microhierax caerulescens. The sequence goes on from JAVJGJ010000035.1 coordinate 1,222,395, forward strand.
AAAGGTGAGGGTCGGGAGGGGCCGCCGGGGAGCACCGCCCCGCGCCGGGCTCCGGGAGGGGCCGGGGCCGGTATCGGTGTCGGTGCCGCGACCGGTCCAGCCCCGGGACGGCGGCTGCGGGAGCCGATGGCTGCCGTCGGAGAGGGGACTGTGCCCGGCAGCGCAGCGCGGCCGCGCCGGGTGGGACCAACCGGGGCTCCGGGGAGCGGCACCGGCACCGGCACCGGCGCGCTGCCCCCCAGCCCTGCCCGTAGGCGCTGCGAAGCCCAGCCCGGCCCGCCAGCCCCCGGCGGTCACCGCATCTCCCGGGGCTCGCCCCAGCCCCCAGCCGTGCACCCCCTCCCCGGGAGCTGCACCCCACCCCGGGAGCCCACCCCGTCCTGGAGGACTGTGCCCCCTCCCCACGGGTTCGCCCCCTCCCCAGGGGTTCGCCCCCTCCCAGCACAGCCCCCCAAGCTTCCCCAGCCCTTTGCCCACCACGTGTGGCACCGCGGGGCTCCCGAGGGCACCCGCGGGGGCACGGTGCCCCCCAAGCGGGTCAGTGTTGCGGGCAAGGGGGTCCCTGGGGGTTTGTGAGCTTTTCTGCGCTACGGGATGGATTCTCGGCGTTTCTTGGCCCGCCGCGCCTCAAGCCTTGGGGCAACCTGTGGCTTTGGGGGGGGTGTCACTGCAACACCCCCCTCCCCCTCTCTGTTTTGTGCTGGCTGGCTCTGGCCCTGGGTGCGATGGATGTGTTTCGGAGCTCAGCAGAAGAGGTGTGAGAACACCGAAGCCGTTTCCTCTCGGCTGGGCAGGTGGGCGGCTGCGCGCCGGATCAGCGCCGCAAACCCTCGAGCCAGGTTGGGAGATTCCGGCACACCGCAGCAGCCCGGGACTTTTCCAGGAGGAAAGAAACAGGTTGTGCCGCATCGTAGCGTGGGGCTCAGCCCTCGGCTGATAAGGAAACCCGGCTCTGGTCAGGGAGGCCGTTTGTGCAGGAAAATGTGTTTTTCCTTTACCGCTGGCAGCCCCGGTGCCCTGCCTGCGTGGGCCGGGGTGCACCGCGGCAGCCTTTGCCCTCTCCGTGCCCGGCACAGGGGCGGCTGAAAATCCTCAGCACCAGCAGCCCCTTTCCATCCCAGAGCTGCGGGGGCCCCCCCGGCCACCTGGATCATTCTCCTCCTTGCTCCCGCTGCTGGGGGGGCTTGGGGGTGGTCCCCAAGTCTTCCCACTTGGGCTATGGGAGAGTTGTTGGACAAAGCTCTTGTGACAGTGGCTCGTGCTGCCGGGACACATGTGGAACTGGGAATCCTGCTGGTTTTGGGGAGTGCTGGAACCCCTGATGCCACATTAAACCCATCTGATGCTGCATGACAGCGCATGGTCCTGTACATCCCCAGAGCTCGTTTTCCAGCCTAGGGATGGGGTGTTATGGTCTTGGGGGGGGATTTAGGCTCTGCCAGCGAGGGCTTTGTGACCAGACCTGGTGCAGGGGAGCGCTGCCGGGTGACACCACGCTTTTGGCAGGGCTCGCCACGCCGGCCCGCTGCAGGCAGCCCCGTGGGTCCAGCTGCGAGGGGCAGAGCCGCAGCCCGGCACGACTGGCCTCCCCGGAGCAGCGGGTTGTACTTGACTGTTTGAAAACCCCACGGACAAGATGCAAATCCAGCCCTTGCTTGAGAGCGCATCTTCTGTTCTCTGAACTGCGGGACGGGACTGGATAGGCAGGATTCAACTGGCCTTTCACCCTACCCTGGCAAGCTGCGACGGGAAAACAACACACACCGGCGTCCAGCAAGGATGGGGGATGCTGGCAGCCCTCCTTGCTGCACAGCCTGGTTCCATGGGATCCCACCAGAAACAGCCTCCTGCCCTGCCCCCATAGGTGAGACTGGACTGAAGCCATTACTGGAGCATCCCAGGGAGCAGCAGGAGAAGCAAAGAGCACCTTGTCAACCTTTTTTCCCTGGCCCAGGGCACCTTGCTGAGCCATCACCCAGGTGATCCCTGCTGAGGACAAACCAGAGGTGTCTGCAGCTGGGTCTCATCCTCAGGATGCTCCTGGGCTTCCCCCAGCTGCAAAGGGACCTCTTTGGGATGACTTGCACCTTGCCAAGAGGAAGGATCTTGCATGTGGAGGTGGAGCAGCCTCAGGGTGCACACGGGTGAGGCTTCGTGCATCTCCCCCACCCCGACCTGGAAAAGGCATTTCTGGTCCCTGGGAATGGACATCCCGTGATGGGACTGTGAGTGCCACCTCCTTGGATGAGCTTTCTGCTCCTGTCGGCTCATGATCACCTAGACCAAAGGCTGGGAAGCTGTTTCCAGACTAAAGGAGGTGGCTACAGAGTCAGAGGGATACAGGGATGGGATGTCCACCAGCACTGCTTTTGGAGGAGGATGTCATGCACGGGGGAAGGACAATGGGAGCAGCCGGCCATGGCCAATGCCTTGCCCTGGCAAACTGCAGCACAAGTAAAAGAGCCCAGAGCCAAACTCCAGGATGTGGAGACAAACTGCAGGAGCTCATTATTTAATCCAGCCACACAATTATTTTCCTGCCTGTTATTCCTAGGAGCAGCTCAAGCATTTCTGTTCCCACCATAATCGGAGACAAGACCAAGCCCAGGACAGGACAGTTTTGGGGCGAGGGTCCGGGGGTTTAGAGTCATAAGCAGCTGCTGGGGGAGGGCAGAGCTGCGGCACAGCCTGGCTCCAGCCTCCCGCCGGTGTTCAGCCCCTCTCTTTCCCAGCCCCCGGGGCTCACTGCCCCACCACGATCATCCCAGCACCCTTGACGATGCCGGCTTGGGCTCCTTTCACTCTTCTTTCTAGTTTTTCAAGTTATGATGGCTTACGCTCACCAGCCATCCTCCCCACCTGCCCAAACAAGAAATGGGATGTAATCTCAGGGAACTGCTATACTTTGGGAGCTGTGGTTTAGGGAATACCCTCGAGCATCTCATTTGCAATCAGCAGTTCCCAGGACTGAGGACATCTGGCAGGGAGAGGTTGGGATTCATCTTACTGGAGCCTTTGGAGGTGCTCAAACAAGATCTGTGCTGTTTGTTTGCTGGTTTTTCCCCCTAAGGGAATAAAATTAGCTGCTATAAAAGCATTCCCACACCTTCCCGCAGATGCTTTCCACTGTCACACATGCTGGCTTTGCCCTGGGCATCCCTCTGCCCTTGCTGGGATGGGGCAAAGCAGGGCTGGGAGTGTCTGATGGCGCTTTGATTTTCCCCAGAAGACTCATAAAAGCCATTTTGCCTTTCTGTGTCCCCAGCTGTTCACTGCCAGGGACCGAAACACCCTGTGCACCAGGTGCCCATTCATTCCAGCCGCTTTGCCCTGTTCCTGCGCCGCTCTGTGACTCCTCTCCTGCCCTCGGGACAGCTGCCACCTTTCATTCACTCTGCTCTGATTTTCTGTTTGGTTGTTTTTTGGCTACAGAAGCAAAAGTGGAGGCCTCTGCCGCAGAAAGCAACCCCGCACGGGTGCCGCAGGGGAGGCCAGGAGAGAGGAGCTCTGTCCTCCATTCTGCTGGGCAGTTTTTCTTCGAGTACCTGGTGGTGGTGTCACTGAAGAAGACATCAGACGGACGTTACGAACCCAAGATAACCTACCAGTTCCCAAAGGTATTTACTCCCATCTTTCCAGGAAGATGAGTTTTCCAAATTGAGAGGAAAAGGGGTTGTTGCTGCTTCCCCATCACTAGAGCCGGGGGAGGAGACAAAAAAATACCCCGTGCCCTGGAATCACAGACCCAGACCCCAGGGCTTTGCCTGCCATGGGTTGGGGTTGCTGGGACCTGCAGGTCCTTCCCTGTGGTCCAAGCCCAGGGCCACAAAGACCAGGAGAAAAATCCGAGGGGTGCTCCCTGTCCCCCTGTCCCAAAAGAGGAGACAACAGCAGTGAAATCACACCCTGGGGAGGTGGCACAGGAGGAGACCCCATGTTCGCAGAGGGGCCCCTGGGTGCCTCTGCTTTGCCCCATTATCCATGGGGTAAAAGAGTCAAAAATTGGATTTGTTGGGAGATGCTTGTCCAGGGATGTGCAGGCACCTTCTGCTTTGGTCTGAGCTGGGGGCTGCTTTGGAACACACCCCATCCCACCCCATCCCCGGGACTATAGGCATCCTCCAGCACCCTGACTCTTGGCATCACTTCATTCCAGCGTGAGAACTTGCTGAAGGGCCAGAAGGAGGAGGAGGAACGCCTCTTGCAAGCCATCCCCCTCTTCTGCTTCCCTGATGGCAACAACTGGGCCCCCGTCACTGATTTCACCAGGTACCTGCCCCGTTGCGGGGTCTCGGCCGTGGTTGCCCACCCCTGAGGGCTGCAAGGGCCGTCCCAACCCCACGTGTTGTCTCTCCTTGCAGCGAAACCTTTTCTTTCGTCCTGACCAATGTGGATGGCAGCAGGAAGATCGGCTACTGCAGGCGGCTGCTGGTGAGCACCCCACCGCCCCACCACCCAGCGCTGGGTCGGTGCTGGCCGTGCCACCCCATCCCCGTGGTGGGACGTGATGCCTGCTGCCATGCCCAGAGTACAGCTCTTGGGCATGTGCCTTAGAAAGCCTCTCACCTTGACAAAGATGATGACAAGGGGGGTCCCAAATGACTTTTCTGGAGCTTTCTTCTGCTGAGGCATCATCTGGGTGCTGGATGGAGGAAAGCAGTGCTGGCTGTAGCCCAGGGCTGGTCTGAAATGCAGCCAAGAGGTGCAGCAGTTGGGAGGTGCCGTTCCCTGTACCAGTGTTCGCTGCCACCCCACCGATCTCCTGCAGCTTCCCTGGCTCCTTTCCCCTGGCCGCAGTGCTCAGGGTGGCTGCAAACCCCACTCGGGGTCAGGATGGGGATGTGTGTGTGCCCATCCAGGTGCCAAGAGCCTGGTGCCCTCAGCCCCATCCCCAAAACCTGCTTCTGAACGGTGGCTGCCTTTCTCAGCTCATGGATTTGGCCATCTCGGGGGGCTGCGAGGTGTGATGGAGGTCTTCCTTGGCTGCTGATTTATGCACAGCCTGCTTAAATAGGGACAGAAAGCCGCAGGGCCGTACGCCACAGCCTGGTGACTTGCTGGACCCCACCACCCTTGCACTCCCTGGGGAACTTGCCCACTTCTGCAGCCGGGGCTGAGCTCTGGCTGTTCGGACTGCATGTCTGGAGCGCTGCAGATGGACCCAGGACAGTCCAGTTGGACAGGGAGAAAAAGCCTGGGCACTCATCTCGATGGTCCCCATTCCAGCAGGAGGCAGGATTAGCCCCAAGGATGGTGAGGCAGGACATCTCAAAGGACATGTGTTAGGGGGAGGAAAATTTGGGAATATGCCATTGCCTTCTCCGGGCACCCTCTGCTTTTACAGCATCAACTGCATCCTTGGCCTGAGCTCCAGCTCTGAAAATCCCCAGCCAGTGGTCGGGTGTTTTGGCAGGGGAGAGTGGGGCTGGGGGGGATCTCTGGGGAGAGAGTGGGGCTGGACGATGCTCAAACCCTTTTCCCATCCTCTTCCAGCCATCCGGCCGTGGCGTCCGCCTCCCTGAGGTCTTCTGCATCATCAGCTGCCTGGGCTGCTTCGGGCTCTTCTCTAAGGTAGGGATGTGGTGGCACCACCTGGCGCGGCGCTGGCCCAGGCTGCCACTCCATTGCCTGCTGGGATTTCCCAGCCCATTTTTTTTTCTCCCCCAGATCCTGGATGAGGTGGAGAAGAGGCGCCAGATCTCCATGGCTGTGATTTACCCCTTCATGCAGGGCCTTCGGGAATCGCCCTTCCCAGCTCCAGGGAAAAGCGTCACCATTAAAAGCTTCATCCCTGAGTCAGGCACAGAGGTTGGTAGGGGTCTCGGGGGCTCAGCGGCCCCTCCTGGGTTGCTCTGATGTGAGGAGCCTGGGCTGCCTCTGGGATCATCCTCCCCATCTGCAGCACCCATAGGTGCTCGCTGAAGCAGTGGGTGGTGGGTCAGGCTGCTGAGGGCCTCCTGCCCTGGGAATATGGGTGCCACCTCCCTCCTGGTCCAGGAGGAGAGCAGCAAGCAGCGAGGATGAGGATGAGGATGAGGATGAGGATGGAGCCCACCCACAGGTGATGCTGCCCCATCTCCGCAGCTCCCTCAGCCTCAGGCTGGAGCCGCCGGCACAAAACCTCCCGGGCGCCGTTTCCGAACACGCCGGTGCTTGCACAGCCTGCGCGTCGGGGGTGCGGCGCGCCGGGGCCACCGCGGAGCCGGCTGCACCCCGCTGGAGCCCGCGTTCACCTCGGGGCGCAGCAGGCAGGGCTGCTGGGGTGCGTGGGGGTGCCGGGGCTGCCGTGGGGGTGTCACTGGCTGCAGCCTCCCCTCGGCACCGTGGCGCTCGGTTCTCAGCCTCGACACCCGCCCCATTCAGCACCACGAGCCGGCAGCTGCAGCGGCGCAGGCATGCGGCGAGCCCAGCCCTCACCTGTGGAAGGAGATCTGCCACGGGCACGGCGCCCACGGGGCTCCTCTCGCCCACGCACGGCCCAGGCTCGCACAGGCAGAGCCTGGTATTTGGCTTTTTCTTTCTCTCGTGGCAAAGCTGGGGTAGAAAAATGGGGAGGGTCTGCCCAGGCACTGGACAAAATAATCTCAGTGCTGAGCACCCCAGGGATGCGTCCTGCCGGGGTGGGTCTGGGAGCAAGCCCCCTCTTCCTTAGTACAATTTAGCAGCTGGCTGTTGAATTGCAAGAGATTTCTTCATCCAGGAAGGCTTGTGCAAGGGTTTGCAGGTTGCTCAATGTCCTGGCTGTGGGCCAGGCCGCGTGGATGGCGGCTGGGGGTGACGGGGAAGGACGCTGCACCAGGACTTTCTTCGAAAGAGCTGAGCTTTGGGGCTCTGGGCGGGGGTGAAAGCGAGTCCAGAAGATCAGTGAGAAAACAGAGAAAGGGGTGAAAATAAATCTTGGGTACTGTGTGGGCTGGGAGCTGGGGATTGTGCAGGATTTGTGCTGGAAAGGGGCTGCGGAGCCCAGCCAAGCCTTATGCTGCTGGCTGGGGAGGTGCTGCATGGCTGGAAAGGTGGCCTGGCACGTGGAGGAGGGGGATTTCCCCCCTCCAAAGCCGAGGAGAGGGGCCAAGGCTGTGTCATGAGCTGCACAGTCCTATTAACCCTTCAGCGGTCACCGTCCAGGGGCCGCCTGCAGCAGAGCAGACGTATCGACCAGGTTTGGGAGACTTTTGCCAGCAGGACAGCCAGGCCGCCTGCAAATCCCCCGCAGGTACCTCCCTTGGGGCCACCCGGGCTAGGAACAGGGAGCTGGCCCTGCCGGGGGGCTTTTGAGGAAGCTCTTGTGGGTTTTATAGCAGAAGTCATGCCCTCATCCCTCCTGCCTTTCCTGCAAGCTGCTGCTCGCAGATGAGCTGGCAGACACCAAGGCCGGGTACGTCCCTGCCCAGCCCCTACCAGGGACTTGTAAGCGCTGGAGAAAAGAGGAGTTTTGGTTAAAAATGCAGTGCCCAAACCAGTAAAGCCCACGGCGCACATCACTGCACAGCCCAAACCTCCAAGCAGCACAAGATGAGGTTTGTCCCTTCCAGAGGGACATGGTGCTGCAAACTCTGGGTCATTAATTACTCCCACATCACCCTCCTGGGGGGCCAGGGGGTGCAGGGGGAGTGTTGCACCTCCTAAGCTGGGTTTTGGTCGTTCTCCCTTGGCAGCTCATCGAGCTCACGCGGCCTGTGGATGCCCACCTGGAGCACGTGGAGTTTCAGGCTCTGCTCCAGCGGCTCAGCCCCCACCTCATCCTGCACATCTTCGCCTCCGCTGTGCTGGAGCGACGGCTCATTTTCCTGGCAGAGGAGCTGAGGTGAGTCCTGATCTATTTATTTAAAAAAAAAACAACCAACCAACCAAACAAAAAAAAAACCTTGAAGGAGGGCAGGATGCAGCTCGGCCCGGGGTGGGATATTCCTTCGAAGGGGTGAAATCCCCTTTCCTCATGCAATGCCCCCACGGTGGCTCCTCGTCCCGCAGCGTCCTGTCGCAGTGCATCCACGCGGTGGCTGCTCTCCTCTACCCCTTCACCTGGGCTCACACCTACATCCCCGTGGTCCCCGAGTGCCTGCTCGACACTGTCTGCTGCCCCACGCCCTTCATGGTTGGCATCCAGATGCGGCACCTGGAGCGGGTCCTGGACCAGCCGATGGAGGAGGTATTTCATCCGGGTGGGGGAAAGCATCTGGATGGAGCCGCCGGTTAGTCTGTGACGCTGGGTTTGGGTTGGCTCCGAGGCTGGAGGCTCTGGTTGTGCCCTTTGCCCATCCAGGAAGGCTGGAGATTGGGGCTTCTCACATCTCCCTTCCCGCTGGCACTTGGGGCAACACCTCCGCATCCCGCCGAGTGCTGCCGCCACCCCAGGACCCACAGCCCTGCTCTGGGGGGCTCGGGGAGCTGCTGTTGGCCAGGCTGCCTGTTGGCATCATCCCAGCCTTGTAGAAGTGGGGAAAGGCCACCAAGCCTGCAGCAAACATGGTCCCTGGGGGATGCCCCGGTACCCCCTGCCCAGGTCCCTCCAGCACAGAGGGGCTGATCCCTCTCCTGCCACCCTCGCGGGCTGCGGACACACCGGTCTGATGGCAAAACGGGTGGGAGGGAGCCCAGATGCTTTGGTGGGGCTAAACACGTCGCGCTCTGCTCTCTTCCAGGCTCTGATGGTTGACCTCTGCGAAGGGAAGATCCTCCGGGCGGTGGGTCCCCCTGTGCAGGGCGCTGGGCTGCGGGTGGGCTCGCCTGGCCTGGGTGGTCCCGGGAAGGGCCCCTTTCCCCTCAGTGCCAGCTACCACATTTGGGGGGCAGACACACCTCGGTGTCACCCATCCAGGGGGAATGTCCCATGAAGGGATGTCTCCAGCCACTGCAGCTGCCCTGTCGTGAGCCAGAGCAGCGGGGTCCCTGTGTTGGGCATCCCACTCCCGGCATCACTGCAGCAGCCTGCAGTGATAATTAATTAATGAGCTCTGCAGAAAGCCCCACTGATGGGCTGCACCAGCTGCTGGCCACGGCCACCTGAGCTGGGTTCCCACCGGTGCCGGGTCCTTCACAGCCCCGTTGCCTTCCAGGTCGGCGATGAGGAGGAGATCTTGCCCATCAAGCTGCAGAATGAGATGCTGACATCTCTGAACAGGCACAACAACAACAACAACGTACACAGTAAGGACATCCTTTCATAGATGGGGAAAACACACACAAGCTGCCCTTCACAGGTGACCAGGGCCCTCAGCGAAATGATTTTCCTAATAGGACCTGGCCTGGGATGTTTCTGCCCCCATTTGCAACAAAATGCAAGCACAGGAGGGAAATGCTTTGGCCTTTCCCCTGTCCTGCAAAACATGAGAGCAGGAACAACAAATTCTGCTGGAAAAAAAATCAGCTTTTACCAGTATTTGGCCCACAAAGGTGCCACCATCCTGGAAAGCAAACACAGCCAGTGCTCCCTGAGCAAGACCAGTCTGATCTTTGTTTACTGGCAGAGGGAGGTTTTAAGCCATTTTGTGGGATGGAAGCAGAGACTGTGGACCAGCCAGGTTAAAATAAGCCTGTCCTTTCTGGTTCAGAGGTCCCACCCCGCCTCTTGTGTCCGTGTCCTCTTCCAGCATCCGAGCAGGTGAACACGCTTGTCTCTGAAGCCTTTGTGCAATTCTTCGTCCGAATGGTTGGCCACTACCCTTCGCACATCAAGTGGAGTAAAAATGGCTCGGGCACCTTCCAGGAGCGAGCCTTCTGCAAAGCCATCACCTCCAAAACCAGCCGCAAGTTCGTGAAGAAATTTGTGAAGACGAACATGTTTGCCCTATTTATAGAGGAAGCAGAAAAGAGCAGGATCCCACAGGAAGGTAAACAGCCCCCTCTCCCCTTCCCACTTCAGCCGGGTGAGCTCGGCAAATCCTGGGCTATTTGGGGAAGGGAAAGATGCCCTGTGCCCGGAGAGGGATGCAGCTCGAGGCTGAGGATGCTCAGGGCAGCGAGTAGCACTAGTGTGCTCCCAGGAGCTGCATTTCTCTGTCCCTGTCAAGCAATCAAAAAAAATCCCTGGGCTCATTTTAGATCTTGTTGCTTGACCGGGGACAGGGCAGGCTTGCTGAGAGCTCAGCATTTCGACAAGCATGCCAGTAGCAGCGCAAATATTTGGCTTGGATGCAGGCAGCAGCTGGGAGCTGGCTCCTGCCTGCAAGTCCTGACTCATCCCTGCCACCGGCTCCGGCACGGACCTGTGGCAGCTGGGCTGGTCCTTCCCCTTCCCGGGGATGTGCAGGGCACTGGGCAGAGCTGAGCCTCCTCCCAGCCCGGGACAAGGACAGACGGGGCGACGGGGGTTGAGGAAGCCACCCAAACCTTCCACCAGTGGCCAGAGACATCCTAGTCTGGCACTTGCCACCCCCAAGGTGGCCAAGGTCTCCAGCCCCCCTGCAGCCCACCCAGGGGGCTCGAGGCCCAGCACGACTTCGGTCATCGCTCACGCTGCCCTTTTAGGTCGGGCTTTATTGGGCAGACACGGACCTGGGTCTGCCTGGGGTTGGGGGAGAGGGATGGCCCGACCCCAGCCCTCCCATCACATTCCCAGACTCTGTCACCTTTCTGGCTACCTGCATCCCCAGGGTCTCCTGCTTTCGCTCTCCCTTGCTGCTTAGAGAGGAGACACAAAAACCGGAGTGAGCACGAGGGTTAAAAACTTACAGTAACCCAGCATAATAAAGCTCTTTTTGGGTGGGTGAGAGGGGTGGGAGCGATCGCAACAACCCCCTGGGTGCAGTCACCCACAGCCCAGCCGCCTCCCCAGGACGCAGCATCCCCAGCGCTTCACCAACAGCCTTTTCTCGTCCACAGCGTATTTCCAGCAGAAAATAGCAGAGTACCACGAACAGAAGAAGCACCGACGGGACTCCTGAAGCCCAGCTTGGGGACATGGGAGCAGGGCTGGGACCACGCGGGTCCCCGCCGGCAGCACCGCGCTGCGCAGGCTCCGCAGCACACCGGACCCCGCTGGGTCTGTGCACCCGTTCTTGCCCATCTGTGACTCATGAGATGCGTGGGGAGCTCCAAACACCAGTTTCTACCCTTTCTTTTTTCCTCAGGGCATCGCTGCACTGGAAAACTCTTTTGCACAGAGCTAGCAAGTAGGCTGTGATCTCTTTTCCAATCCTGCTAGCAACAGGGATGAACCGCCACCAGCGGGCCCATCAAAGGTGGTAGAGTAATAGTTAGAGATAAAAAAAAAAAAAAAAAAAAAAAAAAGGTAGGAAATAGCACTGTTTTTAATTAAAACAAACCTAGGTTTTGCAAATAAGTAACATCCTATCAAATAAGCTTCCGAGGTTTCTATTATTAACTGTTTCACTTTATTTTCTATCAAGAGATGTTCATTGTTAAATACCGGCAGGAACGGTTGCGGTGGATTTTAGCGGTTTCCTCTACAGCAGCTGTCTGCTTTCACTGGTACCACTTGGAGCCCAGTTTAGCTCTTTAAAGAAACAAAAATATTCTTTTCCAACAGGTTATTTATTTGTGCTGTAAGCAAACTGTGAAGGCCACAGGGCTGTGTCGGGTAGGAGAGGGAAACAGCTGAATGACAGCTTTGGGCGGGGAGGAAGTATTTGTTAAATCCAGTAGTAAAACATGTCGACATCCTCCTCATTTCTGGTTTTGACGCCAACTTCTTTCAAAACCCTGCAGTTCATTGAAGCGCTGTCTGAAACGTGATGCTTGCCGCAGATATAAAGCTAAATAATGGCCCTCCCCCATTCCTAACGCACTCATCCAGGGAATAAATATTTCGACAGGGGAGGCTGGTGCTGGCTGCAGCTCTGCCCAGTTTCTTCCCAGACTAACTGGGGACAGGTACTTCTCCCAGCAAGGGCTGGAGGCAAAGGCGAGAGCTTCATCCTCCTCCCCGGGATGTTACAGCCAAGCTGCCGTATCACTCGGTACCCACCAGACACGTGCACCCGTTATCAAAAATGCAGGTTAACACAACTTTCGCAGTGGTATCGAACACCGCGGCGAGAGATTTTACATAAACACTAAAAAAGCATCAGGATGGCTGCCAGGCAGCTTCGGCTTTCTGAGCTGTCGAACATCCACCGACAACAAGGCAGCTGAAAAGGGCATTTATTTTAGAAGTAACTATTGGTGCAGTCAGGCACAAACGTGACACGAACAGAGGGTGCAAACCAGACAGCAACAGAACGCTCTAGCCCCGCCAAAAGAAAAGGGTTGATTTCTGTCCAGCCCCCACGTGCGTTTGGAGGGAGGAACAAGAAATATTTATTAGGGGTGGGGGGGGAAAAAAACCCCACAACCCAAAAGGGTATTTTTGGCACTGTGGGTATTTTCTCTAGCTCCACAAGTTCCCCCTCATTGGCAGAGAGCGGGTTAGTGGTTTAACTACAGGAACTTCAAGGTTAGTGGTCTTTTTCTGTGTTGTTTTTTGGGGTTTGGTTTGGTTTGTTTTTTTCATTTGAAAAAGCTCACCTGCCAGCTGAAAATTTTGTATGCGAAATCAAGGGCACGTACCAAGAATGGATCCTTTTCAAAAAAACGCTTGCCTCTCCCTTCTGCTTGTTCACTATCATTTTGAGAAGGTGCTGACCTTTTTTGTTCTGAAGCATTAAAACAGTCTGAGAAAACTGGAAGTGGTCCTGGCTGTGGTAGTAGCTTTTTAGAAAAGAATTAGAAATCATGTAAGGGACTGGATTGTGGGGTTGCTTAACCTTCTATTACATTTTTCTCTGGCAGGAATTATTCTTTAGCTGCTGAAAACAGATAGACAAAAAACAGTCCTTATTTTTTTTTTTAAAATAAATGTTCAAGTGTAGCCAGTGCTACAGGTGTCAGCAAGGGTTAACTACAGTGAGTTAGAAGGGTTAATGCTGCTTTGAGGGACCACTAGTCAAAGAACAGGTTGAAATAGTTATTAAGTTACTTAAAGCACTTTTCCTTCCAGTATTGTTATGGAAAAAGGGACCTAGATCCACTCCCAGTGACCTGCCCAGAGAAGAATCCCTTGGGAAGCGCGTTGGCTCTTCGCTCCGTTTCTCAGTTGGCTGCAGGGAGACAAAAGGAGCAGGTCCAGAGCAACAGGAGCAACTGGGCACTTTCCTGGCACTAACTTCACTCCCCACCATCCAGCAGCAGCTTCAGAGCTACAGGTGGTGGCTGAAGATGCTGGAGAGAAAGAAAACAAGCGCAGGGGCATGATCTAGCCCAGGGCCCCCAACCCCCCCCATGCTCCTCTCTCATCTTTCCCTTTAATTATGCTGTTGCTCTTCCGGACAGCTCTGTCCTCCTTTCCTAAGCCTGTGTGACTAATGTTGATCCTGATCAGCAAGTTTAAAGGGTTTCTTGAGTTGGGTTGGCCTGAACATTGAAAAGCAGCTTGGTATTATCATGTTTGCTCACTCACCTGACTGGTGCAATCCGGCAAGAGCTCCAGTGCCCTCCCTTTAATGCCCAGAGGGTGGCCAGACTGCCTGGGGAAGTACGCACATCAAGACTCGTAAAGAAAGAAGACAACGTCCCAAAAGAGCAGATGCTGAATAAAATACCCTATTTATTTCCTTGAACTCCATCTGCCTCTTTTAAACTACCTGCTTGTCGGTGGGGCACTGCATTTGCTGCTAGAGACATTGGGCTAAAAACTCAGCTGGTGTTTGCGAGGAGCAGGGACACATCCAGCTGGGCTCGGGTCACATTGAAGTGTATCAGCAAAACTTGCAACGTATGTTTTAAATTCTTCTTCCTGTTCAAGATTTGTCTAACATGTGATCTAAGTCTACAACAGTAAATAAAACAGTGCCAAGAAATATTTCCCTGAACTGGAAAGTGCTCATTTATTCTGCTAAATTGTTAACATAGTTCCCAGCATAGTATTAGTCAGCTCATGCTCGTGCAAACAACTCCCAGGCACGGTTTGGGAGTCAGCTCAGGAATCGCTCCCGATTTGTGGTTCAGTTCCTGCTACGCAGCTGTCCTGCTTGGAAGGTAACTTTCACATTATGGCATGTGTCACCCTCTGCCACCTGGCCTCGGTGCCAGCAAATAGTCCTGGGCATATTTAACCTACCAGAGTCAACGCAGTCGTCATTGCTAAGTGTCCTCAGCCTGCTCCAGTGCAGTAACACACACAGCTCCCACCTCAGGTCGCTTCCCAGCTGGCTATAACCCCTGAAAACTGCTGCAGACTTCAGCTCCTGCTCTCTGGAAATAATTATATTTCTCTACAACCCCATTCCAAACTCAAAGATGGGGCATTGCAGCACCGGAGGTAGCTCGTGCATGCAGGGTAGGAAGGAAAGAAGAGAAAAATACCAGTAGGAAGCAAAACCAATACTTAGATGAGACAGAAACAGGCCCTGAGGTACCTTGACCTGCCTCTTTCCTGTTAAACTCCTTGCCAAAGCAAAGGAATTCCTTTTACCAGTTCCTAAAGAGGCAACAGTCCAACAGCAAGTGGAAATTTTCAGCTTGCCTTTAGTTTTAGGGGGAAACTTGCTTAACAGAGAACAGGTTGTATTTGTTTCGAAGGGAGTACGCTGGGACACAGGTGTTCCAGGAAGCTCAACAGGCTGCTGTTGCAAAAGCTCTTCCTTCTGAGCGCAACAAAGTGAAAAAGTGTGTCATCAGATCAGGCTGAGCCTACAAGAAATCCGTTCCCCTTCTCAACAACTTGAGCAGCCTCAGCCTTGCAAACATATCTAAGATAACCTACGACCACAAACAAGAGAGCACTGCAATGTGCAGGTAAAGTTAATTTACCCTGTTACTTGTTACAGGCATTTATACAATACCTATACCCACAGCAACACTTTATATAGCTTATGTTACCAGCAGTAACTATTCCCTGGTAACACTGAAGCTCCACCAGGATAGAAATGAAGGTTTTTTTCCTGGCTGGCTGAACACAGAGGGCATTCAACCTTTCAGGTGGCAAAAAGCTCAGGAAAAGGTGCTCTACTGCATTTCCTGAACATCAGAAAGCTTTAGCTTAGATATCTTTTGTAAAGGAAAGTCTGGTCCTAGACAGCCCTTTAAAGACTTCAGTTCTTCCACCAGTCTCAGGTTATCAGTGACAAATTATTTGGAGCGAGTTAATCTTATACCACTGAAGACTGAGAGCATGATTCTCTTTGTCTGCATTTCTAGAAAACCACTTACACCCCAGGGAGGGACCTTCCAAGCAACTGAGTTTCGTGCCCACTTTGTGCTGATGAAAAGAGAGATGGTTTGTGGAAGCAGAGAGAGACCCTCAGCATCGTGAAATTACTTCGGTTTTTGCCTTGCAGACTTTGCCTTGCTCATTCACCAGCAGCAGAGGCTGGATGGTCTCGATCAAACCTTCACTCAGCTGAATACAGTTAAACCTAAACAAACTGGTTACAGTTGTAAGACACAACTGGAATTTAGGTGACACTATAGACAGTGGCCACCTGACACACCGGAGATGCTCCCAGTCCCAAGGCACTGGGACCCCAATGTTTCCAGGACACTCAAGAGCCGTGCCCCAAGGATTCAGGCAGGATGCAGGAAGCAAACTCTCCTTCAGGCTTCAGCCTGGCAGGGACCCTCTGCAAGCCCCCAGGGCCAGGTCACCCAGAGCTTGCCATAAAATACCTGCTCACAAGCATGCAAAGGCGTGGGAGCTCACGGGCAAAGTGGGGAAGCCTACTTTAGCTTCTTCCTCGCCCTGCAGCCATTTCTCCTCTCCCCAGTGCCCCAGTCCTGACACCCTCAGACTCACTCGTTAAAACGGTATCGCCCTGTGTGAAGGAACCAAGACTCTTCCACCTAAAGAAAACACAAGCGAGTATGTCCACGTGCTACACGTTCAGTTGAAGTCAGCCTCTCTGTTCCACTTCCCACAACATCCCAGACAGGGGCCAGCCCCAGTTCCTCCCTTGCAGAGACAAGGACACCGGAGCCGTGCTCCTCCTGCGCTCCCCGCTGAGCCCCAGCAGCCCTGTGTCTTTGCAAGGACACAGCTTTGGAAGACTGACCTCTGTCCGTGACAGTCTGACTCTAGGGAGCTGGAAGAAGGGGTTTAAAAGATCTCCAGGAGCTGAATTCTCACTCCACTTCCCCAGCATATTTGCTAATTGCTCAGGTATCACAGGAAATACACATCACCAGTTCCTGTGGCCAACTGGGGGTTTGATTTATTGGTGTTGGGGTTTTTTGTTTGCTTTTTAGCAAGATGTGCTTAATCCCTTCAAAGACAACACATGCAGTTGTCTTCAGATACTGCTGTGCTCTGGGTTCTCAGTAGACAGAGCTGTTTTCTTACCATCCTGAGTGAGAAGCTCCATGATTTTCACAGATTTCAGCTGCCAGGTTGCTGTGTTCCCCACCGTCTCTCAAGCAGCTCCTCGACAGCCACAGCAGATCCTGCTCTGGAGACACTCTTTGCTCTGTACAGCACGCCCAGGCATTCTGTTCAGGGTCTGAAGTGCCAGGGTCCATGGCACACATTGCACTGCGCAATTAAACCCTCCATCAAATCTAATTTAGCCTCCCTGATGCAGTTCACCGCATTTAAAATGGTATTAAAATAACAAAAAAAAAAAAACCAAGTCACCCCCAAACTTACTGCACTATTTAGTAGAAAAACAAACAACTCTTGGAGATCCTGGAATGACACCACTATACCCATAAAAGCATTAGAAAACTGCTTTCTAAATCGCAGGCAGAATTGTACCTCAGAAGTCTAAGTAGGACAGAGCAACACACACATCTGAAGACAACTGTTGCTCTCACAATTCTTATTTATTAAGAGCAGAAACGAATTTTTGCTTAAGTTTTGTACATAAAAAAGTAAAGAGTAAAATTTTATTTTTATAGTCTTTCCACTGAAGAAAATTGAGAAATAAGTTGTCTTTTTAGATAATGTTTATTTAAAAAAATAAAATTAATTGACAAAGATACCACACTATTTTGCATGCCGCTCGTCCCTTCTGCTTGCAGAACCCTGTTCAGTGTGTCATTCTTTAGTAAGAAACCGCTTTATCAGCAATGCATAAGCAAAAAACTCACATCAGTCTGGACTCAAACCTTGACAGCTGCTTCAGCTACACAAGCTAGTGCGATATCTCTGGTTTTACCAGCTCAGGTCTTTAGTAAATAAATTTCAAGTGGACACTAAACAAGTATTTCACTAAGAGATGATGAAATATTAAAATTAAAAGCAAGTTGTATTGCAGCTGTAATTATACTACATTAGAAACTTCAGTTGTTGGGGATCCATTCACCATATATAGATTATTTTGTAATCAAGGTAATTACAAAGACAGAGCATTACTCCCTGCATGCTTTCCTGGGCTTTGAACCAACAGAGTTGACTACATGTAGAATTGACTAGGGTGGACTTGGAATTCACTCTCTCAGGCAGGAGACTAGTTAAGGAGTGTTACTGATAACAAAGAATAAAAGTTATACAACACTGATTATTATAAATTACTTTGTTCTTATCTGCTTTTTGCCTTAGTCTCCTACATATCTTCACATCTGTTCATGTAGAAAACCGACTCCTTATTTCTCCTTATGGTGACTCCCCATTCGCTAATGGTGATTCGAATGCATGGAGGACGACTTGATTCGGAATACGTGGATGTGCAGATGGGCAGCAATCTGATTGCACACACTGACACAGTATCGAAGCAAATCAAAGAGAGAAAAGATCTGCCAAGGATAAAAAAAAAACCAAAACACGTTACACACATTTAGATCTATGTTTTCAGAGTATAACACCACCCACATACTTCGGAATAAAACCACTAGGGTCTTCTTTCAATGAACTAAATCTCCAGCTCTGTAGGAATGATCACTCAGTGACAAAAGAGTTTCTAGGTATGTTGGGCTTTCTTCCAGCTTTGTAAGAATACAGACTTAATTCTAGAGTCAGAGAAGGGAAAAGAGTTATAGTAGCTATACAGATACTGTGAAATACCCCACTAACTCTGAATGGTGATAACCATACATAAAACATCAATTTTAGTAAAAGGTTAACGCTGCATTTTGGTAGGTAACACCTGAGTGCTTGATAAGCACATATGAGTTTAACTTCAGGTATTTTTTCCTAACGGGTGCTGCTAGTACTGACAGACACACGTGCTTTCAAGAACTGAAGGGTACAGCCATACTACGCTTGCACTGCACAGAATATATTGCCTTGCTAACAAAATACCAACACAAACCTTCAAAATATTCTATTCTAAGCTTTGAGTACTTGCTACGTTGCTTTAGAACTGTTTAAGCTACCCAAGCAAACCATGTTTACCTCTTTGCATGAGGTCTGTTTAAAATCAACTCAGTAAAGCAGGTTCCCAGTCCCATCACTGACTAGGCAAGTCAGCTAGGCTCAGCAGCACAAACGGGATTTGTGAAAGAGCACGCAAGTTACGGACCAGCAAAGCGAGCCCGTACTCACCAGGGCAATCCAGAGTACAATATACTCATCAATAAAGCTGTTAAAATACTGATCCAGAAACAACAGCGCTGGGCCTATGAATGCTGTGTCGTGCAGGTGCATTTCGCTTTTGGTCATGTGCGCAACCTACATTAAAGAAAAGGGAAGTTTAAGAAATAAACATACAGCAGAGCCAAGGTAGAATGATTTCAGAATACAAAGTCAGAAACGCTACAGTTCAGGCCACATTACTATGAGATATATCAAGTACTTCAGTCGCAGCAGCAATACTATTTTAACCATGAAAGTCTACAGCTACTGTAGAGTGAGATGCAACGTTTGCAGAGAAGTATCTTTTACTAGAACAAAGAATGTAGCTACAGGGAAAACCCTAACACGTTTTCCAGCCCACAAACTCTTCTTCCTGCCAGAAACAAAATGGTGAAATGGAAGTTAACTGGTAAATTTTAAGGTTTAGTTTAGCCTGGAAACAAAAACTCATCTGCTAGATCTTCAAAAATCAGAGATGGTGTTCCCCTCGCTCCACCATACGTTCCCATCCCATAAGGATCCACCACCTCTCTCCAGTTACAGTTTGATGATCACATTTTTTGTGTTCAAGTGCAACCTTCCCACCCTCCCCCACACACACAGAGGCTGTCCTACCCCACATCCTCACTTCTACCAGCCCAGCTGTTGATGTGACTGTGTAGTAAACTGGTCTCTGTAAGAAAAACTTTTCTTCCACCACGAGTTATGTCTAACACTGATGCAGTTCACGTGGCAACACAGCACGTGCCTGCACAACTGAGATGGTGCAGGGCAGCAGTTGTTTAATCCCTCATTCCCTCTGTTCAGCGGGGGCTCCTCTCCTGATAGCATTGCCATCTGTTATGAACCCATGAATAATTTTAACTGCTATTTCTCTCCAATTTTTTAAGTTAAACCCTCGGCAGCTGTTCCAAACCTCAGCAGCTCTATCAACCTTCTCTCCTTCTTCCAAACTTTCCTCCCCTCTGTACCTGCATCTGAGGGGGGGTTCAGCCATCTCTGTTCCAGCCCAGCTCATCACACACACGTGTAAATACACTGTAAAAGAGTGATTAAACAGCTGGGAAAGGGGGAGAAAACTCAGGCAGCTGTAAGCTGTTCCAGCACTATGTAACCATGGCATTAGCTTTAAGTTTACTGCTCCCCTTTCAAACAGAGGAAAGGATCTGTTGCACCTTCAAGCTACTAAAAATAAGTAAAGCGCAAGTATCACTTGAGTACCCAAAAAGATGCAAGTCAATCAATGGAATCACCAGAGAACTTAAATCTACAAAAAGTTTTACTGTAATAACAAGAAATTCAAAGGTTCTGGCACACTTACCACTAGTTTATTTGTTATCTTAGCAGATACAAAACCAAAAGTAAGTATATATAAGCAGGGATGCCTTTCAAAGAGCTGCACTGCAGATTTCTTGTAGATCATGGCAGCTAACGCGATCACTGACCCAATATGAAGAAAAGGTGAAAGGACACTTGTTCCCTACGGTGAGATTAAAGTTAAAGCATTAGGTTAACAAAACATGCATGTTGCAAAGAAACCTCACTAAGCCAGTCATGTGGGTGGTTTCTAATTAAAATCACATTAAAAACATGTCTTTGAGCACTGGTATTAACAGGAACAAAGTGTGGTGAAACTCGAGTGAGCATGAGCTGAGCATGTGGTTGAACTTTTGTTGTGCTGGGGAAGAAAACAAGGTTTTAGGCAGCAAGTAGTGCAGTTTTGACACCTGCCACACAGGCAGTGGCTAATGCTTTTAGCAAGTAACAGGAGACGCTACTGCCACCGCTTTTTCTGTGCCAGCCAGAAAGCGACTAAACCAGGCTTCTAGGTAGCAAATAATTATTACAGTGGTACAGAATTGCTTTTTGGAAAACTCCTGGGGCTCTGGAATCAATCATCACCTTCACAGACACAAGGTACCTGTGCAGATACCTCTACCTGTACTTTTTCACTGGTGAGAGGAGCAATACAGATCTTGTAGAAGGATCAAAACCATAATCGATCTTCCTGATAAACTCCCTTCTGAATGGATTTTTTGCATTGGACTTTTCTATGAACTCTTGGGGGTGGTGGGTAGTATCTGTGTAACCCGTTTTATATGATTAACTCAGAAGCAAATATCAAAGTAGCATGAGCACATTTAATCACTCAAATTTTAAAACTCTTGAATCATAAAGCTACTATTCTCACAGAGACAATTTTAATTTGTTTTCCCCAAGCCAGCAAGGAACTGAAAGGAAAATACTTCACATGTAGGAAGTATTATGCTAAATAAAAACAAAGGCGTGGCTGAAAAGCCATAGAGTGCTGAAGAGTAACTAGTAGAACAAAGTACTTACTGCTATAGTGGATCCATTTTTGCCAACTCCACCTGTGAAAATCACACCAAAGTAGTTTGTACAGGAGAATATTGTTCCTGCGACAGTACAGAGAGCCGGGAATATTTTCACTTGAATATTCAGTATTGGGATCTTAACAGAAGAGAGACAAGAAGTTAGTATATGCACAAGCAAACTAAAATTGAGCTTAATACTTCTGGTGCACTCAAACACTCCACTTTCCAACACCACATTATTTGCTGTTCTTTCTCTGCTATACAGAGATTTAAATTTCTATAAGGCACAGAGAAATGTGTATTTTTCCAGTAATCCTTCCACCAAGCTTCCTATAAAGCCAGACCTCATTTACCTGAAAAAAAGCCATCAAAAGCAGACAAGTGGGCAGAAACCACGAACTTGCTAGCTAAATCACTCAGCTATTACATGGGACAGAAAGGCATCAGGCATCTTTTCTGAAGCTGGTTGTAAAACAGCTGCAGCCCAAGATCAAACTGGGCAAAGCAAGAGCCGTTCGAGATGATTAAACCAAGTCCCTTGAGACACTGGATCCCGTCTTATAGGCAAGAGAAGGGAAACAGATCAGACAAAACATCTCAGAGCCAGTCAGCCTAGGACAGCAAGCAATGAGGCTGCTAAAGAAGTGAAAAATGAGCACAAGCAGCTTCGAAAGAAAAGCAGTATTCTTCATTTTTTTTAATCTTTTCAAGCAAAACAGGAGAAACTAGAAGAGAAGAAAGTTAAAAAAAACCACAAGAAATACGGAAGCTAGTGTTTAAAGAAAACTACTCAAAACTACCCAACTCCATCTATATAACTACTAAAAATCTTCACAAACTCTTGATTTAGGAACTGAAGTCACAGCACTCAACTGAATAAACACACTTGGCTCCCCAACAACCAGGTGTCCACCTACATACAGAAACCCAGATCAAGTCAAGTCATTTCGATTTTCCTTCAATTACACTCTCAGTGTGGCTTTCAGCGGGTAAAGATCATCAGTTCTCTAATGCACTCAATAAATTAATCTTTTCAGGGATTAATTAAGAGGCAGAGCCAGCTTTAACTCTTCATGCCTTGCTCTCAGGCAGCCTACAGATGAACTCCAAACCACGGCCCCGCAGGCTCCCGGCTGGCTGGCATAGTTTCACATCACTCAAACATATTTCTCCCTTGCTCAGCCTTTGCCGTTAAGTCAAAAAACATTTTCTGAAAGATAGCAAAGGAAGAGCAATGACAAGTAAGCAAGAGGCATACGTTGCCCAGACTGGAGTGCTAACTGTAATCAACCATTAATGTTACTGGGCACAGGACTTCTGAAGGTCTCTCCTCAGTCTCAGGAAGGAACGTACCCGCGCTGCCCTCTGCCTCAGGATACTTTGGCATTTAAGGAGTGGGGTGCATTTGCTCTGCCACAGGAAGAAAACAATGGCAAGCTTCTTACAGGAGTCAAAAGACATTAAGTTTGATATTTCCCAAGGCAAGGGGAGTCTGCTGGAAAGAACACCCCGTGAACTCCCGACTACTACTAACACATCTGCAAATGCTGCTTTGGAGAGGCAGAAGGATGAGATCACACTGTTACAACATCCAGTTTGGCTAGTTATGCTTCATTAACACTCTCCTTTTTGCTTCCACCAATAGCTGCATCAGTGGTAGGTATTACAGTGCACTTACCTGGTAGAAATAATTAACAGGAAACAAAGCTACATACAGAAATTCAGCAGAAGAAAGCCAAAGGAGACATGTAAAAAGGCCAGTGCCTGCTAAATTGTTTTGCATACAAAATGGAAGCAGCAAGGCCAAAAGTTGGAAGCAGCAAAGGCAAGCAAATATCACAGGGGTGAGGGAATAACCTGAGTAGAAGGAGAAAGGAAAATCTTCCTACAAAACGGCACTGCAGCCCCAGACTTCTCAAATAAAAGGACACTACAGGGCAAGCCACAAGACCTCTTTGTCTGGTATTCCACAGATCGCTGCAGTCCATGCAATTATTCTGACTGGTAACTGCACAGGTTTCACAGAAGTCAGGTGCGTGCAGAACTTCAGAAGACACTGTCAATAATGCAGAAAAGTATCACAAGCCAAACTTTTTGCAAGCAAATTACGTTCTCTGTTAAACCCCTTGACACTGACTACAAGCGATAGGCTACTTGGCACAGTGAGCTTCTGGATACAGGCACATCCTGGTAAAGGGAGCATTCCAGCTCTGGGGAAAAACAACACGTGTGTGTTAACAAAAACAAGTGGCAGCAGGCAAAGAAGGGATTAACAGTGCCAGAGCCTGGATTAAAGTCAGTCCGGAGTCAGTTGCCAGAACAATAATGTCAGGCCTCTGGACTAGATGCCACCAGAGTTTTGTGTGGCATTAATTAGGATTTTTTAAAAAATACATATATAATTAGGAATCGGATGGGAAAAAGAGCACAGCTAAGGGTTCATGCAAGCAGCGTGTAAGAGAGAACGCATCTGTAAGTGGACTAAGACACTTCCTCAAGAAACTCCTTGGCTAGCTCCGTCACAAATACCACAGCCAGCTGGGCAGCTCAGAGTCCGCGAGTCTTCGCACAAGGCTGGATCCCAGCTGTAGTTCAGAGCTGTGTGTATATACACTTCAGTCACACTGCAAAAAGAGTAACAACTCATAGCTGGCCAAAACCAAGCTTGCTTTATATTTGTGAAGCATTTATTCCATGACGTCATCTTTAAAAGCATAAAACTCAAGCAAATGGAGCACTTTTCTCACTTCAAACAGGAAAAAAACCCTCTATGTAATCAAAGCATCCAACAAGTTGCACCTAAGCTTTCTCACTTTACTCACATTTTCCAAACGAGGATCACAGCTGCAGTTGTACTCACCATCCACCAGAAATTACCGAGCTCCAGAAGCCTTGCAGAAGAGCATTTTAACACACTTTAAAGAGAATTTACACTGACAGAAAGAAGGAAGCCAATACAGGTACACGCCACTTCATGGGGGATGGGGGGGGAAGCTAGTGAAAGCAACAATTGACAAAATAC
This sequence comes from Microhierax caerulescens, assembly GCA_035590215.1. Classification (NCBI taxonomy): domain Eukaryota; kingdom Metazoa; phylum Chordata; class Aves; order Falconiformes; family Falconidae; genus Microhierax; species Microhierax caerulescens. The sequence goes on from JAVJGJ010000035.1 coordinate 1,246,195, forward strand.
ATCATTCTGCATTTAACCTGTTCAGATTGTTTTGCTTTTTGTGTGTTAGCATAAGAAAGTGGAATGTTTGAGTACACAACCACATTTTATTCCATTATTTTCCCCGCAGATAGAAACAAACCAAAAATAACAAACCACCAATTTTGATGTCACAAAACGTTAAAGGATTGGGGAACGGGGTAGGGTAAGGAAGGGTTGTGTGGTATATTTTGCTCTTCAAGTAGCAAATACCATTTCTCTCTAAACACAAAATCTCACACACTGAATGAAAAATCCCTCATTATTATGGGAAACCCGATCAAGTTTGCAGAAATGCCTCCATTAATCCAACACCAAACTTCAAAATAGCTTAATCTTTCGGAAGCAACTTGGCCAAATGCTGCTACAACCCAGAACTTCTAACAGATTTCAAGATTTTGCTGAAAAGGGTTATTTAATAGGTTATTTAGAAGAGTTATTGATGTAAGTTATTTAATAACAAAAAGAATAATTTCTAAGTGCCTGTAAACACCACCTTGCACTGAATTGTACCAGAGGTTGCTGTGGCAGCATTTTTTGCCCCCTTTTTAAATAAATGGGGAAAAGCTAACAGAGCACAAAAATTGGGAAATCCCCATTTGTAATGCAGAATAGCAGCTGCATGGGGATGTTGGCCACACTGATCTCTCTGGAAAAGTTTGGCACCAATAAGCTGACTTGTAGCCTCATTTTTTTTTTTTTAGAATTAATTCTACCCACACTCATTGTCTTAGGACAGCATTTACTTTGCAGTTTACATCATTAATTGGGGGGTGGTTTTAAGCGTGAAAGCACATGTAGCAAAATTGGGGTAGCCAAAGTTAGCGCCTTTTCCTAGAGATTCTCTACAGTGTTAGAGGGTTCACTTCTCCAGTTACATGAAGCTGATTAGAAATTCATTTATTATTATTCAATTTAGGGTGACATGTTTTAGTGATTTTTTGACCATCTCTTGGGTTTATTGCAAATCAATATTTCTTTATCCACCTTAAGAATGCGTTCATCAAGTATACAAAAAAGATCAATACTCTGGAAGGAAAACCTTCCAGGAAATTAATGCTTTAGATGTTTCTTCCAGAAGCATGGTGATTTTTTTTTTTATTAATATATGCACATATATGCTTTTCTCTGGCCAATGCCATTTTGATAGCCCAATGTGGTTTCAGTAATGCAAATAGAAAGTCGACTTGGGACAGCCCATAAACTGCCAGCTGACACAGTCTCACAAACCTATGTAACACCTGCAGGATCTATATACAGCCAGCTTGCTTAATTAGGATGATCTTTGCTTAAAAAAAGTTACTTTTTTTCCCCCTCCCCATACAGATAGGAGATGTCAGCCACATCCAGGCCAAATTATCTACTGATGGTTACCAACTGCTCTCCAAAAGCTTCCCCCATATCCTCAATCCAATTTAGCACTCCTCCGTTGCTGATCTAGCTTGCTGCATGAGGCTCAGCCAAGTTTTGGCCGGCTCTCTCAAAGGAAGCTGGGCTCCTCTGAAGGTACTTTTAAGTTCGTGCAACCTTTGATAGCTCTCTACCTGCAAACACAAGATACAGAATAACAGCTTGTTTCAGTAACACTGATAAAATCAGAATGCACAGTTATTGCCACGTGACCTACATGCCAAAACATATATTTCCATTTATGAGGAAGAGACTTCCCCTCACAAATTAAACTGTGCTGCTATACAGGCAGTTCTTCCAGGGATCTATGAGACTATAAAAAAGGATAAAATAAGAACATGAACAAAATTACCAGAGATTGCCAAAAAGGTGGTCCTCCAATCACTGCCAGTAAATGCATGATTATTATGAAGATTTGTACTTCAGTCACATCAATTCTGATTAGGTACAAAAAGCCAAAAAAAGCAAAATTATTGAAAGCAATTTCAAGTCAGTTATTTGCAAGCTCTGCAGCTCTCCTCTATCATGCACAGTATAGAAACTCCAAAACACTGAGGAAAACAAGAGGCAAAATTTACAAATACTTTAGAAAGCAAAAATATATTTTAGTTTTATTATTAAAATTAAGACCCGTGCCGTGCTATATGTTTTGGTTTATTTCACAGTGCAAAAAAACCTCATTTTGTCAAGAGGAACACTTGGAACTCTTAACTACCCACTGCTGCTGCAGAAATAAACATTCAGTTTTAACCTGGCCCACCAAAAAAAAAGAATTTATTTCAGACAATGAAATTCAGGGGAAATATTTTTAAGCCCTATTTTTTTAATATGAGTAGTCTCTCTGAATAGCATCAAACTTGCAAAAGCTAAACAAATCCCTGAAGAGTTTATGCAAATGTATATGGTACAGTCAGCTGCACTACTGAAGATTACACAATTCCGTCCCCAGCATGCAGCAAGAAGAAAAAACACTCCTGGTTCTAGAGTAGCTAGTGTGGTTTGTAGAAGGGTAAGAAGGAAAGGCTTGTAGAAAAGACTGAATTTAAGACTTGGTTTTAAAGGGCATGCAAAAGTCTTGGAGCTAGCAAGAAGGAAGAAATCAGTTCTAGAAATAGAAGTAAAGAAAAATACAAGTGAAACAAAGAGGATGGACATGCTGGTGTATTCTGTGAAGCCATGTAACATTAACTCATACTGAAGTATTGTGCCAAAAAGAATCCTTCAAGTCTGTTTGAAATATTTATGGCATATTGCTTCTCACTGATTATACAGTTCTATCTAGAAAGACTCAAACCCACTTCTTGGGAATATATGCTGTGCTGTTACAAAGACACACTTGATATCAACTGCACTGGCATTGTGGCATAACGGTTCAGGGGTGGGTTTTTTGTCTGTCTGCGTTAAACGAGCTACAAGACCATAAAAATTAAGAGTTTAATATCAGATCAGTGTGCTACCTCAAGTTCTCTACAGCCTTTTCTCCAGTTTTGGAATGGATCCTCTCACTTGAGGACCTCCAGTCTGGCCAAAACAATTCTGTTTCAGCAGCAGATCCATACACAAGGGATGGTTACGAGGCTGCATCCAATTCCCACGTAGAACATCGCCCAAAGCACAGGAAAGCAGACGGGCCACGGTACGTGGCATTCAATGCAATCTCTTATCTTACTATGGATTCTCTGCATGGTGGCTGCTGCTTGCAGCAGGCTGCAACAACGCTGCAGCCACCTCCCACTGCACATCCTCACCTTCCCATCAGCCAAGCGACTTTCTGAACAACCCCCTAAGCGCAGGGCACGCACCGATGTAACACGGCGCTGCCATGCGCCGATGCTGCTGTCGACCGCAGGCAAACAGGATACGAGGCACCCAGCCCCCAACTATTGCAAAGCACCACTGCTCCCCCCCTTACAAAGCCAACGAGCAGTGGAGCAGCAGAAGGGAGTGTAAAGGATAAAGATGGAGAGCAGCCATACCCACAAACTGGCCAAACTCTCAGCGTATAATGGGGAAGTTTAGCCAAGGTTGTCAGAGGAAATCTAGAGCAGGCTCCAGCATGACGACAGTTTCCTTTACATGCCTTTGCTTTGTAGATTTTCTTTTCACTGCACCAAATGTGGAGACACGAGATACACAGGAAATAGCCTCAGGCGTCCTCCTGTATTCTCACTTGTTCAATAACAATCCTGCCTGGGCAACTGGAACTGGCTTGGAGAAAAAATTAATTTCCAAAAAGAGGAAAGAATGTTCTAAAAAATTCACATTTTCAGTCCCCATACAAACAAATTAAGCCATTGAGCTACCTTGCAAAAGAAAATAAAAATGTTCAGCCATTCAAGAAGATAAATACAGAGAAATAGCATCTGATTAAATGCAAATTGCTTCCTCCTAGCTTTTGGAGTCAGCATGGAAATACGTTTTCAGCCTGTCCAAATGAGGAAAGGCTGAAGCAGCACTCTGAACCCACACAGAATAAACAGCAACACATTTTAGCCTGTTTCACTACCACTGTCAAATGACCTAAAAGAACACAAAGCAACTGAGAAAGCTCACAGAAATAGTGACTAATAACTAACGTAAGTAACTCAAATTCATAGCTTTCCTTGGACAGTAAACCAGGTTTCTTTTGGCACCAGTAACCTTAAGGCAAAATAAAGTATGGTCATATACTTAAAAAAAAATAATTCAGATAATAAAAGACAAGGTATTCTGAAAGACAGTGTCTTACACAAAACCAAGCACCGAACCAAATCCATGGAAGCAGTGCGGAGATTGAGGTCAGGGAGACAGAATTACCTTCTTTACACAGGCATGGTACAACCTTTGCTCCATTGCCTGTAGCTCTGCTCTCCCCAACTCAAATAAAAATGGCATCAGGCAGCTGGAAAGAGTTCAGCAATGAACTGCAAGTATATTTGGTTAAAAACTCCTCCCTGACTTATTATAAGAATCTCATATTGCAGAACAAATATCATTCTTAACTTCAATGCTACATGAAGAGAAGATTATTAACACCAAAGGGCTCCTTAAGACAGAAGAAAAAGGCACAAAACCAACTGAGGAAAAGCTAAACACCTAAACTGTCACCTAATTAAAGCATAAGTTCTTAATACCAAGGATGAAAAAGAACTGGGAACTTCCTACACTTATTAAAACCACTGTTAGATGACTTGAAAAGATATGCTTGACACCAGTAGAGAGTATGCCTGATTCTGGCACTATCCAGTAATTTTTTTTTGCAGTATGTCAAATGGCCACTACTTAATTTAAGAATACAGGAATCCAGACAGGCAGCTCCTCAAAGCCTGACCAAAGGGAAGAACATTTGGAAACAGAAGCTGGGTGAAAGGGAAAAGCAGCACACTGTTCCTCTCTTCATTTATCTTGAATTTAAAAACTGTGCAACTACAGCATGAACTGGACTAAATCCACATTGCTGCTAAAAGGAGCAGTCATCCCAACTTTCTCCCCCCAAAACCCACCTGCTTGGTCCCACTTTCTCCCTTGTGGCAGCACTACAGTCTCAAGCTATCACCTGGGTCAGGGAAGTGCCTTAGCTAAAATGACCCAACCAAAAAAAGGTTCCTGTTCCAGTTTCTAGCACATCAGTTTTCCTTAGACACTCCATGTGGCCTCACAGATGATGCCAGCACGACGCAGAGGGCAGCGGCACGGCCGCGCTGCCTTGTCTGGCAGCTGAACAAAACTCTGCTGAGACACAGCGACTGGGCAGCTACAGCCCTGGGGGACAAGGGAGGAACAGGAGGAATAGATGGGAATGAGTTAAGGCAGCCGACTGCTACCAGTGTTCATAAAAGTCCTAAACAGCCCTTAAAATGTTAACAATAACATAGCTGAAAGAATGCAATTAAAAAACAAAGCAGCAGTGCTTTTGACAAGAAAGATACTGAGCAAAGGTAATGCATGGCACCACCTGGAAAATGTTAATCACGCAGTCTAGAGGGCATTCATTCCTACACTTTAATGATTAACTTGTATTATATTAATTGCTTCAAGACAAAATATGCTAGTAATAAAAAGATCCATAAATTGCCTCAGTCATCATATTGTTTTTAAACTCTGGTAGAACTGGGAAGGTGCCTAGTAAAACGAGGAGGCAAGAGCAGGGCTGTAGGGAAAGTGGCTTGCTCAGTTTGGGTGCAGATTGACTAAAGCCTTTCTGTACTCCCCACACTGCTCTTCTGAGGAAAAATACATATAGCTTGCTTCAGTGGTTAAGGATATCATTTGCAAAGCAGGGTGATAACACTCCTACCTGAATACTGCATAAACAGTACTGTATTTTTTTTTTTCCACATAAAGTTCCATTGCACATTGAAGTGCCTCTTCCTACAATAAGGACTACAGAAAATGCAAACTGGAGTAGTGGATCATTTACCAGCTAGTAGTAACAAAATATTTTAACTTCAATGAAAAAAGATAGGCCCTACAAGGAAAAAACTCACAGCACTGGGAAACTGGGAAGCACTCACAGCACTGGGAAGTACCTGTGGTACTGCAGAATCCCCCCAGCGCCCATTTAATTACTGCACACAACCAGTCAGGTGCCATAAGCAAACCTGTAGGAAAGCAAAGACATTTCAAAGCAAGAAGGGAACTGGCAAGTTCAGAGTCTGATTCTATTTTCTCCTTGTGTTTGTATTTATTTACTGATTTAAATGCTACAGTGGACATCCTAAGAAGAAACAAATGGAAAGAGCTAACAGCATGAATTCTGCAGCTCAAGCAAGGGGGTTTCTTAAAGACTCTTAACTGGGATATTTTCAGCAATCACTTGAGCCACACTTCCCCTAACCCCATAGGTTTTTTGCCCGATGTTTCCTGACAAATTGAGTCATGTCAGAATTGCCCAAACAGTTTATGTTGCCAGGATGATGCAGAGACATAGTGCACAATATGTGGCGGATCCCCAATAGCTATGAAATGAAGAAAACGAAACAAACAGTTTCCCCCAGGACATGCCCACACTACAACAGATGGACATAAAGCTATTGTAACAGTTCCTCAACAGACACAAAGCAGTCTAGTTCCAAAGATCACTTCTTCAAATAAACCTTTTCATCTTCTAGAAAATAAACAGAAGACCCCAATTCAAGTTTTTAAGATCACCAGGAATACTCAGGCAAAGAACCAAGGAACAAAGATCAGACACCGAAGACAAAGCAACAAAGAACTTCTGTTGTCTCAATATTTTAACAAACTAAAAATGTGGAGACAGAACACCTAATTGCAAGGCTGCGAAATACATTGAAAATGACCCTGAAAAAAACAAGGATTCTGCAGCAAACTGATGTTAGGAAAGAACAATAAACAGCAGCTCTGCAGAACTGAAGACAGCAAGCAGGGACTAGGTCAACCAATGTCAACACTGCACCAGCTACCTGTGTGAACTAAAGGCTGTAAACCAGAATATCTAGGTGTGTTAATTCAAATAAAGTCAGGGAGGCATAAAAGTTGTGCAGTTTTAAATGCACATTCCATCCCTCGCTCTGTCTACCTAAATTCAGAAGACAGCAGAATGCCTACGAGGCTTCAAAGGGCATTCTGAAGTTCTTGCAGGGAGACCAACATGGATTTTACTGTGCAGGCTCCAACACCTTTTACTCTGCCTTTCCTTGTCATGACAAACTTGAACGCAGATTACTTGCTAGTTTTCAAACTACTGTACAGCTTTCTGACATAACAGAAGATTATCAGGAACATTATTATTTTAACATTTCCTTTCTTATAAAAAGCCTGAGCATTTATTCACAATTATTCACAATTCCTTGATATGGTTGTGCTAAACTGTATTAAAACTGCCTAATTCTGGTCTCTAAAAAAGCACCAAAATGTGAGGTAAAACTTACAAGCCGAAGTCACCTTCCAGCGGTATGAGTACCGAAGGGTGACACTGCAGAGCTGCAGGGAGGCAGGGCTGAAGCTCTTCAGAATTCTACACATTTACACTGCAGGTTAGAGTAAACCTGTTTTAACTTGATTCCCAAAATCCTGTTGTTTTCCATTGTTTAAAGCCACCAGGTTCTTTTAAATAATTTCTCCATAGGCTAAAGGCATAAACAAACTTCATTAACAATTTAAGACATTTTTTCACCTCCTTGATGAATAAAAAGCCTTACTGCCCAGCACACACAAGTGCAAGGTTTATCCATGTTGCAAGCACTGTAAGCTATTTCACTTTGTATTTTGCCAGATCATGCAGTATTTTTGAGAGGGCTACATTATGATACATTCTCATTACAAATGTTTATCACATCTAACAGCTTTCAGATGAAAAAGAACAGCATGAATACACACTTCCTGTAGCTTATCCATCTCAGATGGTACAATACCAAAATAAAAATCTCTACCATCTGACCTCAAACTGTGTACAGTAAGTGTGATTCTTTGTGTGTTCTCAGTAAATGGCTTAGAAACAGCAGTATCTTTACTTATTAAAGACTAAAACAGATGCCAGAAGGCATCTGAAACTACATACATGAGAATTTTAGAAGCTGATTAAGTCTATGCTGTAATTCAGTATGCCTAAAAACTGATTAGAACCAGTGTGTATGAGTGGACTTGTCACAAGCAGGCACCTGGCACGCTGTTACTGGAGCAAAAGTCACAAAATGGCCTACCTGGCTCATCCACTACACACACCACTCCTACCAAGCACTGCATTTATTTGCAAAACAAATTCCTTCTTGAATGGCAAAGGCATCCTTTCCAAGGGTGGAGACCACAGGTAGGGTCTGTACAGACTGACATCTTGTGCTGGTTTTGGCTGCCAGAGTCCATTGCCACATCTCCATCGGCTCCAGGTCACCTGTGCAGAGAATCAGACCTCCCTCTCCTCCAACAGCCAGCCATTTGTCCTCATCCATTTTAAACAACCCACTTTTCTTACAGAATTAGAGCTGCTTCCTCTCGCAGAACTATCATACCAAGGGGTGACTTCAGAAGTCTCTCAACGTTTTGGTACTAATGGATTTCTTTTTGCCCTAAGTGACTCCTTGGGCAGAGTCATAATGCCGTTATCACAACAGGCTAAAATCTTGATTAAGCTCTTCCTTCCTTCAAGTTATTGCTTGCTACATTACCATTTCCTGAGATTAAGTATTTCCAGCCTTTCATAGACTGTCAACAAAGTATTTAAAAATTATGTCATCTGACTACCTTCAGAGCATGCCTAACTGGCACTTGGCTTAAACTGTCAGATGCAGCCAGTGGGTACACATACACCATGATTTAGCAGATTGCTGATACTGTTTGATCTAAAGTAGAGCTGCTAATTAAGGACTCTTTCTAACAGCCTTGTGAAAGCAGAGATTGTGCTGAACCACTACATGAAAAAACAACAAACCAGTGTAATTTACATCAATGCAAGTTTAACAAAGGGTATGTAAACAAACAACCAAAAAAAATCGGGTTTATTTCAAATCTGATGCAGTTTTAAGAAGGCTATCAAAAAGCTATTCTTCCCTCCTCAAATATTTCAAAGGAAAGTCACGGCTAATACTCCAGGCAACTATGCAAAATTTCAAGGAACTGAACTTGCTTACTTTTAATGTCACCATTTTATTGGTGGTGGTGGGAAACCCCCACCACTATACACTGTATTAAAAAAAGTTGAAATAAGGAAGAGAAAGTCCTTTCTAAAGAGCAGTAAACCAGAGCAGAGAAGGATATATTTAACTCAAGACATAAGGAAAAGCATTTTGATAATGAAGACAACCAGGAAATGAAGTTCCTTAACAATGAAGCTACAAGCACAGTTAAGTGACTGGACTACACAGATGAAGTGGCATAGTTCAAACCTGGTGTTTTTAACCAGTAACTGGTGACTTTTTAAGCTATTGCACGGCATACAGTTCCCTGAACTAGCCAAGAAATTCTTTTTTTCTGGTGGAAAGGTATTTAAACAGCAACAACAAAAAAGTTTCTACAGCTTTAAACAGCTGTTCCAACAAAATCATTCTACACCCACACTTTCAGAGTTGCTTCCACAACTCTGGTTAGCTTTTAGGTGAAGCCAGAACTGTGACAAAATAAAAATAAATGTTTAAAGCAAACTCTTTTTAACTGGCAGTTTTTGCTTTGCTTTCAAGTCAAATACAATGCTTTCAAGAAAATTTACTTACAGTGAGATTGGATTTTTACTGCTCATTCATACTTCCCAAACATTTTCCCTCTGGTATTAAAGCACTTGTGAAATACCCTTAGACAGATGCTTTTCATATACCAGTTACTATGTGCATGACAAAGGCGCTGTCTCTGCTTAGTCCATGCCATGGTTTGCCAGGTAGCGTTAACGTTCACTTTACCGTGTAGTTCCAGAACCAGGGTCCCAGAGATCCTGTGAGAAGCTGGATTGCTATTGTACAGAGCATAGACTCCGTAACATCAAATCTACGTACAAGGGAAAGAAACATTTCAAAACATTTTCCTGAGCACTTCAGTTAAGTGGAGCCATTAGAACGGATCTTCAGTCACAGCACAAAGAATAAAGTCCAGACAACTAACGGTGCAGCACTGAGACAATTTAAAGGGTATGTCAGAGGAAAGGGATTAATGACCACAGTAAAGATGAGAGTATTAATGAGTTAAAAATATTGTAACCCACATATTTAAAATCCCATTCAGAGCTTCTGCAATTTACAGTACCACTGCAACACATGGGCAAACAATCACTGGTGTGTGCATGAGGAAACAAAATGAACTTCCTTGCTCCAAGTCACAGCAAATAAAATTCATGACCAAACATAATCCAGGACCTCTCATCCTCCCTACCCTATGTTCAGATCTCTAGATAACACTGAATATATTAATTTGTCATCTAGAGATGCTACTGCGTATTTTTTGTAGAGCAGACGGTACCTTCAGTTCACCGCCTCCCTGCTCCTGCAACTCCTTGGCTTCTTGGCAAATAACCCTGAAAAAAGTCACATGAGCTCTGAACCCCCACTCAGTAGTAACTGAACTCCGTCTTATTTTTCACCCAAGAGAAAGGGATGAAAAAACATGCTGTAGCCAACAGAGATACAACTACCACACATAGTCCTTATAGAAGGGGTATAAATCTGCACTTTACCATAACTATAAAATATTTTAAAGTGTGATCAAATTAAATTACATTAAACCATCTAGTAACATGCCAATTGATTAAAAAATTACATCAAGGAAACGAATTCATTGTGATCACACTGACAGAGATTAAGAAGTGCAGTTACGATGGGCAGTCCTGTGTTTGATGAAGAGCTTACACTGAATTTCAGCCTGATAAACATTGTCAGTTGAATTATCACAGCACATAATACAGTATGCAGTTAGAAAAGGTAAGATTTGGTATTTTAGGGAATAAAGGAAGCGAAAGTCACATATACAAACACCACAGCTAACTCTGGTACTTTTGAACAGCTGCAGTTTCTCTTCCTTTTTTTCCTATGTCACTCAGTGATATTTGTAATCCAGACATGGATTCATTTTTTAAACATTATCTGGGAAAGCTTAAGAAGGGGCCGTTGACCTCAGCATGTGCTTAACTCTACTTAGATGTTGGCAGTGACAAGTCTTATTTTGTACGCTGCCTGCTCTGCCAAGTCCCCTTGTCAAGCTGGTGAGAGCCTTGAGCCAATTAACACACAATTGATTAGTCATGCATCCAGAACATACTCTTGTCAGTGCTAATTTATTAAGCATTTTCCACTGGCAATTCTTAAGAGATCCTGTTTGATTAAACTAGCCATTAGACCTTACAAAGACCACCACTGAATCAAGTTTCAGAGTTTAGAGACAGCTGTAGTCAATTTGCTCCTTGCTCAGCATCATGAGCCGAAAGGATTCAATTCGGAGTTGGGAGATTTCCTGAGCAAGTGAACCAAGAACAACAGGAAACAGATACTTACACTGAAGATGGCTCTGAAATCAAGTCAATCACTAGAAATACAGCTTCTTGTTAATATTTTGTGAAACTAAGGGGGGAAGTTTCGGTCCCATCCTCCTCCTTCCCCACATACAGAATTCCTTGTAGGAGTTCCATATAGCAAAACACAGCAGAAAAGGAAAACACTCTTGCCTCATCAGAAAATAGAAGTTACGAGGCTGGAAAATTCAAGAGGGTAAGTCTGCTATTTAATACTCTGTGTAGCAGCACTCTAGTCTGAGAAATGATGATTCTTCCATCTGTTTTATCTGTATCTACTAAGCATGCAAGTGGGATTACTCAGGCTGGGCAATGAACTATGAATCTGAGCATGAGACAAAGGATTGTTTTCTTAAGGGAACCACTGCAGCAAGAGAAGAATGTTCATCATCACAACACAAGAGAAAAAAGGATAGAAGTCACATGCTAGAAGTCAAAATGCTTAGTTTTAAGTTAGTACGGAGTTTAATCTTAACTCATTCCAATCCAGCATTTTCACTTGGACAGGACATAATGAAATACAAATAACATGAATAAAGCAAACTGTACTGAGGAAAGAAATGAGTACATGAATTAAAACTATTTCCAGCTACAGGAAATTCATGTTGAGGTAAAAATAATATTAAAAATGAGCCTGTCCTCTCCTTGTTCTAATACACTTATAACAATATGTAATTTTTTCCTTTTGCTGCTCACTCATGTAGGTGAAAAGTTGTACAGGTCAGACAACAGCCACATGCTTCACCTCATTACATTGACGTTCACTTTTTCACAGGGCAGTAAAAACATCTTTCAATGATAAAGGCAAAACAATCATCAGCAGCAGTATCTCTGCACATGACCACCTGGTTTCTGGCTTAAAACACCGTTAAGGGACTTGTGAGAGGGAAAAGAGGATGATCATGTGGAAAACCTCCCTCACCATTTACATCAGCCCTCAGCAATTTCAGCTGTATGTATGAGTGCTGTAGCAAGGCACTTATACATATTTATGCGATGCACACCAAGCAGTACAGAGAAACTGGCAGGTGGCAATGAGTGACTGAAGTGCACAGAAGGCAGGTTGCAAGCAGCAAACTTAACACCTACCACAACGCTACTTCAACACGTACTTTTTGCAAGCGTAGAGAAACCAATTCCCCATGACATCAAGAGGGACTCTATTTGCAGACAAAAGTTTGAAGCTCGGGAATCAAGGTGCTAAAGTTCTTCAAAAAGTGTTGGAAAAAAACCCTAAAATGGAATGGTTTAAGCCCTATCTATAATCACAGGGATTACTGCCTTATCTCCTAGTGTAGCCCTGAGATCCTAAAGCTGTTCCCAGGAGCAAGAACTCAATGTGCTAAACTCTGACTTGGAAGGCTTCAGTCTCTGTATTTTGGTATTTGGTGTGAATTATCTATCCAAGACAACACACCCACTCTTTCTGCTAACTGTTAAAGAGGCTTCATTTTATCTGCTTTCTGAAATACAGCCTCATTTACTATCTCAACTTTACACCTCAGTGGCAGTACTGGCAAGAGGGCTCAGCAGGTTAACCAAATTAACCTTCTTCCCTTCCTAAACCAAGCCATTACCAAGTGGGCTCTTCTGCATTTACCACTGCTACAGTGTCACTGAACAAGAATGTTCCCCCAAATTCTCCAACATTCCTCAATAATGGCTGTTTTGTTAGACAGCCTGAATTCTTTCACTTTCTCTGGGGACTATTCTTCAAACAGTGAAAAAAGATCTTTAACTGTTCAGTTATAGAAAAGCTGGTAAGAACTGATCCTTCCTTTCAGCGTTTACTGATGTGCCTTTTTGAAGCATCCTTAGAAACTAATTTCCATCTCATTGTGTGTGTATATTTATAAACACCCCCCCTATAATTTCTACCATCACCAACTTTCCATTTTTTTCCAATTAAGTAAGGTTAGACTAAACCAGATAATGCAGTAACTCATAAGAGAAATGCTGGAGACCATGGTGCAGCAACACGCTCAATGTCTCTAGGTAGACCCTTGCTGAGTGCCCACTGGGGTTTTAAAATGGTTTGGCACTTCCCTCTGTCCAGCATGGCCAAGCACACAAGGTCATTACCTGCGCATTACCAGTGCTTTTTGAAAAGCAACCTGTTTTAAGACAACACTCAAGTTGCAATGCAAAACCCAGCTCAGATCCGACAGACTATATAATAAAAAACAATAATAATAGCTGTAGCTTCACCTCCAGCCACCCTGAATTGGAGACATCTGGAATTTAGCAGAGTCAGGCTGTCTGTGCACTGACCTTGTAAGGCTGGATACAGCACCAAACCTGCGTAGCAGACATCTCCTAATATACTTCTGGAAGCCAGAACAGTGAGCAGGTACAGTACCGAATACAAGTGGAGTAAGTTTGGATCCGCAAGAACCAAGCTAGTAATCACTCCTGGGCTCCAGCCAACAGCAGGCAAATCGCTCGGGGTTTGTGCACCATATTCCCTAATGCTCTGGTTTCTGCAGTGTGTTCCTGAAATACCAGATTTGCTTCCACTTGAACACGTGGAAGTCCATCAGGGCTTGCCACTTTGATTTTTGTGAAATGCAGAAGAAAACTCACTTTTTCCAAACCAGAGAAGCCCCAGTTACAGAACAGCTACAAAACTAAGCCTGAAACAAAGCTCATTCTGTATTGAAGCACAGCAAGTCCAAAATCCAGATAAACCAGTTACTGTGCTTAAAAACAGAACATGAGAACAAAGTCATTATTTGGGCTGCTTCAACATTGAACGTTTTCCTACAGTTCAAAATCACCTTTTTGTTTCTTCAAATGTGCAGTATATTCCTGCTCTTTCATGAGCCCGTTCCCAGATCAGGTGTTTGGTTTTAAAGAAAACTGCTGCATGCAAGTCCATCCATGCTGCTCCTCGCTGCCTTTGTCCTACTGATGTTACCAGAGTGACTTTTACTGCAGCCAGCCCAACTTTGAGACACTTCTCAACTTCTTCACAGGGAACTTCTAAGCAACACTGACCTCTAGCTATTTTTTTGAGCTATTTAACCAACTCAACTCAGACTTGCTTTTTGAAGTCTGCATCAGCTGCTAAGATCTAATAATGTTATATGATCATGTAAACATGGAGAAAGATCACAGGATCTTACTGTCTCAACTGATTATTCTACAGTCCCGAGGTTGTGCAGGGCAGCTCCCCACAGTTGTCAGTAGGAAGAAAAAGAACTAGCACAGTCAATTTATTCAGTAATTGGGCACAATTAAATAATAGGTTTCCTACTCCACCTGCAATGCTCTATAGGAATTTAGCAGAAGCAATCCCATTTCTTCCTCCCTCAGGGTGAACACTCCTGCTCTGCAGATAAAGTCTGACACAAAGTGCACTCTGTACAGCTTCACTGAATTGTCAAGGCTGGTACAGTGACAGCATGAATGAACCGGACATTCTGTTCTGCAAGCATACACTTAATCTGACACTATTTTGTCTTTTTCTTAAAGACAATGGATTTTTTCAGCAAGCCAAGTTGAATATACATTTAACTGTTCGAGTTAGAGCTGTGTGTACAGAGCAAAATATACTATTTCCCTTTAGTGGTCTGCTGCTCTTCTCTGAGCTATTTCCAATTTGCTTATTGAGTAGAACTCTAATGAAATACAACTTCTGGGACATAATCTCATTACAGAAATACAATAAGCGATAACTGCATGCTCCGTCTCGCTTCTCTGGAATGGGAAGCAATTTAGAAGTGCTGTCACGTTGCCTAAACCATCACTACAGTTCACAGCCCCCTCTGTATTTTTGGCATAGGATACAGACAGGAAAATGCTACTGTGCACTAAGAACTTTTCAGCTCCTTTCAACAGCTGTCTCTCGTTCCACTTATTCAGGAGTAAGAATACCTAAGCCTGTGTGCTCCAGTGAATGTGAAAGGGTAGATAAAATACAGACTTTTTTTATCAGTGTTATGATTGGTGAAATGAAAGCTTCAGAAAAACCTAGTATCAAACAGTGAGAATCAGTTAATTGGACAAATAGTCTCAGAGTTTTTGCCATAGACACGAACGTCAGCTTATGGCAGTCTATTAACCTTCTGACATGGAGCAAATGAAGAAACAAATGTGTTTACTAGACAGTGCTGTCTGTTATCTAAAATAATAATACATATTTGTGTGCTTATTGCCTTCTCTAAATTAGCTACATAATGATGGATCACCAAATTCTCATAATATAAGGCCACACAGACCAAAAGTATCTGCTACAAAATGTTGTCTCCAAAATATGAAGACTCTTCACAAAAGCAAAAATCAAGGTTACAGTGAATACCAGGGCCAACGTACACACTTGTCTAGAGCACAAAAGCAAATTGCGTGATTTTGATACTTGCATCCATAAAGTCAAGCACATGCCAAGGTTGGGGTTTTTGTGTTCTTTGATCAATAACAATAACACTTTAATTATCAGGGCCCTGTAAAGTTCCAAGGGAGCTAAAAGCATTCAGTATTGAGACCTTTGGTATAGCACAAAAGTGAGAAGCCTAAAACAGTAAAAGATTTGAGCCAGATGTCTTGCTTTAAAGATTTAAGTATCAGAATAGTTTCAGTCAATCTGTGTTGGTATAGTCAGGATTAGAACAGAGGTATAGATTTTTTTCTTTTCTTCCTCCAGTAGACATTGAAAACTACTCCAACATCTTAAATCTTTGACCAGAAACACAGAGGTTTCTCAAGAGAATCTGCATTATAAACCTGCCAATAAACACTTTTATAGACAAGAGGCCCACACTTGTACTGTTTTAGCAGTATCTGGGTGTCTACAGATCAATAACAATAGACTGTAAATAAACACTGCTTGTTGCAGCATTGTTTCAAAATCCCATACAAACTAAAGGCAAATTTCAGAGGGTTCCAGATGCAAAAATCATTCTGCAGTGTATTCACTTGAAATATTTGTTAGATCTATGAAAGCAAATGTAGAATGAATGTACATTTCCACATGAAGGCTAGTGAATCCCACAGCTCACCGAGTCCTTGTGTTGTTTCCCCACATATCCTCACCCAGCAGTAAATGGGATTTCAGCTGTTGACTTTCTTGGCATTGCAATTTTGGTCTCATTACTGGCAGAACCATGGCCTAAACTAACTAGAAGGGATTCAGAACTTCAAGTTGCAGGAGCAGTGTCAATTAATACACTATATTGTAAGAGTTATGGCTAATAGTAAATATTAATCATCATTAAACATCATCATAAGTCAAGCACTATCAAGAGAAAGGTAGTTAACTGAATACTAAAGCCAGACTGCCACCATCTGACAACAGCATTCCATTCTTGGGGATGAAAAAACAGGCAGATTCCCTTATTTAGGCTGAAATCACATCAGAAGTTCTTAATTAACAAATACGACAAAAGGCTACTTCACCACTCCTAAAACAAGTTAAGTAACATTCAGTATTAATTGCAGATCAAAGAGGTAATAGCTACCACAAGCTCTAAGCATGTGTATTTGAATATAAACAATTTACTACTGCTCTAAGGATCTGAAGCACAATCACATCAAGTGCAACCAGACAGGAAAGCTGCCTAACTTTCAGTTTTATTTTCAGCCAAGGTACTTACATGCCAAAGCGCAGCGTTCCAGAGACATACGTCTGCCAATGCGCGCAGTAAAACATGAACGTTCCAGCAAAACAACAAAAGAACATCCAGTCAGGGTTCGTTCCCAGCTGCACAGCAATACAAGTTCCCAAAACCACAAAGACTGCAGAAGAAAATCAGTCACATAGTAAAAAGATAAAGCATGTATGTGTGTAAAGATCCTGACCCGAAATAAACCTAACAAAGGGACCCAGAGAAGGAGAGAAGCGTGAAGGTATCCTGACGTGTTTTATTTCACAGACATAAGAGATCAGCACCTCCGTTTTTGAAAAGTACAGACTGTAAAATGTATGTTTAAATTCTTATTAGTTATCAGAAGCCCTCAGTATCGAGGGTTTCTTAGTCTCCTACATTTTTATTGAGCTTAATGGGATTAGACATCAAGGGACTCAAGTGATTTATGCAATTGCAGCCTGCTGCCAGAATTTTGTGGTTCTCGTGTATCTAAGATTTGCTGGACATGTTCTTCCCCATTTCCTGATTTTTTATTATGCCATTAAGAAAATCCAAGGTCTATCATTCAAGATTCCTAAGGTATCTTTCACCTCCACCCTTCAAATACACAACTTTGATAAAGTATCCATAAAAATTTAAAGTATAAGAGTTTAAAATTCAAGTAACCAAAAGCACTTGATCATTCTTTTACAATGAGGTTAAACTTCAGGCTGGCTCAGTGAACCCGACCCAGTTACAACTGATCTTGCTGATTCTAATCTTAATCTCAGACTTGTACTGTCCCATTGGCTAGGCTTCTTGGGGCTGCCTTGCAATCACTCGACACAGATTCAATCTGAAATACTACAGGAGAGCACTCTGACAGCTTCGTGTGGAAGGTTTTTTAGAACCAAGACTCCGATAAAGCATGCACAGAAGACTGCTGGCTCAAATTGAACTAGTCACATGCTTAATTTTTTATTTTTTTCCCCCCAATGTAATACAAGATGACATTCAGTTGATCAAGAGTACCACCTACGGAAAGACGGCTGACTGAAAAGCTACAAATTCATCAATATCAGTTGTCCTCTTCTTCAGAAAAGAAGCCTTTTTCTGTATTCCAGATTTGATCCCTGAAATAGTGTCATTTAATCCTCATACTTCAATTAAAAATGACAATACCTGTGGAAAGTGAG
Source organism: Microhierax caerulescens (assembly GCA_035590215.1). Lineage (NCBI taxonomy): Eukaryota > Metazoa > Chordata > Aves > Falconiformes > Falconidae > Microhierax > Microhierax caerulescens. Next base: position 1,264,308 of record JAVJGJ010000035.1, read on the forward strand.
TCACAGCCATGATCAAAAAGTTCTCCTAACGGAGTACTGCTATTTGTCCTTCTTGCTTGTTTTCCATCTATAGCATCCAGAGACTGGTAGATGAAAAGGCCACATGCACAAGCAATGTATGCCCAGGGAGGTGCCTAAGAAAGAAAGAAAGTCAATGAGAGTAAAATATTTTTTTAAAACCTTAAAAAAAAAAAAAAAAAAAAGCAAAGCCTCAAGTTGACCTATCTTACACTCTCAGAAAACAGTTTTTCATTTGCACACACTTACTCATCGTGCATGGACTTTTCATTAGCTGGTCCTTGCAAGGACAGGCAGGCAGGATTATGACATGAGAAATGTAAATAAAACGATGACAAAAATTACTAGCTTTGATTAATAGGTAAAGAACATCTTATAAAGCAGGAAGCTGCACTGTACATCTGAAAAAAATTCTAACACTACATTTGCAAAGTGGTGCGTTAAGTTCTTGTCTTGCTTTTGTTTCCAGTGGGGGTATGTCCAAGTGATCTAGAAACTCAAAAACTTCTTAGCCCCTGTGCAACTGTGGCACAAACACTGAGCTCATCTTCACAAGACCTCTGGGAGGTGTCGCATACTAAAACACTGCCAAGTACAGGGTATTATCAGGCTGCAGCAGCACTTGAGAACCATGTAATTGCAAAGCGCTCAAAGTTTTAGAGTTCAAGTTTAGCCATTAGACTTTGAGATCTGTAAAGTTTCAGTGCTCTACAGTACCGCACCTCCACCACCGTTTTTTCCATTACTAGGTAACAGCAGCTCTGCTAAATCTGTGTTAATAACCCTTAGTATTCATATCCTGTATTGTAGTCTTTATTTCTACAGAAATAGGAATGTACCAAACTCCTCATAGACCAGAGACTACAGTTCAAGGTTTTTTTCAGTATCTGAGGCATAAAGCATTACAACTATAAAAGCCAGAGAGGTTGCCATTAGATTGTCTCAGCTCACACATCCATAAAACAGATATTACTGGATATTTAGCAATCTTCACATTTGACACAATTTATAGAAGTGGTCATTTATGAGCAGCTGTATTTTACAGACCATGCCAATGAAGTCTTATACAACTAAGTAGCTTAATCAGGCTGACGTGCCTCTCATAAAGCTCTGGAGTCCAGCTTCTTTTGGCCTACACAACCATGACTCATTTGCAACACATCAACTTAAATTGTATTTCTTTCTACAGCTTGCATTGTTCCTGCTACAGAATTTTACTAAAACAGTTCATTCTGCCTCAAAAGCTGGCACCATGCTCTGCTTTTAGCAGTGTATCTATACAAACCAGCACAAGGAGAGAGGTAAGGGAGAAACATGTCACCCAAAAGCAGAGGACCACATTTAGACAAGGCTTTGATGCCACAGAATTCCATCCCACAACACCATTTCTGTTTCTTGTGTACAGATTTTATTTACAATGTTTACATTACCTTCGGGGTCATGCAATTTTCTTCTATAAACCTAAAAAAATAAATCAGACCACAGGCTCTTCTTTCTTAAATGTTACTTTCATCACCAGCGAAGGTGTTTCCACAGATGTTATTTGTATCTGCATAAGATTTCACAGTTCCCTCCTATCCAAATCTTTTCCCTTTTCTTTTTTATAGGAAAAAAAAAAATAATAATCAGCTACCATTCCATTGTCAGCACATTGGTAGCTGGGGTCCCCTCAACTAAGCAGGCAGTAAAACATTTTGTACTTAATTTTCTTTTTTGCTACCACTGAAACTAAGTCATAGCTACGTCCTCTTGGCTACACTTCTCATCAACAGGAAGAGACAAGTTGCTTTTGAAAAACACAGAACTAAGACTAAGTTAGAAGGAAGAGACAATTTGCATCTGAAAGCAATAGTGCTTTTCGAGAAAAAAAAAAAAAATCTGTTTCTGGAATTTCAAAGCCCCATTTTCTTTCCCAGACAGCTACTTGACACTTTAAAAGCACAAGCTCCCAGCTCCACCATCGAGATGGCACCCTCCCTGTCGTGCCAGCACACAGGGCTGCAGTGCCATATGGCAAACCAGATCAGGCTGAAAGCTAGCTCAGCAAAGTTGTGTTCTTGCTTTAGCTGAAAAATAATCTCACTCGCTTCACACAAAGTAACTCTCTAACTGTTAAAAGACAAAACAGTTTTAATACAACAGACTACAGCTAAAACTGACTTCCTGATGCTCTGAGCATACTTCAGTGCGTACTTCAGAAGTTTAATTACCAACCAAAATACAATTGCACTCTAAATTTTAAATTATGCTCTGGTTCAGTGGCGTATACTATCTGCTAAGTTGATGAAATAGAGACAGATTGAAATCTCTCTATCAAACTGGATTTCAGAGCCTCAGCCCCATGTAACAGTGCTATGGAAGTAAGCAGCAAGTTAAAACCAAGACATACAGCAATGCCGCGGGCCAAAGGAGAAAGGAGCTGCTCTGAGCATTTGCTGCTCCAGCTTAACATACACTTTTTATCTTACACCTGCCAAATTCCGCGAGTTATAGTGAAACTATCTGTTTCAGCAGATTTCTAGAAGAGGCAAATACCCTTTTACTATGTCATATGTGGAACAGGGATGCAGTGTTGAATGTGCCAACCTACATGGGCTTTTTTAGAGTCTGGTTGGAAACTAACTGTATGCCACTTGACTGTGAAGCATTTTCACCACCTCAGTTGGGAGACTTGGTTACAAAGGAGTTCAGGTATTTTAAAAGCTAGAACTCATGAGCCATTCTCCAGCTATTTTAGTGTAATACATTTTCTGTTCCAAGTAATTCCCTTTTTCAGCACATAAGAGCAGCTTTAAAGATTCCACATTCAAGTGGCAAAACTTCCAGCATGCAAAAATGGAAGCTGTCAAGTGCCTTGAGGGGTAACTACTGAAAAGAAAAAAGTCTTATAAACTAGTAACCTGAAATGCCTCATAAAGACACTTGTACCCCTGAAACCAGGAATTACAGGAAGTAAAGAGAGTTTCCTGAGGACAGGTCAGGAGCTTTTAGTGCATTCAGAACAAAGAATAAAGCCTTCTCACAGACTACTCAGGCTACATGCTGCTCAAGAAGACAACTTTGTATTCCCACAGTTCGTAACACACTGTACCTAAGGTCCTGATCTAAGCTGCCCTGGCAGTTCACATTACCAGGCCCACACAGGATGAAGAAAGGTGTTTCTTTGTTTTAGTAAGCTGGGTTTAGTCACACAGCCACAGAGGAAGCAGCCTGCCTCGATCTCTCAAGCTGCACCACTTTGGAGCTCCGTCCCTTGACTGAGCTCAAGTTCCTCGCTGTGTTGCAACTCTAGCTGGGCTTGCAGGCCGACGCAGCTCGCTGCCAATCGAGTCACCTTGCACTCCTCATTGTGTGGTAACTCTAGATCAGAGAGCTGGAGGTGACTAACCTAGTCACAGGCAGAGAAAGTAAACAGGCAAAACCTCCTCATGCCATGCAAGACAGCTGCAAATCCATTTCTTAATTGTCTACACACTCACTCAAGCCTTGTGGGGCTGCAGCTTTCGTGAAGCAGGTCCTTCACAGCTGCAACCAGAACAGCTATTTTGGTACTGGATCCTGTTTCACATGGTGCATGTTGGCCAGAGGTAGTGCCGTTTCACTGAGTGAGCAGCGAGCTAACCCCAAAATACATACGTGTTCTTTCAGCACACAGGCACGCGCATTACAAACACCTACAGAGAACAGCTTCAATGTATGAGAACTGCAGGCTGGTCAAGGAGAAACAGTTCTCCACAAAGATGAGAACCCACCAGAAAATGGTCCTACTAGATGACAGCAACTACGAACAAAAATTGTCAGAGGTCCATAACTTACCTGTTCTGTAGCTGTTGGGCAGTAATATACTAATAGCAGAGTTGTAAATATATTTATTAACAGTCCAATGATAGTGATCAGATTCGGGGCAATCCAGGCTGGAACTCTTCCAACTAGCCATTCCCAGTAACCTTGCATTAGGGGTTCAAGCAGGGATCGTCCAGCACTCTGATATTTGTGTTCTTCTAACCGTTTCAGCTGGTGCTTTGACAAGGGAGGTGTAGGCAACTGAACTAGTTTGCTTAACACACATCCAGCGGCAGGACCGTGACCACAGCCCGCAGGGGATTCCAGGTGCGACTCCCCACATCGCCTCTTTATGTTTCGATGCCCACTCATGGATTGGGTGGCCTCAGAATTTTTATTTGTCAGGTAGCAGCTGTTACGGAGAATCATAAGATCCTGCAACATAAAGAGTTGAGACATACTGAAGGTGAAGAGCACACATAAGATTATAAGATATCAAAAGCTCCTAGCTGCTGCTCTAAGGAGCATTTCATTTGCTATCAGCAAAACAAAAAGATTTCATGAAGTATCGCTCTCAGAAAAGAAAGATATTTGGGGCACCACTGAGGGAAAAACAGAAAACAAATGCTGTCAGTGCAGTTATAAAATGGTATGTTGCACTTTTTCATTTTCCTTGCTGCCTACTGAAGCAAATATCCTGCAGACACCAGCCTAAATTTCACCAGCAGTAGAAACCTACACCACACGGCTGACTTACGTTACCAACTGAGGCACGGTCAGTCCCCTCACTCTCTCACAGAAGAGCTAGCACTACCCAACAGACCTGTAATACTTGAATTATCAATTGATGACACTAAAAAGAGCACAAATACAGAGAAGCCTTAAGTGAAATTGGTTTGGAGCAGCTTTGCCTCTTTGGCGAAGCTGAACAACCATCTAAAGACAGATAAAAGCATTATTTATTTCTTTTCAGATCACCGCTCTTTATTTCAGTTTTGCTGTGGGTTTTTACTTCTCCAAATTTAACCCCGTTCAGGTGAAAGTTCATCGTCTATTCACCTTTTAAGATATGCAAGAAATATGCAGGACCTACAGAGCTTTAGCTGGTCAAAGACAGCCTACAGCCACCAGCTCAGGGCAGCTGTGAAAAGAAAAAGCAGGGTCAGGAACAGCATTTTGAGCACAAAAAAAGGATATTCCTGTGCTCCATCTCTCTTGAAGGCAGGTGACCAGAAACATGTAACTCTCCACACAAACTAGAGGAATAGCAGTAAAGACGACTAAAAAGAAAAGTTTGCCATTTATGTACAGGATCCAGCCATGAAAAAAACCCAAAACAACTAGTTGCAAAGACCAGCAGAATGGAGCTAGAGAGGAGAAGATAACAGCTGCCTGTCAAGCCATCAGCAAGGCACCTACCAGGTAGGGAAAATAAGCTCTGTAAATCAAAGGCCAATACTGGCATAAGAACAAGTACTCTCACTTCCACTCTCCACAGCTTAATTAAGGCAACTTCCGACAGTGAAGCACCAGCCTCAGAAGCTCTGTCAGTAGGAGGAGAGGAGCAAGCCAGCAAGCAGGGCCTTGCTTATGCAGGAACTCGGTAAGTTTGGGAGCAGACAGACTTGCACCTATTCACTTATCAGGAACTCAGGCTTAGCCACCTAGGAGGTCCCCGTAGACGCTGTCCTGGATGACCAGAAAAATGAGCTCCGGGGCAGAGCAGTGTGCCTTTCCTCTCTTCCCGAGGGGCTGCTCCCCCAGAGGGAGCCTCCGCCTGAGCCAGGAGAGAAAACAGCCAGAGACCGCCTCGTCCTCCAAAACAAATAACCCCGCACCGCCCGGCTTCCGCAGGACTTTCACCCGGGCCCGGCCGCCCAGCGGCAAAGGCCCAGGGAAGGGGAGGGAGGGCAAGGGCCCCCCGGGCCCGGCCAGCCGCCTCGCCCCCCGTCCGCCCGGGCCGCCCCCGGGCAGGCCAGGACCCACCGCACCCAGGCCGGGCTGGGGGACCCCGGCCCAACCCTCAGCACAGGCCCCGGCCCGCCCTCAGGGACCTCCCCCCGGCCCACAGGGGGCCCCTCTCCCCCAGGGCCCCCATCCCCACGGCGAGGAGCAGGCAGAACCGAGAGGCGAGAGGCCAGACCCCAGCCCCTCACACCGCGCCCACCACCGAGCAGAACCCGGCATTTACCTCAATCTCCCCGCACCAGGCGGCGCTTTTACGCCTCTTTTGCGACGGCCGGAAAGGAGGTGGGCGGTGGCGGGGCGGGGCGGGGCGAGGCTGCGGGGACGGCGCGGGAGCGGCTGAGGTAACGGGGGGCGGGGGGACACACCGCGCACGGCCTCGGGTCGCCCCTCAGCCGCCCTCCGCCCCCCTCCTCCCCCCTCCGCCTCCCCGCCACCCCCTCAGCGACCCTCCGTTGGCCCCCGGCCCTGTCCTTCGTGCCCCCGGGCCGCCCGCCCCGCTGCCCCCCTGCCGCGCCTAACGGCCCGCCGGCCGGCCTGGGGGCTCCGCGCACCCCCGGAGACCCCCGGTTGCCTCAGGTGTCCGCCCTCCCCCCCAGAAGACCCCCAGTCACCCCCCAAGGGACCCCCGTCACTCTCCCTCCTGCCC
>JAVJGJ010000035.1:1281557-1304420 GCA_035590215.1 Microhierax caerulescens
CCCGCCCCCCCCCCCCCCCCCCCCCCCCCCCCCCCCCCCCCCCCCCCCCCCCCCCCCCCCCCCCCCCCCCCACACGAGACAGGAATGCTGCAGCAAATGTTACAGTTGGATACAACTAAAAGAAGTACAGAACGTGGCATAAGAGAAAATACTAACCAAGCTGTGTGCAGCCAGCTGGCTCCCAGAACAGGTTTAAAGCACTGGTGTTTGTCAGAGAGACAATTCTGGTTGCCAGGGTTGAATCCGAAGAGACATTTGACTTCTGATCTCCTCCCCTGCCCATCCTACAGTCCAAAAGGCAGGATGTTTCTGGCTGGCATTCCCTACAGCTTTCCCTTCATTCTGGAATGCATCTTTTCCCTTAATTTTGAATTCTGAGTGCTGGAAGCATCTGTGGGTTTTACAGAAACATGGGCAAACCCAAGAGAGGGCTTCTTCCTGTCCAGAGTCATTTAACAATCAGGAAACCAGACCACAGCCGTTCCTCTGCTCAACCCAACAGACCTAAACATTGTATTTTAAGAATTGTGACTCAGGTTTATGTCAAACAGGACTACAACACTAAAGTTACCAATTTTACATAGGTGCAAAAATCATTGCTTAAATGCTGTCCCTCCTGCAGCTGAATCAAGGCCACCAATTTAATCCCCACCAATTCTACTTATTTCCAGGCCAGCAGCCAAAACCAATACTAAACCATATGCCCCATTTCCCAGTGACAGACCATCTTGCCCAGCTCCTGTTGCTGCTGCTGCAAGATTATACGGTCTGCACCCATCAGGTGAGAAACGATAGTCAGGGCACAGGCTGGTTATCTGGAAAGTGGCGAGAAGGACCCTTACCTGCTGAGGAGGCTTGGCGCAGGGCGAGGGGGTCACCTGCGAGTCACCACCCCTAGCAGAAGGTTTTGGTGCTGGTGGAGAATAGGATTTCCAGCTTTGAACAGTTAGGAGCCAAATACAGTTGGGAAGACTAAAATGGAACAGTGTGATCTGCTGCAAGCTGAGATCCTTTTACAGGTGCCAAAAACCCACAAACTCCGTATCCGTAGAAGTTTTTGAACCAGTGTGGTCTAACCAAAATTAGAGGGAAGTAAAGCTTTAGAAAGCTGTAGGAATAATGATATATACATACATATGTGTGGAAGGGGAAGAAAAGAGGAATTGTCAGACTTACTTTCTAAACCAACAGCTCATAATGTAGTAGGGAAGGGAAGGATGGTACAAGGGAGATGTCTGTGGCCAAAGGTGAAACAGTTGCAACTGGTACTGGGCAGCAGAAGGAAACATACATTTTATATTAGAAACAGTAGCCAGCAGGACTAGGGCAGTGATCTTAAAGATCTTTTTCAACCTAAATGTTTCTATAAAAATACTCCTAATCCTCTGGTGGAGCCAAACAGCAGAATTGCCAACACAGAAGGCAGTTAATTACCCACTCCGTAACAAGGGGAGGATGGGAGTCAGTTATTTTTGTATCACAATGATTAAATTCTTTCCATTGCAGTAGTAACTCAGGCAGGTAACTAACAGCTACTAAAGCTGTACATTTTAATTAGCAGAGAATTGGATATCTGGCATTCAGATCAGTAACCAGAGCTCCCTGGACCACTCACATCAATTCTTTAATAAGCTTTGGAAGTCTGGCTTTTCAAATACATGTTTGTGCCAGTAAGTTCAGCCTTGTTCACCACCAGAATTGATCTTTCACATCAGGAGGCTCTTGATGTTTAATCTCATTAATGGTTGAAGAAGCCAGTATCTTAATCCCATGAAAATCACATCTTCTCTAACTTAATGCTCCAAGTTCAATTTATAAAGGCAACAGCACTGATGTAGCATACCTTCCCTGTGCAAGATGTTGAGAAGAGATGACATCTCAATCACTCCAGAAAGAGCCCAGGCCTCTGATCAAATGAGGAATCATTGTCGTGTGGGGTTTCCCCTGGGCTGCTGTACCAAAGCAGTTCTCAAACCTGGAGTGAACCAAGGGAAACAGAAAAGTTAATAACCCTCTCTGCTGCAAGTGCTATAGTGTGCCAACCCATAACCCACATATCAAGGATTCAAGGTGATTGAGAAGTTGAAATGCAATCAGAGAAGGTGGTCTAGACACTGTTAGCCTAGAAAATACCACTAAAAACAAAATGCTAAATCAGTATTCACGTTATCATAGTTGAAATTATTTCATAAGGATGCTGTGTTTGATCAAGGAGGTATAACAAGATGCATCACACAGAGAACAAAAATAATCAATTTAGATTAGAATTAACGTTATCGTGACAGTAACCAGTCGGTTGGGGCAACCTACAAGTTGAAGAGGACGATGTGACATTGCATGCCTTTTCACAAGGGCCTGTAGCGATTGGGCCAAGAGTAATGGCTTTAAACTGAAAGGGGGTAGTTCTAGATTAGATACTAGGAGGAAATTCTGTGCTGTGAGGGTCGCAAGGCGCTGGCACAGGCTGCCCAGAGCAGCTGTGGATGCCCCATCCTTGGAAGTTCAAGGCCAGGCTGGACAGGGCTCGGAGCAACCTGGTCCAGTGGAAGGTGTCCCTGCCCATGGCAGGGGGTTGGAACTGGATTTTTAGGTCCCTTCCAACCCAAACCATTCTATGATTTTGTTATTGTTCATTATGCTGATGAGACTTTGTGGAAACACAGAGATCTCCTTACAGCCTCAGCCTGACACAATCCAAGCAGAATCTAAAATTTCCAAGTTGCTCATTCTTGGTCTTGAATCTTCCTTAACATATTTCTTAAAGTGTTTGTTTCCTCAGTCATCTTATACAGCGGCCTGTATGGGATGAATCTAGTGCAGAAGTTGCACTGGGACCCACAGGAAAGAGTAAGTGTTCGAGTGGAGAAGATAAACAGAGAACAAAACCCAGCTACGTTATTTCAGTGACAAATGCACCTGGGAACTGACCACAGTTCCATGCTCCTGCTTGGGATGGGAGGGGACAAGTGAGCTTTCCAGCTGAGCCAGTATGCAGCTACTTGCTGAAGTGTTCCTCTCAGCAAAAGTTGCAGCTTCAAGGGTTATTTTAAATTAATCCTGCTCAGGGGCAGCAGTTTAACTGTCTGAACAAGCTGTCAGACTACCAGCCTGTCTGGTCTGTGCTGGTCAGCGATTCCCGGTCACTGTTAAACAACAACTGTAAGTAACAACTGCCGGTGGGTTGCAGCAAAGCAGGGTTCCTGGCTGCTGCCAGGTGGGTGTCCGGTGGAGCCAGGAGGAGAAAAAGGCCAAAGGATACAAGTGGCTGAGCTGCCATCGAAGGGCCAAGTGTTGGGCAGCGAGGGATCCAGAGTGGGACAGAGAAAGGGCACGCTGTTCTTCACAGCTCTGCCCACCTCCGAGGTGTGGCACTTCCTGGAGGAGAGGTTACACAGGCTGGTTTTGAAGGCTTTTCCCACCCCTCCCTGAATCTGAAGCATAAGGAGCCCCCTGGAAGTCTGACATCCAAAGGAGGGCCTTGAACCTTACTTTCGTGAAGAGTTTTGCTGTTAGTCATGCCAAACTCTTGACTGAGCCTTCAGGTTTTGCAGGTGGCTATTAAATTCCCAGCGGGGGTCATCCCAGTTGTGTGGAGCAGGTGTCTCCCTGGTCATTCTCACTCTTCTGCTGAGTTCAGCACTTCATTCAGAGAGAGTCCCCATATGCCAAGAAATTTTTACTCTCCAAAGGAAATAGTTGTGCATATGGGATGTCACACATGCGAGCCATCTTCGTGCTGTCACAGGTTCAAGAGGAGCTTTTCACACTGATTTTTTTTTTTTCTCCCCCCTCACTATTACACAGGGCTACACAGCTCACATCATCAGTACCGTCTCAGAGTGGTCGTTAGCATTCTCCTTCCTCAGCTTTTTCCTCACCTATATCCGTGACTTTCAGGTAAAATGCAGCTAACATTAAGTGCTTTGCTTCTCCGCGCTCTGAATAGCCCGACACGCTGCACGATGGGCCGCCCTGTGTTACCGGCCATCAAGGCTGCCAGACCTTGGCAGCTGCAGCACCACGTGGTCCTCTCCTGCTCGCAGGCTTTGCCTGTGCTGCGTTGACACGCAGGCTCTGGCATCAGACCAGCTTTAACCAGTTTCGCTTGCGGGATCTGCCGCAGTCATGGGGGACGCGTGCTCTGGGATGGCAGAGCAAACGGTGGAGTCGGTCCAGGAGAACAGCTTGGAAGTCAGGCTTATAGTTCTGGAGCCGACCTGCATTTTGGTGTTCCATCTGACTTCCGAAGTTGTCACTGTCTCAGCGTGGGCAAGCCTGCTAACTTGAATTTTCTTTCCTGTATAGAAAATTTCCCTGCGTGCCGTCGTCAGCTTGCACGGGCAAACGCTGTATAACACACCGCAGAGCTTTGTGACCGACGAGCAAACACTGCTGATAGCAGGGAGCATCTAATGAAGGTGAAGAGAACATGTTCTCAGCATAACTCAGGAATTTAGTAGCAATAATGGTTGATATTTCTAAGCATTTATTTTATATTAAAAAATGTATGAAGTGATTGTATTGTACTTGACACAAAGGGCTTTGCTATTAATCCACAAGCAATGCAAATGTTATCAGTATTGTAAACAAGCCTGTAACATTTCCACACATGCCAATGTCATGAAAGAATTAAATGAAGGTTATTGAAGAGTTGTGTCTCCTCATCACTTCCACCACACCCAGTTTCACCCCCTGCAGCCCCTCACCCTCCGAGCTCCAGCATTCCCCAGGCCAAGTCCTTCTGGACACACAGAGCCCCCAGCCCAGAGCCAGGAGCCATGGCCTGCGCGCTGCTGGGGGGGGGGGGGGGGGAAGGCCCCCAGAGCTGCCTCATCCTTTGAGCAGCCCAGGAGGAAAGGGCTTGTCACACCACAACCTCATCCGGAGGACAGGAGGCAGCTGGATCAGCTCCCCTCTTGCCAGCGGGGCCCCCATAGAGGAGGAACGGTGCAGCAGCAGCAGGAACCTGTGCAAGCTGCTCCAAGGTCCAACCGCCCCACCCTGAATCCTTCCCTCCCCCTGGTAGCGGTTTGAGTGGTGGGACGGGCTCACCCAAGGGTCCGCTTACAGTGCCCCCGTTGCACAAGTCTAGGAAGTGTCAGACTCCGCAGCCTGTGTCCTGTTCACGCTCACGCAAGTGCATAGAACAGCCCGTCCTTGTCGCCTTGATGTCCCCAGTGCTCCCTGAGAGCCTCCAGCCAGCTGCTCGGCCCTCCTGCTGCTTCCCCAAGCTGTCAGGTGGTGCTGGCAGCCCCCAGCCTGACCCCACCACAGGTCAGTGTGCTCCAGAGGTTGAGCTCTAAAGGCTCTTGGGGTTTGACACCCAGATGCGTGCCAGGGTGCTCATACCGAGAGTTTTCATAGCAACAGCCTCCCACACACAACAGTCATGTCCAGACCAAGTCAGAAGCCTTAAAAATGCACATTTGCTCCAGTTCTGCCAAAGCACAGCAAAGAAAAGGGATATTTGATTACACACAGACCTAGAGAATCCACGAGCAACAGCTGCCTTCGAGCCCTGCTTAGCAGGAACAGCTCAGCTCCCATCCTACGTTATTGCTCAAGTCTACAGGTACATAAGCTCCAGCACGCGCTCCCTCCCACACCAACACAGCTTGTGCTGGCTTCTTCCCCTCCCTGGAGGAGCAGGTAAAGGACCAGGAGAGCAATTTAAGCCAGAGGCCTCCTGGAAATCCCAGCAGCTGCCCTGGGAAACTTCTTTCTCCCAGATTTAAAGTTGGATGTCTCCATCAGTGCTTTACTCATCCCAGGGCGCAGACAATCCACGTTGTGAAAACAAGCTTTGGAGCAAGAAACCTGCCAAACTACTGAAGCCAGAGGAGAAGTAGATACTCTTACCATGGAGGCACAGAGAGCCCAGGGGCCCTACAGCTTGGGGAGGATTTCCCCAAGCTCACACTTTAGCTGCTGATGGATCCCTAGGGATCAGGGGTTCCACACGTGGCTACATGCTTTCTAACGAGGCAACATGTAAACCCCAGTTTCTGGTTAACTGCTACAACGCAGACCATGTAATGTTTCATCTAGCAGAAACCTTTGCCTCATTTCAGTCTTATTAGGCAAATGGTTTACCCAGAAGATTATCAGGATAGTGACAAACTGCCCTGCATCGCAGGGCTGGGGCTCTGCCAGGAAGGAGTGAGGAAGCCCTTTTCCTGGTACAAAACGGGGAAGCAAAACCCCCGTTCATCCATTCACGCAGCTTCACAGGGCTTTTTTTCGCTCTCTCTCTCCTTGGCACCCAGCATCACCTTCCTCCCTCTCCCCTGTGAATCGCTATCAAGCACAGAGGTTGCTCCTGACAAGCAGCAGGCAGGCTGCCCCCCGGAGCAACCCCTGCCCCAGGACCCCCAGGTATCGCTGCACTAACACCATTGCGATGAGCCAGCCAAGGCCGGCCAACGTGTGGGCAACCAGGAGCCTGAGCTCCAGCAGGAATACGAGTCCTACCCAAAATAGCACATTTCTGAGTTCGCAGCTAATACCCCAGCGCCCCTCCCAACCACCCCATGCTCCTGCGCCAGCTCAGCACCGCGTGCTGGGTTTCGCGCTCATCTGCAGATCCACAGAAGCTCAACATCAGAGCACCAAACTCTTCTCTGTTTAACAACCTCCTCAGCGCTGCGGGAGCTCCCTCCTCTCCCACCCTCTACCAAAGGTTCAGGGATGAGCAGCACCCAGGAACACTCCACGCTCCTAACTGACCGCTCCAGAGTTACATGCCCCCATTGAATCCATCCCTCTTCCCCCACAGCCCCTGCAGTCCCACCAATGCAGAAGAGCAATTCTGAAGGCTACACCAGGTCCTACCTCTCATACTGAGGGTTTTTTTTTGGTGGCCAAATGACCAGAATGTTGGGCACAATCAGACTGTATCAGCTGAGAAAAACCTGAAGTCTCAAGCAGTTGACCTAAGGACCTGCCTCCCTCGCTGCTACAGGATTTATAGGCCACCGAGGGCACTCACACACCTTAATTGCCCTGACCAGCCTCACCTAGGACCCCCTCACACACTCAGCCCGTGGCCCAGGAGCTTCACGTAAGCTCAGGCTGAAACACCTAGTCCTGCTCTGATCTGTGCTGTGGGTAGATGTGCCTTCAGCTCTGCCCCAGTTTTATTTGCAACCTCATCTCCCCCTGGACCTCAGCTGTGCAGCTAGCCCTGTCCCCAGACCTGTCTCTGCTGCTCCTGGACAGACCCAGAACTTCATTCATCGTGTCACTCACCTGAGGTTGTCCATGCACCCCGTTACCACCAGCCTGCTCTGCCTACCTGGCCCAGCTCCCTGTTGGCAAGGGACCAGGTGACCCCCAGCTCATCCTTCCCTGGGGGGCAGCCTCACTCCTGCTGCTCCCCAACAGGGTGAGATGTTTCAGTCAACCCCCATTGAGTTCATCGGCATCTCCGTGCCAAGGAGCGGCTGCATTCACACCTCTTGTCCATGCCAGGTCCTGTGAACTTGCTCCTCCTCTGCCCCTGGTTAAGCAGTAAACTTACAGGCATGGGCTAAAGAAACGGCCACCTAAATGACACCGGTGTCTTCATGTCCGATCATAACGGAAGACAGGGCTGGCTTTGTCACCTGCGCGGTGGCTCTATGGTGCCACGCCTGAACGGAGCCCTTCACCCTGCTGCAAGGGCACCAGGGGTGGTGGCACCTGCAGCCACTGAACCCTGGAGGTGAAGCACACCAAGGAGGCTCAGCCCTCTTGCTAAGACTGACAGGAACGCTGACATAAGACATCTACTAAAAATGAGAAAAGCCTGTTCAAATGCCAGCAGCCATTCAAATTCTTGGTGAGTCCTCACCTTGCCCTACCACCTAGACCTCAGGTTTGTCAGGCTGCATTAACACTTGCCATGTGTGCCACCTGGAATGTTTCCAGGGATGGGGCATCCACAGCCTCTCTGGGCAACCTGTTCAAGTGTTTCATGACCCTCCATCGTAAAAAAAACTTCCTTAGATCTAGCCTGAATCTACCCTCTTAGTTTAAAACCATGAGCCCTTGTCCTGTCCCTACAGGTCATACTAAAAAGTCTGTGCCCGTCTTTCTTATAACCCCCTTTAAGTACTGGGAGGGTGCTATAAGGTCTCCCCGGAGCCTTCTCTTCTCCAGGCTGAACAACCCCAACCCTCTCAGCCTGTCTTCATAGAGGTGTTCCATCCCTCTGATCATTTTTGTGGTCATTTTTGTGATCATTATGTCTCTGTACTCTTTTAGGTATCCCCTGCTGTCCTCCATTCCAATTTCCTTCCCCGTGCTGCTCTCTGAGGGAAAGGCAGTGATGGGTTGGATGGATCTTCAGACCACTTCAGCACTGTGGAATTACAACTTTCTGTCTTGCTTTTGAAAGCAGCTTCATCTCTCTTCCCATCTGCCAGAAGCTGTCTTCAGACCGCACTGTAACCGCTCCACACCTCCCTGATCCACCGCAGGACAGGCAAGGCCCAGATCCAGCCATGGCATGTGCTTGCGCTGCCAACCGAGCCATCGGACATCGGTCACAACGTGTCCACTCAAATCACACAACTGAGCCTGCACGTCCCTGATGAGGTGTACCCACGGATTCATGGCTCTCCAGGACTCCTGCACGCCTCCACCCCCTGCAGCCGAGTGCTGGCTTGCGAGGAAAAAAATGGACCTGGTGGAGTCCAGGGTGCCCAGCTTGCTGGTGGCCTCTCGTGCTAAATAAGGTTGAGTCACCATCCCTGGAGGTATCTGAAAGACATATAGATGGTGGCACTTAGGGACATGGTTTAGTGGTGGGCTTGGCAGCATTAGGTTTATGGTCAGACTCGATCTTATGGTCTTTTCCAACCTAAATGATTCTCTGATTCTATAAATGGCTGGGACAGACTTCTGTGAAGATTTGGGTCCTCATACAGAAATGCTGCTGCTGCGGTGGATTGTCCTCTAGCTGAACAGTAACAGCTTCCACATGGATAGTTCTGGCCAGATACTCCAGGTCACCAGGTGAGGCTGATGTTGGAAACGATCGTCTTTGCTTCCCAAGCCGTTTTGTCCAGCATTTGCTGCCACCTTTGCTCTTTGGACCCAGAAATTCCTAAAAGGTTTTCTACTGATTCTTCCCGAGTATTTGCTTGAAATTTTTAATTTGTAGCCTAAATCTCTAGTTTTCATAGTTTTCATATCGCTACATGCTTCACACAGCAAGCAAGGCACGTAACTGCAGTGCCTTCTGCCAGCCAAGGCTGCACGTAGGTACGGCTGCCAACAGCCGGCACCCCGGCACCCAGCCAGCGCTCCCAGGACTCTGCTTCTTCATCACAAACTCGTAACGGATCACAGCAGTTGCAGGATGAACAGTGCAGAAAAACAGAATCCGTGCTACAGATGACGTGTCTGGATGAGCTGTTCCAACAACCCACAAGGTCCTCAGCTCCTTGGAAGTCCCTTTGCTCCTGCCATTGGCACAACGTTCCCACACCGGCACACCAAGGGGCTTCCCTTGGCTCTCAATGATCCTCCCAACTGCACACAAATGTTGTTCCAAGAATGACTCCTCTTTCTCTTCCATCTTTCTCTTTCAAAAATCTTCTTGGATAGCTTGACTTTGTCTTTCTGAGTTGCGCCAAGTGTTTTCCACTAGACCACATGGAAATAGCCCGTTCACCTTTTTCCACCAAATCCTACCGGTCACATTTCTGCAAAACCTTGCCACGAGGACTCTCCTCCGAATTTTCAGTATCTTGTCACTGTCTCTAGAGAAGACTCAGGCTAATGGACCACTTTGCCAGGGTAAAAGAGGTTCTGGAAGAAAGAAGACGGTGTGTCATGGAATGCCCAGCCTGGGATCCTCCCAGCAAAAGGAACTCATCAGTGAACTCAGCTTCATTAATTCCTTTGAAGATCACTGGAAAATAGAACAAAGTCTTCTGGAAAATAGAAGAAAGTCTTCTGTCAGAAGACAGCCAGGACAGGTGAGTGATGTCTGCTGGATTATTGCAACAGGCCAACTGCAGCACCAGACACAAGATGCAAGGCTGCCACTGTCCCCTTTCTACTGCTGCCCCGTCACTGCATCTGGCTGGGGTGAATTTTCTTCATAGCAGCCCACATGGTGCTGTGTTTTGGATTTGATGGGAGACAGGCAGACAGTGCCGGCGACACACCAGTGCCTCAGCTGTTGCACAACAGCGCTTACACGGCCCCGAGGATTTCTCTTTTTCTCACTCTGCACCCCTCCCGGCAAGGAGTCTGGGGATGGACAAGAAGCTGCAAATAGACGCAGCCAGGGCAGGAATATTCCATGCCATATGATGTCACACTCAGCAAAGAAAAGCTTAATGAAAGGAGGAGGATGCAGGGACGTTTATTGTTCCATTATCTGTCTTCTCCAGGTAAACGTGGATGCTGAGACCCAGGAGATGGCTAAATACCTGGTGCTAACAGCACACAGCGATTAAATTCCTTATTTTGCTTTGCCTCATACACCTCTTGATTAACCTGTTAAACTGTCTTTATCTCAACCCACAAGTCTTGCCCGTCTTCTATCTTCTCCCTGTCCTGCGGGAGAGGGGGGCAAGCGAGCAGCTGGGTAGGTGCTTGGGAGTTGGCCAGGATCAACCCATCACACCCACAGAAAAGTGGAGAATATTCCCATTTTTCACACTAAACTATTACCTCCTTCCTACCGAGTGTACTCAACGGGCAGGCCAAATGTTACCAAATATGGCCAAATGTACACTTTTTCACACTTTCTGGGACAAGCACAGAGACTACCAACAGCCATCTTCCTCACTGGTATTAAAGGCTGCTCAAAAAAACCCCACCTCCCATAAATCAGCCTCTTTGCCTTGAACATCTACCAATACAGGACACAACAGCTGCACACACCCGCTCTGTCAGCAGCTCAGCCTGTCAGGCTGCAGGTCACTGGTCCAACCAACATGGTCCTTTCCTTGTGCTCACCCGTCTCGCACATGCCCCTCACTCCGTGATCCTTGGGCTGCATGGTAACATGGGGCATCGGGCCCAATTCAGCCACATCGCTCTCCCTGCTATGCATCAGCCCTTCATTAGGTGTCTGTCATCCTATGCTAACCCATGGGATTTCCGTCCAAAACACTCACTCCACACACAGTGAACCCACAGATGCCCATAATCTCACCTGTACTTCCTTGCTCGACCACAGGCACTTGCCTCTTATTCAGTATTCATCTCATTTAAGAGTTTAGTTCCATTATATACCTTCCTTCTTCACGCACCACTGTGTGCTTGGTGTATCATCTTCTCCTAGACCTGGTCTATCTCAAACTCTTCATAGCACAGACCATCTTTTTCTTCTCTCATAAAAGGCCATCCAGCCTCTCTAATCCACTTGAGTTTTTCACACTGTCAGGATGTATATTAGTAAGGAACATGGGGCTGATACAGTCTACGGGGCTCTCTGAAGACACCTCCAAAGAAACACCCTTCCCCAAAACACCATACATACACTAGGCATCCATGTAATAATAGAGATAAACCTTGCAGGAGTAAATTTCATTAAAATACAGAAAATAAGAAAGGTAGCAAACAGTCTCCTGTCAACAGAAATCAGCCATGTAGTTCTACAGGGATGGGCGATGTTGAATGTAACTATAAACAGACAAGAAAAAACATAATGATGAATTATGTTAGCAAAAGTTATTAGCGGCTGTAACAATAAAGACTGAAGAGCTGCTGAAGGGTCTTCCATGATTCAGTGACATGAACAGAGGATCGTGAAAGGCATCGTACAAACACAGGACAGAATATGCTGGGAAAATACAGTACAAAGATCTATAGAAATCATGATGGCAAAGACATTTTGAGCAAATATTTTCTCCCACAATGCAAAACTAAGGTAGCACCAAATGAAGGCAGCAAGAGACATGTACAAATGGCAACTGAACAAATAAATGGAAAAGATACTCATCAAGAATTATTGAAGATACCTCTCCTGAATAAAGAAAGATGCCTTTTTTGTATCAATAAGTTATTATTCAACATAATTCTGTTTAAAAAGAATACACACATCCCACACACACAAAATAATCCCAACAACCAAACTTCAGCAGTGCACAGCTGGCAAAGGCCTTACAAAGGCTTATAACAGTAAACAACACGTATCTAAATAACTGTCAGCAGGGGTTTCTACTGCTTCCATCTTCACATCTGTAAGAAGTTTTGTATAAATATCTGCATCATTACTGCCTAATGTCTAATTCCCAGATCACTTAAACAGCATGTATTAAACACTGATCATTGGCCTTTAATAACAATTGATAGTTCTCAGGAGCTCATTTGTCACACACATTAGGAAAACTAACAAAAAAAAAAATCTACAATTGAGGTTTGCATTGTACATTCAGTTTCTAAGAGACAGGCCATGGAATTCCGAAGTGGGAAAGTTTATTTGCTAGGGCTAATACAGAAACTCCTCAATTCAAAATATAGAGAATACATTAATAAAAATTCCTATCTTCTGCATTCTTTCATACATGTAATGTCCCAGAAGCAGAATGTGATGGTCCAAGACTTTTATTTCTAGTACATAACAAGATACTTGTACTTTTCTAAATACATACGCACTATAAATTTCATTAAGATCTTCCATCCACCAGAAAAGATCAGGTTCATTTAAACAAGGAATTTCTTCCTGAAGCGACTGAAATGAAGATGAGTATGGTCCAGTTCACCAGCTTCAGTATTTCAGCTCTGCTGCATTTTTTTTACGTACCTCTTCAAGTGCTGCTTCTCGTTCTCTTAGAAGCTGTTTAAGTCGTTTTATTTTTTCATCCCGTATTGTTTCATCCAAGTCTGGTGGAGTCAAAGGGAAAGCATCATCTCTAAAAGAACCTTCAGGAACTGAAGTATAATCCTCGCAAGACACCAAAACTGGAATATTTAAGTCTGTAAGGTCACTATATTGACCGTATGGGTCTGGCTCAGGGTCTTTCCCTGGGGATGATGTGACAAAGTCTGTGGAAACACTTTGCTGCAATGAGACTGGTGGAGGTGAAACACTTCTGTTGAGTACAGCAGCACCTGAGCTGATATTTTCTGAACTTGGACTTGTGGTTGATTTGACTGAAGTCTTCCTTCTCTTTCCGCTGTCTGACAG
Source organism: Microhierax caerulescens (assembly GCA_035590215.1). Classification (NCBI taxonomy): domain Eukaryota; kingdom Metazoa; phylum Chordata; class Aves; order Falconiformes; family Falconidae; genus Microhierax; species Microhierax caerulescens. Next base: position 1,294,690 of record JAVJGJ010000035.1, read on the forward strand.
TGGCGAAGGTTTTATTTTTCGTTTCTTAGTCAACTCCTCTTCCAGAGCCACAATCACCTGTACAGTCAAGAAACATAAAAAATACACTTCTGTTAAACTGACCCTCATTCTACATTATAACATCATAGTTCACTAAGCACCAATTACAAGTTATTTGTTGCAAGCTTCTTGGAATTACTATATGAAAGATGCTTCTTTTAGCAAATAGGGCAAACATACTTCTGTGTTCCATATTTTTCTAGCAAAGATTTCCAGTTAACAATTCCAGAACACTGAATTCTTTCCATGGTCAACGGCACACTTCTGCTTTTCCTGTGCATACCTATCATCTCCTGCTGCTGCTTCAGTTCTTTAACTGTAGTGTAAGACAAAAAATTCTATCTAACTTGACGGGAAAATTAAAAATGTAGAAGAATTTTTCATGCTTATATTTCCAAAAAGCTCAAACATTAGCAGTAAATGAGACTGCAACCCTCATAGCTGTTTTGTTATCTAAATGTTAATGTAGCTCATTAAGAGCAGCCCGTAGATCTGCTCAAAGCAGGGCTCTTAACACAGAACTACTAAAACTTGAGAAAACCTTTGACTGGGTAGAGTCGATTCATACAAATGGAGATTTAGAGAACACTGTGGCTGAACAGAACTACTTCGGATTGATAAAATCATTTTAATGCATTAAGATGGGAGTCCTAACATCATTCCAGAAGCATCCCAAACAAGATTATAGCCAATGAGAAAGGGCTAAGTTTATAAAGACTTTTGTAACTCTAAAGATTAGACAGGTACACAGGTAAATTTCTTTTAATAAACCCACACATGACTAAGTGGATACCATTCTTCGGAAGTCAGCCACACTTAGTCATGTGAGTGACTGATTTTTCAAACTCAAGGCTAAAGCCACACAAGAAATTATTCTTCCATTATTCTGCTTATATCCACTGCACTACTGGATAAACCTAACTGTTTGCAGAAGGCTAAATATAAATCAGGATGCAGAGGTATGGTTTCTATTTCAATAAAGACTACCTCTTTGACTATTCAGCCACCACTACAGAAGGTCCAGTCTTCTTCAAAGCATTTGTTCCTCCAATTTCCTTCAGTGGAACCCAGAAAAAAGGATAAAAATTCTTATGTGGTACTCAAGTTGTACTGAAATCACACAACTCTGTTGCGGTACACAAAGAAGTGCTAGAAGCAATTCTCTCAGGAACCACTACAATTACTGAATTGCCCTGATGAATCCAGAGGTAGGAGGGTCCAAATAAACAGGCAGCTCTGTACTGACCATATATATACTGCTTTCTAAATATGTTGCATTATACATGTTAGCATCGGAAAATGTCAAGATACCTTTTCTTTAACACATTCCTGATGTTGATTTATTACTTCCACATCTAATGATGATGAACTGCAAGAATAGTTTTTCCTTTCCAAGCTGTTACTGGAAGAAACCCTTTCTTCTGGTGTCTCACAGGAGGTCCTTAATGGTATTCTCCTAAGGTATACTCTTTCCTCCTTAGACAGACCAAACTTTTTCCTTAATTCCAAGTACTGTTTCCAATGTGGCTTCTCTTGGTATTTGATTTGAATAACTTTTCTCAGTGAATCCATCTTTTCACATTGGATCTGAAATACAGAAACAGTGAGAGCAACATCAATCATACCCTCTCTCTCCCCATGCCTATAAACTAAAAACTAGTTACTAGAAAGGTAGGTGAAACATCATTTTGTCTGCCATGCTCCAAGAGTTACATTTAACAGGTAAGCCAATTTTGAGAAAATATATACATAGTATCATATGTCTAACACTCTTGTTAGTTAAAACCGAGTACCTTGTGGAACATCCAGAAAATGCACAGTCCAACTAGTAAACCACAGAAGTAAAAGAAGCAAGAAAGGATTCACCTATTCTAAAACTTCAAAAAACAAAGGAAGGTGATGGAAGATCAGATGGCATCTTTGCAGTGCCACTTTCAGGCTGCTGAATGCATTTCATATATGCACTGTCACTGACAACGCCAACAGAGCACTACCAAGCACCTATCGTACCTAACCTCATCATAACCTGAGCTGTCCCTGCCCTTCGAGTTCCATCTCGCACCAGCCTGTCAGGCAATCCATGGGCTTGCAAATTTACAAAGTGAAAGCAGCAACCTTTTGATATGCTATTTTTTCCACAGAGTTTAAAGCAAATGAGCAAATGAGAATGCTAACATTCGGCATCACACAGCACTGCAGGAAAAAAAAAGCCTATTTTAACCGTTTTTCACATGAGAAGCTATCAAAAAAGAGGACCTACAGTCTACTGCAATGATTATGTATCTAAAATTTGCACAAATATGTTTAGCTGACATGTGTCTTCTGCCTGGTCAACATAAGCAAGCATAAACTAGCTTCAGAATTACTTTTCTATCTGGAAGCAAACTCATTCTGGCCTGCTGAGCAACTGAAAACTTGACCTACAATCCTTCATGAGTACAGTTTGTGGGATTTAAGGCCAAGGACTTTTTACGTATTTTTGATGTTATGATCTTAAGAATACATAGGTCCAGCTTGAAGGGGGAGAGCCATGAAAGATCTCAAAGAGTTTCTTCTGTCTGCCTGACATGAAACCATGAGTCAAAGAAGGTGGATCCCTCCCCTTCATGGTATGAAAGGAAGGAAGCGCCTGGCTTTGGCTGTCTGAGCTAACGGAGACTAGAGGTCACTCCGTGCAAGACCAGAGTTTGCCTCTTGATGACAAACCTTGCTCTTCTACCTGGTTTTCCTCTTGCCAACTTCTCTACTTACACCTACAACATGGTCAGCGGCTGTGCTGTGAGAATGTGGCATCAACCTCAGAAAGCAGGCAGCTCCCAGAGCTCAAACAATGAACAACCTTCCTACAGTTTCAGTTATTACTGACAATTTATCTTGTGAGGAGATAAAGTCATATTTTCCCTGCCCCTTTCTTTTCTTTATGCATTTTCTCACTTGCCTAATGCAATCTTACTGTAAAAGATCATTTATTGACTAGAACCACACTTTAGATGAGCAATTCTAGTGACAGGATACCTGGTTACAAAAATCTCTGAATTTATTAATAGCCATTTTATTCAAATAGAACCAGGACCACGTAACAACTTAGCAAAAACTAAGATGGGCATGTTTGGAGACAGTTACCTTTTGCCAGTCTTCACTGAAAGCACACTCTTGCTTAGACTGAGGTAAAACAGCACTTGCTGCTTTGGGGGAATGACTCTTTTCTTTGCCATTTTGGCACACATTTTCTTGTGTCCCTACTGCTGTAATAGGGGTCACTCCACTTGAAATGCTCTTGGTGAAGGGCAAACTCTTTCTCTGGTTAACAGTGGAATTCTGCTGATTAGTACTTGGTGCCACCAGAGCTGCAGGTGCAGAATTTAAATCATTTCTTAAGCCAGAAGGTGAAGAATTTTTTGAGTTTGCACATGTTTTTGGATCTTTCTGAGGCAGCACCATTCCTTTGCTTTTTGACAAAACCAGCTTCACTACTTTATTGGTTATTTTATTAACTGCAGTAGAATCAATTAGCTTGGATGTCTCCTTAAGTGAATCATCAGAAGAGGAACATGCTTGTTTGTCAGCTTGGGCTGACAGAACATCAGAGCCTCTTTTGGTCAACAAATACACCTTCCCATTGTACATGACCAAAGCATTATCTTTAAAAGGTGTGATTTTGGTTTGGCTTCCACCAGGACCACTAGAAGAGAGTGGTAAAATATTTGCAGAGTTAACTTCTACATTCTTCATGTCTGACAAAGTTTTCAAGATCTTAGAAGCCATATTATTCGATGACTTTACAGGAATAAGGCAAGGCGTTGATGACTGTGGAGTTTCTTGCACAATCCATTTCATTGGAGTTTGCTGGCACTGCTGACCATCAGATGTTACTGTCTCAGGAGAACAGCTATTTCCCGTTTGTGTAGCAGTCATTATTAATGTTTTTGAAACTTCTGTGCCAGGTTTTGAGCAAATGGCTTGCAAACACTTGGGAAACACTGTTTTCACTGTGTTCACTGGTGACACATAAATAACAGTTGGCGTTTTTTTACTGTCAGCTCCTCCAGACACATTCGTTGCTGCAGTTGCAAGTATTTTTTGCTGTATTGCAGGTGGTAAAAAAGAAGCTGGGACAGATTTGACTTCTGCATCAGCTGGTATCTGGAGGTGGTGGCCAGAGGGCAGTATTGGAGACTTCACAGAAACTGGAAGAGTTTTTGTGTTTACCAACATGTAAGCAGTGTTACTCTGGTTAGATGAACTTGTTACAGCAATGTTCTGCAAAGACAGTCTATCAGCTGAAACACAGCTGCTCTGGATGTTAGCAGCTGATTTTGGAACTGAGCTTTCTTTTTCAGAACCTGCCCTAACACTTTCGTTTTTGTCTAATTTTCTTGTAAGAAAAATCTTTCCAGAATTAGGAGACTGAAAAACAGGTATCTTAACAGATGAAGGTGCAGTAGTATTGGCAAGCTGTGTCTTAAAAGTAAGATGGACTGGACTAGAAATACTCGCTTTAGAATTATTTGGCATGGCTGAAGACTGAACTACTGGCACAAAGCTTCCAGAAGATTTAGAAATTGGAAGTAATTTCAGAAGGTTTTTTCCATCTGGTCCCGTCGTCTGAACTACTCGGTACATACAGCCTGCAATGCTTAACAAAACAAAGAAAAGAGAAAAGAAAAAGAAAAACGAAAGATAGCATAAGTGAACACAGCATAGATATTTTAATTAATGTGCATCAGTGAATCGTATACCCAGCACTGCTACACCTTAGAGGCAGATTACCTACTGAAAAATGTCAATCTGACCTTCAGGGAACCTCACTGGCATCTACTAAGGGCACATTTTGGGTTAGCGTTTCAGAATACCAGACTAGCTGAAAATAACATCCAACTTTTACATCACAGGGTAGCAAGAAATGGCATCCTTTTCAGATAAATATAAGCTAGAAGACCCAAGAGAACACCTTACATTATTCTCCTCTTCTGCTTACAGAGTCTTTTTGAAAAAGAAAAACATTATCTCCAGATTTCATAGAGAAGCCATATTTTTTGCTTTCCCCATCTCCCTGTTACTATTAATATCCCTACTTAGCGGTATGAAATACGAATTCCAGGAAGGCTTCAAGAAAATACAGGCAGAGTAGTTGCACGGCAAGATGGAAGCAGAAATTACTTCAGACACATACATACAAAAAAGAAATTAAGATGCAGAATACATTTACTTTGTAGAATAGGATGTAGGGTGACCAGCTCATATACCTACATCTCACCTGCTCACTCGTTCTTTAGGCAGATATAGACTACAAAGGTGTATAGTCTTCATCTTCAAAGAGATTAAAAAAAAAAAATGCCATCAAGGTACATACTTTTATGAGAACAGAAGTCTAAGTCCAGGAAGGAAAAGCCTTCAAAAATGAGGAGGAATACATGGAAACAGCACCAGTGAAATCTGAAGAGTAAATACAGCTTTTTGCAGGTGAAGGTAGGAACTTGAAAAGCAAACAACTAGGACCTCGTCAACCCAAAAGTCAGCTGCGACTGCTTCAAATGCCAAGATTTTTCAAGTCCCTTGCAAGACAGAGAATCTTTCCCTCTTCAGGTGAGTTTGCCCAAATGCAGGCATCTTGCCCAAAGAACTCCTGGAGTCTCAGAACAATCTAATGCCCAAAGCACTGCAGAAGCAACTGGGCACATTGAGACAGACATGATCAAAAGAGTTTCCCTCACTAGTAAAGAAGAGACCAAATGAACTGGAAGCAGGTTTCACAGTCTTGACATCAGATCCAGAATGATTAAAGGAAAAGCTGCCAACTCCACTTTCAGTCACCAAGAGCATTCTAGCTCTGTCCCATTCACTTCCTACATCAATTAAATGCATCGAGAACACGGACATGAGATTATTTCCCAGACCAGATGACATCAGTACCGTGTTCTGTTCACTGTCAAGTAGTTTTGAAACACTGGCATTTTTTCTGGCAGCGAAGTGTTACAGTTTGGGCTTCCAGCTCAGCTCGGAAAAGAGTGATTAGGAGATATCAATCATGCGTCCCACCGTTGTATCTGTTCAAGCAGTCAGTCAAGACATTGCGTTTTCCCATCAAGTGAGAAGTCACAAGGATGCTCTTCACTCCCAGAATTGGACAGTTCCTGCTGCCATCTTGGTGGTCAACAAAAATAACCATGCTATTGTCTAAAACATAAACGCTTTAGACACGCAGAGCTTTCCTTACTGTAACCTTAGAATTAACTCCTACGTCAAAATATTTTGGCACAATGCCTCATTTCTATGCAAGCTGTGTGAAAACACAGATGTTTACGTGATTTATCAGTAGTGGCAGCAGTGGGCAGGAAATTCCACAATACTTTTGTTTTTAAAATAACATACCAAAAATGAAAACACGGGCAACATACCACATGGTTCCTAGAGGAAGCTGCCATCAGAGGTTTTAGTAGTAAAATGAAGTTGTAAGTTTTAGAATCAGAAATGATAGTTGAGAAGGACTAGCACTGAAGGGTAAAGATCTTAAAGAAATAATTTCGCTTAAACGAAGAGCAAACAGAAATATTTGTATGTTTGGACATAATTAAAGAAGAAAGAGACTCACTTTTGAAGCCACTTTAAACTGCCTCGCACTACCAATAATGCAGAATTAGCAGGACCAACGCTGAACTCCTGGACAGCTTTTCACATCTGTACCTATCACATGCTCTGAATCTCTCAATGTTTCTTTAATAACCCTATGACCTACAAAGTCAGGTTTTCTTCTATATTTACAGATTAACATTCTGAAGGCAAATTCAGAAGAAAATTTTCAGCAAGCTCCACACTACAGCTTCTACAGAGCAAACAGACACTTACATCCACTCAAACTAACTGGTACTGCAAATAAGCACCAAAGGGCAGAAGAAACCTCCAAAGAGGCACGCTCCTCCACCTGCCAAAGCAAGGGAAACTTTTAACTGTTGGGCAAGAGGAGGGGGAGCAGATCAGAGAGAGAGGAAGCAAGAAAAGTAGAGAAAGAGAGGTGAGTCAGAGGATGCATTTCCACGAATATCTTCTTCAGCAGCAATGCCAGTTTCCTGTGCTCACCTCCACTCTTCTCATTTCTACCTTGAGTCACCGTTCACCTCCCTTTCAATGGACTCAAACTCTGGTTTTGACCTTGTGCTACAAACAGGATCTTTTAAGTAGGCTGGGGAAGAAACCTCCTTTAAAAAATCCAGTTTCCCTGAACTCCCAATCATTCTGCTTTTCATGATTACAGAAGACAGCCGTAGCTTGTCACACTCTATGCAAGAACAGCAAGAACCCCCATCTGGAAAATAGATTCTTTTATTTGAAACAAATAGCTGGTACTCACAAGACTGTGGAATTACAAAAATCTAAAAATTAGACATGAAAGAAGGAAAGGAAACGTTCAGATGAGATACTGAGAAGTTGTATTCACAGGTATTTACTCAAACATCTAAAGAGGAGGAAGGGAAGATGTCATTGCCAAAGTTTTTAGGCACTTTTGCTATTTCAGATATAAGTTGAAAAAGCTTTACCCTATATAAGACTCTTCCAGGTGACACAAAGAAATAACCAGGGCTGACATTTCATATTACCAAAATAAAATAAAGCATTTTTAGTTTTTGCATACGCTACTGAGTGATGAAGAAGAGGGCTAGAAAGTAATTAATTCACTCTGCAGGCCACTGTTTCTTTGAAGCATGTCTTAAGAATCCCTTAAGCAGAGTGAAAATATCTTTCCACCAATATCCCCCTTTAAGAGTGTCAGATTAGCTTAATTTAAGAACAGGTTAATTTCTTTTCCTAAAAAAAGTAGTAATAGGAATTCCGTAACTACTCATGTCAAATTGTACATGGGGATTTTTCCCATAATTACTGAATTACGTAATTCATCCTCTCTTCATCCTCCTTCACTTCCCTACTCCACAAATACAAACCTTCTCAAATCTCATATATGAACAATAGAAGTATTTCCAAGCATTACGGCACTTTAGCAAGGCACATCCATGAACAGAACTTGAGGGAACTAAGTTCATGGAAGAAAAAAATAAAGGAGAAAAAGAAGCGGTGGACTGGTAGAAACCTTATCTAACGTCGCCACAGAAATGATCAAATTCAGGTAGTCAGCTTTCTTTAAAAAAAAAAAACAACAACATAGTTCTGTGACATTCGCAGAGGGAACTATCAACTAGATAGTATTTTCCTTGACCAAAAAAGGTCATTATTTCTTTAGGTAAATAGTCTGCATGGCCATACTGAAAGCTTCCTAGTCAACAACGGAAACGGCATTAAGAAAGCTGTAAAAGCAGAGGTAACAGGAAGAAACAGGAAGACTTGTTTATAATAAGCGAGAAAAATAAAAGAATAGCCTACATTTCACTCAGTTGAAACAGAATTCCTGTCTTCATTTACATCATTTCATCGTTTAAAATTCTCATTCCATACTGTTTATTACTTTTACTAAGCAGCAGTCTCAAATAACAAAATATCGGGTATTTAAAAATTAATCTTCTGTCCCCAATTTTTGCATTAACAGAAATATCTTCAGAATATTTTCAGTAAATAAACCCATTTGCCAAACGCATTGCAACCACAAGTGTATCCCAGCCCATCACTGCAACAGAAATCATGACTGTGCCATCTAAAAAGTAAATCGGTGGAGAAGACAAAAGGCAGAAAGACTTGCTCAACCTGCAATTATACTTCAAAATTGTCAGAAGAAACATTCCCCTTTCAGCACAAGCAAGCTACTTTTTAGTCTGCCTTTACTCCCAGCTATTACTTTAGAGACAACTTTCATCTTCTATGAATAAGAATAAATCAAACGGGGACTACAAGCCACTACAATATTCAGAGAACCAATGTAATTTATTTTAATGAGTCAAGCTGAATCCAGGAAGCAGCAAAATAGTAAACTGGAAGCACACAACTAGGAACAGAGCAATAATTAGTTGACCATAATCCATATTTCTTTATATAGCTGTATCCCATCCACGTATTATCCGAGTATGGTAACAAGGTATTTTTTGTTATTATTACCTGAAGGAAATCTGGAAATCTACGTTGAGTTTGCAAATGAAGCTGCAGAATTATGTCCAGAATTCAGGTCCAAGCCATTCGTAATGGCTTCGGGTTTTACTGTAATCCAGAAGCTTTCAACAATGGCAGAAGAAACATTTTCTGCCCGACAATAATTTTGTACGGGAACACCTTCACCCGTTGTGGAATATTCCTCGGAGTATGGACAGTTATTCTAGGATGCGCTAACTGCCAGGAAATGGTCCCTGTTCTTTGTCACAAACCACAGCTCTACCGAGCAGCGACCAGGGCCTCCTCCGGCTGTAAAACCTTCGGCAGAATCGCGAAGAATGTCAGCAGCGCCAAAACTCCAGCCCACGGCCACAGCCAGCCCGTGCGGCCAACCCCCAGCTCTGCACCCCACAGCCGCGGCACCCCCAGAGCTCCGCAAACCGAACCACAGTTCTGGCAACTGGCGCGGCCAAGCCCCGCTGGGACCAGCGGGAACGCCAACGCGGAGCGGCGGGCAGCCGTGGCACCTCCCTTGGCGTGGCCGGTGCTGGCGTCCTCGGGTTGGTGTCGGGCTTCGGCCATGGTTTACGCCACGGTTGAACTCGCAGGTTGGTGTCAAACCGATGCGCTGCTGGAGGCAGCAAACCCCCCGCGCTCGCCCC
>JAVJGJ010000035.1:1314055-1330872 GCA_035590215.1 Microhierax caerulescens
ATAAACCTGTAATGGAGTACAATAAAGTTGACATCTTGCTTGCATCAAGCTGTGTCCCGTCTCTTCATTCGCCGCACAGAGGTCCCCTCTTTCCTCTTTCCACGGGAAACCACCCCATCACACCCAGAGTCTTCCCTTCTCCCACCACCTCAGCCCTGTTTACCACCCCCTACAAAGTCCACAGGACATCAGTCACCTTTCTCTACCTACGCTCTCTGCACCCCCTTCAGGTGACTTCTTCAGCCCGCTGCGTCACTGACACCTACCTACTCCAATTTTCTCCCCTCCTTCTGCTAGCGAGTCTTTGATCTTCCACTGACATCTATCCCTACACTCACAGCCTTCCTAGATGTTGTCTGCCTTTTCACTCCTGCTGCATTTTCTCCAACATGAGACACTGTCTTATCTAATTAACTCATCCAAATGAATTTCCACGTTGGGTTAGCTCAGTCCTTCATCTGCCCACCCATCCCTTCACTCCTTTCCACCTCACCTTACCCACATCACTTTTCCCTCTCTCATCCTTTTTTCCCTGTCATCTGTCTCCCCTTCAATTCTCTAGAACTACCCTGCCATATAGATTATAGGACAAGTCCTTATCAGTCAGTTCATACAGCCAAGATTTGCAGTATCAGTCTTTGTATTTCATAGGAGGGAAAACTTTCAAAATAATCTGTTAAAATTTTGCTTTTACCAACCATAAATTGTATGTAAATCAACTATAAAGTGACGCAAAACCTTGCACACACATTGGGCTCCTCTCTGTGTGTGAAGGAACAGCTTGCTAAAGCTATTTTCTTCCATCTGGTTGACAGGCTCATTCTCTCTCTCTGATGGGGATTTAACTTGCATGGCTAGTACAAAAAAAAACCCAGGAGTGCCTCATCCGATCCCTCAGCGCGTGCAGCGGGGGCATCCATATCTGCCAATTGTCCTGTATAGCCAGTCTAGAAAAATGGACTGTTCTCAGGTTTGGTTCCTCTGAGCTATTCTAGACACCCATTTCAAGATTAACTCAGTCAATCTTATTGTTAATGGTCGCTAGAGTTAATGGTCTTGGGTGACACAGAGGCCGACCACTGATTTTGGACCCCAGAGGCTTTAGATTTAGTCATGTTTTAAGAAAAACCCCTTCAGTATGAACTAAAGCTCTCAGTGACATCAAATACAACCTGCTCCGTGTCAACCCACATCCCAGCTTCCCAATGCTTCAGCTGCTCCACTGGCTCCCAGCCAAAAAGCTGGACATGGCTGCTGCTGGGGGCAATGGCCACGACCGCTCATGGGGACAATGACCATGACCACTTCTGGGGGAAACGGCCACAAGTGCTTCTAGGGGCGATGGCCATGGCTGCTTCTAGGGGCGATGGCCATGACTGCTCATGGGGATGATGACCACGGCCACTTTTGGGGGCAATGGCCACGTTCGCTCCTGGGGGCGACGGCCATGAGTGCTCCTGAGTTGATGGCCACAACCGCTCATGGGGACGATGACCACGAGTGCTCCTGGGGCTGATGGCCATGAGTGGTCCTGGGGCAATGGCCATGGCCACTTCTGGGGGCGAAGGCCACAGCCGCTCCTGGGGGCAATGGCCATGAGTGCTCCTGGGGGCAACAGCCACAACTACCCTTGGGGGTGATGGCCATGGCCACTTCTGGGGGCAATGGCCATGGTCGCTCGTGTGGGCGATGGCCGTGGCTGGAGGTGGCCTCTCACAGCCATCAAGGGGACAGTGCACACACTGCACCAGCAGCCACATGAAGGGCTGTGCCCTGCTCACTGTGCTCAGGGGGGCTGCGCTTGGACATGGTGGGGCTCAGCCACCCTCACTCCTGGCATCACCCATGTGGAGCCAGAGCTGCTGCTTGGCCAGGGCTCAGTGATTCCCACTCTGGGGTGGGCTGGGTCACCCTCTCCCCTCGCTTTTCAGCTTTGCTGGTGCACAGGAAGCTCCCCGTGGTCCCTTGGCGTGATCCTCTGCTCCAGAGTAGCATGCCTTGGAGACATGGCGGTGACACTGGGGTTTAAACTGCTGCCTTGGCTCCTGGCAAAACTACTCGAGAGATGCTTGTTACTGATTTCTAAGTTCTTTGGGAACAGACTGAAAAACCCTCTTGTATTCCATCCTCTCTCTTTTACCCCATGACCATAATCTCCGATTACTTCCCTCCACCCCAAGCAATAGAATGAGCCAAAACCGCCCAGATTCATGAGTCAGAAGGCAAAACGTCCCCTGGCGCTGCTGTACACATCCAGACCGCAGTGGTGGGACGGCTGCAGGGGTGGGTGGAGGACCTGACACAGGAGCAGGTTTCCTGAAAAAAAAAAACCCAGAGCTTGTGGAGGACCCATGCTGGAGCAGGAGAGAGGTGTGAGAAGGAAGGAGTGGCAGAGAGGAGCTGACCACAACACCCCTTCCCCATCCCCCCGGCACTGCTCAGGGCAGGGAGAGGAGCTGGGGGTGAAGAAGTGGAGCTGAGCCTGGGAAACCAGAGTGGGCGAGTGGAAGGTGGTAGTTTAATTCTTGTCTGTGTTTCTCACCATCCACATCTATTTTAAAGCTCTAGTAATTTTCCCCGAAGTCAAGCGTTTCCCCCGTGATGCTAATTGATAAGTGATCTCCCTGTCTTTGGCTCAACGAATTGAGCTTTTTCATCTTCTTTTCTCTCCTTGCGCTGTTGAGAAGAGGGAGTGAGAGAGCAGCTTGGTCAGCGTCTGGCAGCCAGCCACAGCCAACCCACCACAATTCTGTATTAATTTATAATTAAAGCAGGTGCTTCCTGGGAATTCACCTAAGCCATAAAAAGTTGATGTTCTACCCTAATGAAAATAACCCCAATAGGGCCCAAACTTCTATCACCTATTCAGCCTGAAGTGGAAGTACCCCCAAATCTGAAGGTGTTTAATGGGATGGACATATTCTAACCCAAAGCAGGGGCCAAGCTCGTGGCTCCTCCTGCTCTGCCGTGCCAAATGGCAGGACTTCACCTGGAGCTACTTGCAGCGATTCCTACACACTTGTGTGTCCCCAGGCAGGAGTTGGGTGAATGTCCCATCGCCAGGAGTCACCTCTCTAACAGGTCAAAAGCTTTTTCTCCCCCCTTCCCTCCCTTCCCACTTGGGTAGCCTAATGAATGAGGTTTGGTGTCTGGCTGGACTGGAAACACTGCATCGACGCTACTGGTTCCAGGGCAGGCAGGTGAAAGCTCTGTGGAGAAGTTCTTACGATTCCACAGCAGACCCGTGATGTCCTGGCCAGAACATTGAAATCACACATTTAGACCAAAGCTGGCCTCTCACCTGGAATACATCAAAGACATGCACCATTAGGACTAACTCCGGTTTTGGGGGTTTTTTTTCTTAAAAGCAAAGGAGGCTGGTCTCTGAAAGTGATTTAAAGTTCACCAGTCGATCCCGCAGCCTCTGCAGATGCTTTGCTCAGTTAGACGGGAGCTGCTGATCTGAGCCGCTTGTTTCCTCTGTGGTACAATCCTGCCCACAGCAGGATCTCCGTTCCCAAGCAGAATTTATCCTGCGGTTTTTATTGCAAGAGGAGGCCAGCTGGGCTTCTGGGGACTTCAGGTTTGTTCAGATTTGGGCAATTCTTGTCAAGCCTTTCAAGCTCCCTGTGAACTGGCAAAGTACTCCAGCTTCTGTTAACAGAAAGGTAGATCTTTGCCTTTTTCATTTGTAAGAAGCTAAATTAAATATTTATCGGAGGTTTTTTTCATACTCATAACTTTTTCCTCACGCTAAATTCAAACATGTTGAGTGAGGTATAACTCAGCTTCCCCCAGACTGCAACACAGACCCACAGACTTCACAAAAACGTAATTTTGATGCAGTTTGGGGAAACCCAGCTCAACTGTCTCCTTTTCCTGCCTGTTCATACAGCACCATTTGGGTTTGACTTTGAGCTCACTGTGTGAGAGCAGATACTTGTGTGCAGAACTGACAAGCTGTTTGGTCATCAAATGCAACTCCGGTCTTCTCTTCAAGAGGAGATTTGGCTTTGTCATGGTTTAACCCCAGCTGGCAAGGAAATACCACACATCTCCTGTGCCACAACGTTAGCGGCGAAGCTGAACAGCAGAAGATACCCGGCAGCTGCTGACGGTCCTGCCTGCTGCTGTACCAGGCAGCGCCCAGGACTCACAACGAAGCTCCGGTGACACAGAGCACTCCAAGGTAGAGCTGTTTGAGGGAACCAGAGTCCAGCCCATTTTGGGCTTGGAGGCAATGACTGTGCCTTAAAACACGAGGCAAGAACCAGTTCTGCATTCCTCCAGCCACCTACACCGGCTGACAGCACTGCGGGCACGGATGCACCAACTCCCTTTCGGCACAGGAAGGAACCCAACTGAAAAGGGGATGGATGCCGGGAGGCTCCAGCGCAGCAGCCGTCTTCCCCAGAGTAACCAGCACTGCATTGACCTTCTCCCTCTCACAAAGGGTTCCACAGCTGCCTCTCATCCTTGTCATCCCGCAGATCACTAGTTCTGCTGAAGAGCCGAGATGACAAGTAACATCAGCACCTGCAGCAGCCCGCTGCAAGCCTCCCGCATCCATCTGACAGTCCTGGAGCTGCCTTGCAGCCAGGCTTCCAAAGAGGATAGATGGATGCCAATTGTGATAATGCATTGCTCTAGTGACCTTCCATTTTCACATCAGATATAATTTTTACTCCTTTTAAAACTAAAAATAGTACCTACAATGATTAAAAACCACTCCACTCCCCCCCACCCCCACCAAAACCCTAACCATAACAAAGATAATTGACTAATCCAACCTTGTGAAACTTCACAGCAAGGCATTTCAACGAAAGGATAAGTTTTTACATGTGCTACATGATAGAAATAATATTTACCCCACAGTTCTAGAGGAATTAGCCAAGAAGGAGAGTTATGGCAAAGTCATACATCAGCCCTAATTCAGTGAGACATTTTGCAACGTTGCCCTTAGCATGCAGAACAAGTCCCATTTGGGTCATAAGAACAACACACAACCTCACGAGGGGCTGCGTTCTGCTGTATCTCCCCAAACAGGGCACTCACTGCAAGCACACACTGTGAATTTAAACACTGTATCCGAAAATACCTAAGCTTCTGTCTCTACAACACAGGCAAATCAAGCTTTTAACACTAATGCATGATTGCATTAATGTGCATATATTCTTCAACTGACATTTATCTGCTGGAATAAGCTGGAAAGACTAGTACTTATCACTAAAATTATTTATACAGACTCATGAACGTCAAGTGGATTTGAACAATACTACAGCATCACGTCCTGTTAAAACCAGTCACCTCTTGCATTTACCTTACAGCTGCAGCAAACTGCTTGTAAGACACTCACAGACAATCCCATTCAAAATAACTGCACTAACACCTGAAGATACACCACTTTTCTTGGAGGCCGGTTCACAAGCAGGAGGCACCATTTGCAGGGCAAAGTCCTGAGTACAGCGTGTCCAGTTCAGCTGGCCTCTGGCTCTCCCCTTCTGCCACTTTTGGGCTCCCAACAGATAATCCCTGAGGGGAACTTTGTTTATTCTGTCATCCTGGCCACTTTTCTTTTTGAAACGTTTTCTTCAGAGTGGTCACGTTTTACCTTCATTTCCATTGGGTCATCTGTATCGTCTACAGAAGAAGGGAAGAAGAATTAAAGTTTGCAAGTCTTTCTCTGACTTCAGTGCAATAGCCCAGCAATGACAACGGCCAGTGAAGTTACAGAGCACGCCAGAAAATGCTTCTCTTTACAGGCAACAAAAGTAACGCCAGGAGCAGGGAACTCTGATTCTCAGATTTTGCCTTTCCATATCTCCAACAGCAATCACAACGTTTACTCCTCTACACCACAGGGTTTGTGGAAGAACTGTCAGCATACATCGCTTACACCTTGAAGGTACCAACGTGCAACCTCCTGGACACATCAGTACACGCAGGATGGGGAACAATTAATTCCTTCTGACCACAGCAAGTGAGGCAGGAATATTTAAAGTCTCCCCTCAGCTGCTGCATGTTGGGTTTGTGTAACACATAATAGAGGCTACTGTGGCATGCTCTTAAATACAAAAACATTGCTTCTGTTACATTCCTGCGGAGGAGTCCCTCGAGGCTGAGAGCTCATCACAGGCCCTAGGATTTCAATTTTAGTAGCACAGGTGCTGTAAGTAAAACATCCGTGTGATTGGAAATACCTACTTAATCCAGGGTCCCCCAAAGTTCAAGTGTTCCAGCCCTACCTGATAACTACTGGTTTGTTATGCATATGCTTAACCTATTTAGGAAACAAGGTCAAAAGGTACATTTCTTAGAGCAACTCAGCTCTCAAGGGCTTTTTGCTCGTGGTCAGTGGGAATCTCAAATAATTCCTGCTACCAGGCAGGGTAGATCATGGCAAAAAGGACAAGCAACGATGCTCTGGTTTGCAAGAGGCATGGGCAGAGCTGCAGGGATTTGTGCACCTTGGTGATACACCTGGAAAACCCAGGGCCGCGGAGGCTGTCCGTGCAGACGGGAGGCAGAGGAGGTCTGCTTTGGGGAAGGCATTCCTCCAGCAGGCAGAAGCAAGCTGCCATGCTACCAGGGCAGCCAGAAGGGAAAGGACACCGCTCAACTTCTGCTTTTCCCTCCTGGGACATCGTTTTAACAGTAACTAGAAGAGCAGCGCACAGGGTTGGTACCCAAGGGGAAAGGCATCCTGGAAATCAACACAAACCCAGCGCCCAGAGGCTGTTCTGGCGACAGCCCCTGCAGTGCAGCGCACAACGCACGGCGCTGCAGCACCTCTCACCTCTCGTCAGCTGGGCTGTTCCGTACTGCTCCTCACGGACCTGTTTCATCAGCTGCAGGTTGTGATCACTGGCTTCCTTGTGGTTCACCATCGGGAAGGGGTAATCTCGACCTGGGGACGTGGGGACAGTGACCTTTACAGAACTAATCAAGGACATTTCGGTGGATTCGCACCCCAGCAAATGCTTGCAGCTCTTCTTAAAATAAATGGCATCTCAGATGGACCACATGACCCACGCTTCAGAAGTGCCTGCTTCTCTCCATCAAAGAGTATGAGCTCCCATTTAGACATAAGCTTGTAAGAGACTTCAAAGACGCACTAGAGCAGGGGTAAAACACAAGACAGCCAAGCATCTGAGCCAGATAAAAGCAACTGCAACAACTTAGAGCGATCCAATAGTTTTAGGACATGAATTGGAGGCAAAAATACGTACTCTGAAATTAGACTCCAGTAAAAAATCTTAAAGGAGATTTGGCAGAAGGTAGACTGCTGGATCAATCCATTTTCAGAAAATAAATGCATGACTTCTGTTGGAAGTGTGACACTTCCATCTCACACATGTAACTATTTTGGACAGTTAACAGCAGCAAAACCCTAAGCCAGGTATCCGAATGAATTACCTATGATACATCCCGCTTGCTTCTGCTCCTCTTCAGATGCCATCCAGGGCTCATAGATGTACTTAGAGGGAAAGTTCTTTAGTATAGGCAAGTATTTGCTGCAAAAGAGGAATAATATGGGGGTTTATAATCCTGCAGACAAATACTCAAACATTTAAGAGAAGTGTAAACCAACCTACGCCATATTAATTCTTGGTGATCATATGGATACTACAATCCATGGGAAAGTTCTGATTAATTCTGCACAGAAGAACTGGGTTTATGCTCTGAAACCTCCACAGAGGGATATCTTCCAAAAGTTAACTTTACAGCATAGAATAAATGGGTTGATTTAAACACTACTTCGGATTTGACTTCACCCAAAATATTTTGGTTTTTAACATTTTCACTGTCATTTCATCCTAAATTTCAACAAATTTCTAAACCAAATTAATTTAAAAAAATATCTTAAGGTCTTACAGAAAGGGAAAGTAATTTTCTGTCCCACTCTGTCAGATATGTCAGCATGGGCTTCCCCTTTGATGATACCCAAAGCCAGACAGATTGTGAGGAAGAGGAGATGTGGGGACATCAAGCTGTTTTCCTGACATCAACAGTCTGCTCCTGTTCCAGTCAGCTGTAAAATCACCCTCTACTCTAGCTATGAAAGCCTTATTGAGAGATAAGGAAACAGACTCTTGAAGCAAAAAGGACTGAGAGTGGAAAATAAAACCTAAGTATCTAAAATTAACCAGACCACCTATAAACCCAAGCAGCACAGCACAGACTGGAGCAAGGGGAAGTTTTACTCAAGTCCTTTAGGAAGAGGAGTCAGCCTGGCGAGCACACACAGTCCCGGAGCCAACAGGTGCTAGAAACCAACACAGCACCCTGCTCAGTCACCTCCTTGCCACCATGGTCACGTCTCTGCCTCAGTTTCCTGATGTGTTCAATGAAATCATTGCTATGACCCCTGTTTCAGAGGCGTATGCATTTCAAACAGATACGAGTTCATCAGCTCGTGCCGCACGAGGAGCCGGGGAAGCTCGACGTCGCCCTACCGGACATATTGCCCCTCGGGGTCCGTGCGCCTCCCGAAGTGGACGGGGCAGAAGATCCGGGTGTACTGGTGGAAGAACGCGCTGGCCGACAACCACATCCAGTTCCCTGCGTTGATGCTGTAGTCAGCATCTAGAAGCAGCTCTTCAAACACCTGCAGTTCAGAGGTGGGAAAAGAAGGAGAGAAACACCCCTGGAACGGCTAAGTTGCAAAAAATAATTAAAAAAAAAAAAATGGGTTTTTTTGGGGGGTTGATGGGTAGGAGATGAAGGTGAAGCTTGCTGCTAAAAGCACAGCACCCTGCTGGTCTGGGCTGTCCTTCTCAGAGGGAAGGCTCTCCAGTTTGCCAGAAGGAAGACAGAGCAACCTGAAGCCCAAAGTTATCTCCATCACCCAAAAATCATCAGGTCTCAGGGATGGGAATGACCTGTCAAGGACTCAAGTGACAGACCACAAGATTTCATAAGCCATGAGACTCCTAGCGAGGCTCGGTAAGGAAGCGCTGCCGCACAGCACCACCTCCTGCTGCCACGCTCACGTCTGGCAGGAGTTTCTCAAGGTCAGGCAGAAGAGAGAAACCAAAGAACCAAAGCGAACCTTCATGCCCTCTTCCCAGCTGATCCAAAGGTCCCCCCGTGTCAGGAAGCAGGCGACAGCGTGCCGAGCAAGGTGATGGATCCAACCTTCCTGGTGCAGCTGGGTCATAATTGCATCGATCCACGGGAACCCTGTCTGTGCCTGCAGCAGAAGAGGAACACCAGCCCTCCTGTACCAGTGACATTCCACCTGCCCCACATGCTGCTGGAAGCCCCACCTCAACCAGCCAGCTGGGACCAGCCCCAGGGCGACAGAAGAACCCTAAACTGAAACGCAGCAGTTGTGGCAATGCATCTTTATTACCGTTTTCCATTTGTGGAGCCTCTCTGCGTCCTCATCCCAACTGATCTGAAGGCAGATGGGGTTCCCAGCCATTTTGGTGAAGTTTGGTGTTGCTGATGCCACCGTATAGAAGAATTCCCTCCACAAAAGCTGCCCTTGCAGTGACACTGGGGGCAGAGAGTGATGCTTGGCCTGCAAAAGACACATGAGGTGAAAGCTTCTGTTCACATATACCGTTGCAGTCTCACTCATTTTGTGGCTGTCAGGCCCATAAAGTAAAGATTAAGGTAAGTACACTGCTGGCTTCATGGCACGTTACCGTGCAAGCCAAAGAAATCAAAGATCTGAAACAATGCTATATGCTCAACACCAAAGCTGAATTCTGTTAGAGCTCACTGTTATCACAAACATTCTCTACCTCCCTTCCAAAATGGTGTCACACTGGGATTTCTTAAACCAAAAATGTGTTTATTAACATATTAACTGCTTGACTATCTGAATCCAGGTGGCTCAGCCATGTCTAAAGAGATACTCTTCAGAAAGAGGTTCAGGAAGACCTTGGTTTTCTTGTGTTGGTGTCCACTACACTTTTCCTTAAGAATCAAAGGAGTTTTCAGAAGCTGGTTTTGGCTTATACTCTAGTTAAAACTTGTCTAAGCTGAAAACAGATGATTTTAAAAACTAAGCTGCTTGAACAGGCTCAACTGATCAAAAACTTCAACACCAGGCAGGTGTCTTGAACTCCTTGTATTTTAGGAGGGTTTGCCTGGGCTTCCCTACTGCTTCCAGGTCTCCTTGAATCACAGAAGGGTTTGGGATGGAAGGGACCTTGAAGACCATCCAGTCCCAACCACCCCACCAGAGGTGGGGACACCTGCCACCAGCCCAGGTTGCTCCCAGCCCCGTCCAGCCTGGCCTTGAACTGCCAGGGATGGGGCACCCACCGTGCCAGCGCCTCGCCACACTCATTACCCCCTATTTATCATATTTCTAAAACTTAATTGGGAAAAGCTGTATACATCCACAGGTGTTTCACACAACACATAAAGCCACTTACAGATTTCATTGGATGCTGTGAAAAGACATTAGCAAAGTAGTATTTTTTGGGTACAGCAGGTGCCTACCAAGGTGACCTGAGTGTTAAATCCTAGCCTCAGATGCCAAACATGTGAGAGTGCTGGATTTGCTTAACTATGAGCCATTATTTTCTTACCTGAGCATAAATGTTTGACAACCTATAAAAAAAGGTGCGAACTGACAGACAGCCCATACTGAAATACGGGCTCAGGCCTGTGGTGCTTGGAAGCAGCGAATTTGGGATTGTTCTTGGTTTAGTAAAACTTGCCACCCAGCCCTAAAATGAAAACAGAAATCCAGGTTGAGGCAGCACAAGGTGAGACACGTCCAGATAATGACACGGGGGGAAGAAGAAACCCTTTTGGCAATCAGCTTCTGCATCACAGAAGCCTGTTCAGCATCTCGCCTGGAAGATGTTCCCACCACCCATCCTCCCACAAAAGCCGCCAGCAAGGACAACGAGACCAGGCTGCCACCCTCCTCCGAGATTTGCACATACATCAGCCTCCTCCAAGGCCAACACGAAGGCCACGTTGTTTATTTGAGTTGAAATATAAAGTGGTGTGTTATTATAGCCTTTGAGCAGGTCTTGGGTTGCTGTGGAGCCTGGTGACCCGTGGGTGCTGCGGAGCTCTGCTCTCCCCAGGTGATTTTGTAACACGGGGAGCAGCTCTCCCTGTCACAGCACCACGCTGAAGGTCCTTTGCACTTTATGAAATTGGGGGTGGGTAAAGCATCGCAGCCAGCACCAAGGCGGGCTTGGCTTCCCAGAGCTGAGCCCCAGCAGGCAAAAACTCAGCTCGAGTGGGAACAGCCGAGCAGTTGCCAGAGGTCCAGACACAACCACGCACAACAGGAGCAAAGTGGGCACCAACCTCAGCCCACCCAGGGCCACCGTCACCACCCACGTATCATCAAGGCTGACCTGGTCAGTCAAGTGTTGCTCCAGGCGCTGTAGCCCTTTGGACTCCCCTCCTTTCCAGGGGGAAAGGCTCTCCGGGGGGATCTTCAAATCCACAGGGAGAGGCACCCTGTAACACTCAGCCAGGCGCAGCTCGGGGCCCCTACACCTCCTAACGTGAAAGAGAAGCCTCGTTCAGAGAGGGAACGGGAGCCAAGATCTCCTGTCGCAGCACAGCCAGAGCACAGGGGAACAAAATCGCAGCCAGAAAGCCCAGGCTGCACTCTCCGCGGGGAAGAGAGCTCATCCTCTTCGCTCCAGGTAATTCTAGCCTGAGCTGGGGGAAGAGGAACAGACCCACGAGATGCCAGCGCCCAGAGCAGTCGGCTGCAGCCCCCACAGCTCAGACACCCGCTCACCTCCCACCCGCCAAAGGAGGCTCGGAGGCACCTTCTCTCCAGCCTCCCCCAGCTGTCTCATCCATCCCTGCCAGGGAGCCAAGAGCCCCCTCAGACTCTAAACACCATTTCGGAGCCTCCAAAGGCTGCTCCCGCGCCTGTGCCTCTGGGGAGCAGTCGCTCCGGGAGAGGTCCCATAGGGAAGGAGGCAGAGCAGCTCCCTGCGCCACCTCCCAACTGGGGGGGGGGTCTGCTGAGCATCACCCCCACCTCCCCTGCAGCCTCAGCTGCCGAGGCTCTGCCCGTGAGGCTGCAGGAGCATCAGGGTATGGGTTTTCCCCCCTGTGAAACACAGGGGAGGAGGTTCAAGGACGCGGCAGTGCTGGGCAGGCTTCTCAAAACCCACAAACGGACTCAGATATCGATAGAGAGCTTTCTGCTTACCTGGGGAAAACTGAGCTCAGCTCTGTTGCAGACACCTACAGAGGAAGGGGTCAGTGGGGCTCTCAGAGCACTGACATAACACAGGCCTGCTGGGAAGCATGTGAACCACTTCTCTCTCATCATCATGAATTTTAAAAAGTGCAAGTAAACCAATTGGGGAAAAAAGAAGGGGGGACAAAAAAAAAAAAGTACAAGAAAAAAAAATGCAAGAACTGATATATCCCAACACTTACATGGGTCTTATCATCAAACTACCTGAGGACAACATTCAAGAATTAACAGGATTCCCCTAGACAGAAGCCTGGGTTACCAGCACCGTCGTGAGGCCACGCAGGAAGCACCTGACACAAGTTCCAAGTACACGAAATCCCATCCCCAGTGGCCAGCTCTCTCCTTCCCCGGTCTTACTTCCCTTTGGATCACTGACCTCCCCTCATGCAGAGCTAAACATAAGACACCTTTGACTCTGAGCTTCTTCTCGAGTCCTGGGAGACACGAGCTCAGTCCCTCCTTCCCATACAGCAGAAGGGAGAAGAGATTTAAAGGCAGAAGGGAACGGTATGATTATTCCACCGAGCTTCCTGCATAAAACAAGCTATAGTGGTTCATCCAATTCCTGCCCTAAATCTTGATTTGAGAGGAACCTAGAGCATGCCTTTGAGAAAGAGACCTGTAATTCCTTAGGCATTCCTCTGTTAAACTTTTACAGGTCTCAAAAGCTGTTCTCAACGTGCCTTGTAAAAGCTGAAGTCTTTCAGCTGTGCCACCTCTCATCTGCTCTCCCCTCCCAACAGCAGAGCCACTTCCCCTGGACATAAAAAAAAAAAATCAATAACTCTCCATGCACAGAAGTAACACAACACAGCATCTAAACCACCTTGTTCCCCTCTGGCCCTGGCTCTTCTGGCCAAAGAAAATGGACCTGCAATTCCCAGTAGGCTGGCTGGTACTTACTGGAAGTCCTCAGCTGTAATGTTTCGGACAGGCACCTCGGGGTCACCGAGCAGAGACAGAATGTGAAGGAATCTCTTGTATGTTAATGGGGGAGTCCCGCCGTTTAGGTCCAAAATCCTAAATAAAACAAGATCACTTTTCACCATAAATAATATGAACCGAGAAGGGAGCTGGAGCTGCCAGTGGATAGGGCAGTAAGAGCACAGACTGGAACAGCCCCAGTTCATGCAACTGAACGTGGAAATGACAGATTGGACAAGTAAAGCTTCCCTGGGTGAACGTACACCCATCCTGACAGCAGGTGCTCAGGACCCGAGGCAAGAGGGCTGGGACCAGGATGCCAGCCGCGGCTCCAGCCGGGCAGCTCCGTACAGCCAGGCGAGGCCGGGACGGCAGGGGGTGAGGTGCAGGGCACCTCTGGGGCTGCACCGGCAGCCAGCTCACAAAAACCAGGTTCAGGGCAGTAAATAACTGCTCTGTGTGAGCAACCACCTGTGCAGACAGACGGCAAATCATAAACATCCACTCATTTACATAAATCAGGGTCTACCCAGAACTGGAGCGCTAAGGCTGTTCTAGCTGTTACCAATTACCTTCCTGTTATTACTAATTTCAGTATCCTCAGTCATTCAGCTGTGAATAACACCTTGGATCCAAGTGTATCCAGACAGCAGTCAAAGTTGATTAGAAAGATATAAAAAAAAAATCTGATATAAAAGATTTATATAAAAGTCCCATTAAATGTGTTAACGAATTTCTTCCACTCGTAACTAATGTAAGTTCAAAAGTGAATTATACTCCCAAAAGGAAAAAATTAACCAACTCCAAGCTCAAATCACAGCCCAGCATCCTAACACCTGTGCAAAATCTCTTCGTTCCAGCAGACCAACACACAAAAATTCTCCAGCAAACAGTGCCACGTTTATCTCAGACACTCCAACTTGCTCAACAGGAATGTGTTAGGATCCAGAAAGACCACGATACTTGGCCTTTTCTCCCTGACACTTGCTAAATCCAAAACAAACCTTCCTGGAGACACCTCTTTGGGGCAACCACGTACCGTTTGGTGTCGTACAGACTGTGGCCCACCAGGGAAAGGACCTCAAAGCCCAGCTCTTCTCCCAGTCGTCGTATGTTGGCCTCCATCTCCTTGTAAAATGGTTCCATCTCCGCATCCAGAGTCACTTGCGTGATATTCCACTTCTGGACATGATCTCTAAGAACAGACTCGTACTCTCCTTGAATAACCAGCAAGCAGGAGCCCAGCTGACACAAGTTTTTCTGGAGATCCTCCAGGGACTGCAGCAGAAAATGCCACCGCAGGGCCCCTATGTGCATCACGGACGTCATGAACTTTCTGTCCAGGATGTAGACAGGGTAGATGGCCTCCGAGGACTCGAGGGCGGCCAGCAGTGCCGGGTTGTCGTGAAGCCGAAGTCCTTTCCGGAAAAGGTGAATAGTGCGATGCAGCATCCTGGCTGTCCTCCTCAGAGCCACTAAAAGAGGAAGGGAACCCTTGGCTTTTGGGATACATGATCCCTATAAAGAACAAAGTCAATTAACAATTAGGAACAGAGCTCCAAATAGCCCTCAGCTCTTTTTATCGCAAGTATCTTCTGCTTTTTGCTAAGTTTTCATGATAAAGAAAAGCAGAAGCAGGACC
The DNA here is from genome assembly GCA_035590215.1 of Microhierax caerulescens. Lineage (NCBI taxonomy): Eukaryota > Metazoa > Chordata > Aves > Falconiformes > Falconidae > Microhierax > Microhierax caerulescens. Next base: position 1,328,827 of record JAVJGJ010000035.1, read on the forward strand.
AAACCGCTCTCCTCTGTCTCCTCAGGCAGGTCCCATCATTCAGCAGCAGTATCACAACCTCGCTCCGGTGAAAATGGCTTTTTCCCTAAACAAGTCACTCAATTCCTTAAATTAAATCCCTAAATGACATTACACCCCAACAGCGCTCACCAGAAAGAAGGAATCAAAACAGAGAGAGTTGCTGGAGCTCCATTTACTGCAAAAACATTTTACAACCCCACAGATGTGGCCATCAGCAAACACTCTGGAAGCCAACAGCGACAAGATTCGTACACAACGGGCTGCATGGGTGCCCTCATCTCATCCGAGCCCCGATGCAACACTCGCTCTGGCGGTGAAAAGGCTTCTTGGATTTCAGGAGCAGACACCCAGAAGTTTCCTCACCAACAAGACTGTTAAGGCTTCAAGGTGAAGCAAGGAAAGCAAAGCCCAACGAATGCTGATACAGGGGCGTAATATCCCAGATCTCCCATTTTCCATAGCTCTTATCCATCTTTCCTAGCCCCGGTGACCACACGGTGCTTCTAAGTGCCGGGAGAAAAGCCCTCCTCTCCCCATAGCAGAGCTGGGTGGTGATAACGGCACAAAACTACTCTTTTTCCAAAACAGGGCTGATGTAGGGATCAGCACATGCTTATTCCCCTTGGAACTGCTTCAGCTGAGTTTTGGGGACAGGCTGGAGGGTGTCTGGGCTCAGCCTGGGGCAGCTCAGGGCAGAGTCTGAGCAACTGCCTCGCCACCGCCGGCTGCTCTGCTGGGTGAGGGGCTCAGCAGGCACCACCAGCCCGACACCACCAGCCCAGCCACCAGCCTGTGCCTACGCCAAAGCCGGCAGCACCTCCCCAGCTCCCTCCCACCTGAAAGGGGGAACCTCAGCACCCACCTCCCAGGTGGGTCCACACCAGCTTCTGCTTTCAGGCGTTCCCACACAGAGATGAGCGATCAGCAAAGAACCACACAACAACCTCTAAGCAGCTCCAGCTCGTTCCAGCTGCTCCACTCACCCTCCCAGGCAGTTGCAGCAGGTGCCTCGGCCCAGCTCAACCCGCAGCCAAGGGCTTTACCAGCCTCACAAGACAATGCGACTTACCCTGTCCCCAGACACTCAGCAGCATCACCCAGACAAACCTGCTGTGCTCCCAGGTGGTGGCACAAGCTGTTCAACCCCCAGGAAGCCAGCCCTGCGAGCCCGCGGGCTGAGGAGCGCCAAACACGGGGCTCTGGGCTTTGTGGGGTGCTCTGCCTTTGTGGGGTGCTCTGCCCTGTGCCCCAGCTCAGGCACCACCCGCGCATCCCGGGAGAACAGGAAAAACAAGGTGAAGGTGACTCTCCCACTGCTCAGGGGAGCGCCCAGCTGGCACTTCTGGGAGCAAAGCACGCACAGGGTGCCAAAGAGTCCCCTGCACCCTGAGCACGGGACCAGCCTGCACCAGCTGGCCTCACCAAGGGGCTGCCCCTAGTCGGGGGCTCCAATGCCCCCCACAGTCTGCAGGGCCACCCCAAGCCCCATAAAGCCCACAGGATCACCCCAAGCCCAGCGCCCCTTGGCCGCAGGCAGCCTGGGGAGCCTTCCCACACAGCCCATGGGAACACCCCCATGTCGGGACACAGCCCCTGGGGCTGCCCAAGCCCGTGGTCCTGCACCTCCACATACCCGTGGGGTCACCCTGAGCCCAGTGCCCCATATAGCCTACAGGGCAGCATCAAATTTGGGGTCCCACCAGCCCATGAAATGGCCCTGAGCCCAGGGTGTCCCGGGAGGCTCCAATGATGTGGGGAGGGGCCCTTCCCATCCCTCCCAGTGGTGGCATTGCCTGTGGGACCAGTGGGATGCAGCTGTGGGGAGCAGGACCACACCACAGCAGGGACTGGGCACAGGGCAGGGGGCACAGCTAGAAGGGGCCTGGGTGGGCTGCAGGGCCTGGGTTAGGGGCAACTCTGGGGATCCCAGTGCAGGGGGCTGGGTGAATTGGAGCTGGGGAGGAACCAGGGATCCATTAAAAGGGGCTGGGGTGCACTGGGGAGGGAGCAAGCACAGAGACAAAG
>JAVJGJ010000035.1:1342132-1353903 GCA_035590215.1 Microhierax caerulescens
AGCGCCCAGCCCCTGGCTCAGCCTCGCTGGTGGTGGTGGGGGAGACAGCGCCCGGCCCCAGCCCAACCGGTGCCCCGGAGGGGGCCCGGGCCCGTCGGTTCCGGCCCGCGGGGAGGGCACGGCCTGGGGCGGGGTGCGCGGCCGTGGGGTCCCGGTGACTGTTCTTCCTCCTCCCTCCCTAGTGCGGCGGCACAAGGACGCGGAGGGACCTGCCCCGGCCACCGGCACCGACCGCGCTGCCCCCATGGCGTCCCGCAAGGCCTCCGCCGCCGGGCAGGGCAACGGGCTGGCCGCCGCCGGCCGGGAGAGGGCCCACCTGGAGCTGGCCGAGCTGGGGCCGCTGCTGGAGGAAAAGGGGGACCAAGGCGCCGCCGGCCCGGCCAGCGTAAGCCCCCCTTCCCCGGGGGCGGGCGGGCGGGTTGGGGGGGCCGCGGCTGGGCCCACTCTTGCTGGCTTAGGCTCTCCACACCGGCCCGGCGGATTAACCCTGGAATTTGCCCGTTATCCCGTTACAGCCTGAAGGATGCTGCCGGCCGGCTGTGTTTTGCAGAGCCCCAAGGCTAGTCATCACTTTGCGTCACCGCCGAGAGGCTGTGGGGTGTCTCGATACTCAAGCGGGGGGGGCTGGATGCTTTGTGCTCCGGGCCTGGCACACAGGCACGGCTCCATGGTAGCCCTGGCGCAGTGAGGGCAGCCGAGAGGCTGTGCTGGGAGTGACGGGGGTGCTGCCGGTCACCCAGCTGTTCCAAGGACCCTGGAGCTGGAAATGACCTTCCCAAACCCGCTGATGGCAAGGGAGGCTGGAGGGAGCTGGGCTAGCAGAGCGTTCCCAGCCCGGAGGGATGCTGGGGAGCTGCTGCCTCTGCTCGGCCTTGGGCTCACGGCTGGGGCACAGGGACAGCTTTCCTGGCTGGGCCAAGTGGCCGTTCCAGCCTTGGCTGTAGGGGTGAAAATCCCCCATCATAATCCCACCTTTCAGCAGGGATAAATCTGGGATTAGCCTGCCCGAGATGGTTAAGACAGTAGCATGTTGCATAAGTGGTGGTGACCGGCGGGTCCTGCCTGTCCCCTCAGGAAGGGATGAAGCCCCAGGTGCTCTCGGAAGAGACTCATTGCTCCCTGCACACTGTTCCTCTTCCCATGGGCAGGAATGATTTCCTCCCAACCTTTCTCCCTCTAGGCTGAAGACCCACCATGCCCAGCGGCCCGTGAGGAAGAGGAGGAGGTGGTCCGTGTGCTGACTCTGCCTCTGCAGGCTCATCACGCCATGGAGAAGATGGAAGAGTTTGTGTATAAGGTACAGGAGCCTGTGGCGATCCCCCAGTCCCAATTTTAGAGTGTTAACAAGGCCCAGACACCCCAAACCCAGGGCTGGAGGTGCTGGGCAGGGGCTGGGATGCATTGCTCTGTCTGGATGAAGCTCCTGAGGTCCCGTGCAGCTCTGCCGGCAGTCTGTTCAGCTTGCCTGGGCCTGCTCCCAGGAGCAGTGCAGGAAGGGGATGGTGGCAGCTGGGAAGTGCCTGTGGGGGTGAGGGTTGTGCCTGACTGTGCGAGACCAGCAGTGAGCTGGGGAGCAGGCCCAGTGTCTCTGCAGCCCTCGGACGGGGGACAGGAGCACCATGCACCGTTACTGGTTTCACCCGGTGCCTGTGCTCATGGGCACTGCAGTTTGGTAAGCGGTGGCATCCACTGAGGGCCAGCCTGACTGTGTTGCCAGTGTGGGCTCCCTCTTGCCTGACAAAAATGGAAGGAGGTCCCACGCTACATGGAACAGTTGCTTCGGGTGTGGAAGGGTTAAGCCCGAGGGCACAAATCACCTCTGACACCCTGGGGGGATGCGTGGGGAGCACTGGGCAGGATGGGGGTGGTTCAAGGGGTCCTGGTGCCTGATGTAAAAGCTGAACTTCCTCTCCCTGAGGAGCGTTCCAGGGCATTTTCAGCCCTTGAGCTTGTTTCACGTGTGACTTCAGGCTCCCAGGGTGAGTAAACATGAGCCTTTGGGCTGGCTCAGTGCTCTGGGGGCCACCAGCACAACTTGGCCTGTTGCAGGTGTGGGAAGGGCGCTGGCGTGTGATCCCTTACGACGTGCTGCCCGACTGGCTGAAGGACAACGATTACCTCCTGCACGGACACAGGCCTCCCATGCCGTCCTTCCGAGCCTGCTTCAAGAGCATCTTCCGAATACACACCGAGACGGGCAACATCTGGACGCACTTGCTAGGTGACTGGGGGGGTTTGGCCACCCTGGGGCTGAAGGTGGGCTTGGCCCCCATGTGCCGTGGGGCTTTTCACAGCTGGGACTTGCTTGGTGCTGGAGGGTCCGAGAGCTGCCGTTGCTCCTTGGGTGAGGGGAGGACAGGGCGCTTCCTCGCAGCGGGGCCTTGGGACCAGGCTCGGCCACTGGTTGTGGCTTTGCCGACGCTCCGCAAGAGCAGGGTGTGAGGAATGAGTCCTGGGCAAAACAGGAACGCCTCGGAGCTTTTTTTTTTTCTCTGGAGCCCAGTGGCTCTTCAGCCCTTGCCCCAGCTCTGCTCATCTGCAGTAAAAGCCTCAGCTAACAGCCCACTGCCAGGCCAGCCCCGGCTGCAGCTCAGCAGTGAGCAGGGTACGTCCAGGGTCTGCTTGCAGAGCATAGCTAGGGCTGTGTTTCTCTTTGCTGAATTCTTTCACTCTCCTGCCTGATTGTCCATTTGGTGTGTTCCCTGCAGGTTTTGTTTTGTTCCTCTGCTTGGGGATCCTGACCATGCTGCGGCCCAACATGTATTTCATGGCTCCTCTCCAGGAGAAGGTGGTGTTCGGGATGTTCTTCCTGGGAGCGGTGCTGTGCCTCAGCTTCTCCTGGCTTTTCCACACGGTCTACTGTCACTCGGAGAAGGTCTCACGGACTTTTTCGAAGTGAGTCAGCAAAAGCACGGTTGTGTGGTCTCAGGAGGTTTTGAGTTCTTACAGCGCTTCCTCTTGGAAAGCGCTTTGTTCCCACGTGTTTTATCCTTGGGGGGGAGTGTTCACAGAGTCCAGCATGGAGCTAAGCGGGAACCACACCAGGGTCCCGGAGGGCTCTGCCCTGTGTCTGAGCACCTTAAATCTGCCAGCTCAGGTGGATGATCAAGGCACCAGCCCTGGGAACCTGCAGCTCCCAAGGGAGCAGCCTTTGTGCCCTCGCAGCAGTGAACTGAGGAGGGGTCTCGGTCTCATTGGGCAGCTGTGGGACACAGCGCTTTGGCAGTTCCCAGTTTACTGAATGTTTTCAAAAACTGGTTTGGATCCAATCTGGACTGAAACCAAATTGAAAAAAAACAAAACAGGATTCCCGACAAAGTGGAAAGGCTGGGCAGTGGCCAGTGCCTCTCCCCAAGGCTGGTGCACAGGCCGCTCTTAAGAGTTCAGCTCACATGAGCCTTCGTGGCGCAGGCAGAGCAGCACTGAGGCTTTAAGTGAGATCTTCCTCTTGCAAGTCAAAGGCATTTACTTGGGTGCTGCTTGCTGAGAAATCCTGCCAAGCTGCTTTGCACACACCCCAGAGGTGCTGCAGGATCGTGTCTCCCAAACAAACTGCGCTGCCGTGCCCTCAGCAGAGACGTCCTTGTGTACCAGGGAAGGCGCTTGCCGTGGCGCTGGTGGGGGGTAGCGCAAGCAGCTGCATTTTGGTGGTGAAATGGTTCCTGGATCGATAGATCAAAAGTACTTTGCAGTGGAGGAGAACAGTCAAATCCATACGCACGAGGGCTCGTGCCCGCCACGTCCTGTTGTGGTGGGTTGAGTGGGTTGAGTACATGGCCCCTCTGGCATCGAGCCAGCTCCCCTTCACCTCTGCGCTCCTGCCGAGCTCTGGCATGCCCCGGAGCCACGTACATGCCATGGCTCGTTCTCCTGTCCCACATCACGTTCTCCTGTCCCACATCACGTCAATGAGACCCAAGCGCCCCCCTCCTCCCCTCTCTGGGCACTTTGCTTCACCCGTGGGGCTGTGGCCACCTGCCTGGCCGTGGTGGCTCCGTTCAGGTGCAGGTGGGCTGGAGGTCACTCACACATAACCAAGAGGACACGAGGAGCAGGGTGGGTTTTGGGGCTCGTGTGACACTCTGTCATTGCACCCCGGCTGCAGGTTGGATTATTCAGGAATTGCACTGCTGATCATGGGGAGCTTTGTCCCGTGGCTCTATTATTCGTTCTACTGCTCCCCACAGCCAAGACTCATCTACCTCTCCATCGTCTGTGTCTTGGGCATCTCTGCCATCATCGTTGCTCAGTGGGACCGGTTTGCCACCCCCAAGCACAGGCAGACAAGAGCAGGTAGGAGTTCTCCCTCCTTACCTCGGGAGGGAGCTTGGGGGGGGCTTCAGGGAGGCACTTTGGGGAGATCCCATCGTGGGATGGCTCTCCCTTTGGGATGAGCTCTCAGCATCTGCAGAATTGATCCTCCCAGAGCACCACACTGCCCTGCAGCAGCTCCTGGCAGAGAGAGGTCTCCTTCCTCCTCTCACTGTGCTGGGGTTTTAAAAACCCTGCGGAGCAGGGCCCAAGCTCTGCCTGGGAATCAGCAAGCCTGAGGTTTGGAGCAGAGAGACACATTTAAAAATAGCGCTGTAAGCAGTGGCTGCGTGGCCTGGGGCTGTGCCGCATGAAGCTGCCTTCGCCGGGAAGCAGTTTGACAGCATGAACCTGCAGCTTGGGCAGAGGAGGAGGAGGAGATCCCCTCATCCGTCCCCTGCCCGTTAGGTGCTGGCACGTCCCTGCCTTCCTGGAGGCTGCAGGGTGAGGCTGCCTCCGGCCACTCTGCACTCGCAGCCCGTCTTGTCCCCACTGCAGCCTCTGCAGATGTGATCAGCCTCAGTGAGCACAGAGAAACGCCTCTGCCCACCCTTGCCTCCGCTGGGGCTCCTGCAGCAAAACGGCTCTGTCAGCAGCATCCCAGCTACGTGAGGAGGGGTGACACTGAGCTGGAGGCTGAGCAGCGCTGCTGGCACATGACCCACGAGACAGCCCCTCAGAATGGGGCAGGGGAGAGGGCAGGACTCCACTCCACAGAGCCCACTGCTCCCCCATGGCAGTGCTGGTGGAGATGCCACCCACCAGCTCCTGGGGAGGGCTGCTGTCCCCCCCCCGGTGTGAGGCAAGCTCCTGCTGGGAGTACAGGCCATAGCCACTCCGAGCTGGTGTCTCCCTGCAGTGCCGTTTGTTCCCTGCCAAACTAATTAGATGCCAGAGCTGAAAATTTCAGCGCTGCTCATTAGCACCTTCCTCTTGAGCTCCAAGCAGCTTCACTGCACAAATGACCAGCGAAGCCTCTCCTCGAAGGCCTGGCTGAGGCAGCTGTGTCCCTCCCGCTGTGTGAGGCTTCGGTACCTTCGAAGGGCTGGCACCTTCCGAAAGGGCTGTTCCCATAGCAGGGAGAACGCTGGGTGAGCTCAGCCCAGTGCGCACGTGGGGGGCTGCGCTGCTTTTGACTAGGACACGGGTTTAGGTCCCTCGTTTTGAGAAGGATAAATGCCATGAGGATTGGATAATCCAGGACTGAGTGAGGAAAAGCTGCTGGTGCCTCCAGCTTCCCTTTGGACAGGATGAGGCTGTGAGGGCAGCTGGCAGGAGCAGCAGCACCCCACCACCCCGCGCTGCTGTTCGCTCATCTCTCCTCTCCGCTGCAGGCGTCTTTCTGGGGCTGGGGCTGAGCGGCGTGGTGCCCACCATGCACTTCACCATCGCCGAAGGGTTTGTGAAAGCCACCACCGTTGGCCAGATGGGCTGGTTCTTCCTCATGGCTGTGATGTACATCACGGGTGCGGGGCTGTACGCTGCCCGCATCCCCGAGCGCTTCTTCCCGGGCAAGTTTGACATCTGGGTGAGTGCAGGGGTGAGGCGGTGAGCGGGACACCTCGAGGGGAGCAGCTGTGAGGTTGGGGAGGGGGGGGTGGAGGATACTGAGCTCTGAGATGAGGAGAAGGTGGCTGCAGGTATCCTGTGTGCCCCGGTGCTTGTGCTGGCAGCCAGACCTCAAGCAGCTGCTGCGGGCAGGTGGGGCAGGCTAAAGGGGTGGAAAAAGCTGCCTGGGAGCAATGAGAAAGAAAACAGCAGAGCTCAGAGGACTGTTCTGGGGCAGTGCAGAAGCAGCAAGGAGAGGCAGCGGCATTTCTGCTGTTGTTTTGTCCCCTTTGGTCTGGTCTAAAGGGTGTTTTAATTTCCCCACAGTTTCAGTCACATCAGATCTTCCACGTGCTCGTGGTGGCCGCAGCCTTTGTCCACTTCTATGGGGTGTCAAACCTGCAGGAGTTTCGCTACGGACTCGAAGGGGGGTGCACAGACGACTCTCTCCTCTGAGAGCGCCTGATTTTAGTACAAGCTTCCTAAGTGCTTTTTAAACTCTGTCTTTGCTAAAATCAAAGGAAGACTCAAAACTGTTTGGGGTTGTTGGTTTTGTGGTTTGTTGGGTTTTGTTTGTTTGGTTTTTTTTTAAGAAAAAAAAAGAAACAGAAAAATTCTTTAGCAAAGTTACCGACCAAATCCTCACCCCCTTCCCCACGCATTTTGCTGGGGCTGAGGGGAGGCAGCTCGGGCCACGGCAGCCTGCTCTGCCGCGCTCCCGCCTCCTCCAGACAGTGTTTTAGCCACACTGGGGTCATCCAGCCTTCCCAGGCATGCCGAAAGCACTGGGTGCACGTACCCCGCTCCCGGCACAGCCGAGCACACCCCCTTCCCGAGCTCACTGGAGCAAGCAGAGTCACGCACTACCAGGCCCAGGGCCAGAGAATTTTGTGTATCCTCTGGGACAGAGCTGCCTTGCTGGGGGGAGCTCCACAGCCCCCGGTGCTGCTGCCCAGGGCACAGGCACAGATTCACGTAACTTAAGTTTTAATTGTCTTTTTTGTTGTTTTGTTGTTTTCCTTGACAAAGTAATGTAAACATAAATGAGAGAATATTTAATATTTAATACTAAGCTTTAAAAAGACTTGCTGCCACCGCAGTGTACTCGGCTCCCTCGCTGTCTGTGGTAGTGAAGGAAGGACAGTGTTTTAGGGGAATGTAGAGCTGCTGTAGCTGATTGAAATAAAAAGGTCAATAGTTCAGTGTCGTGCTGGTGGTGTCTGTCTCATTTTTTGGGGTGAGCATAGAGAAGCAGCTGCTCAGGGTGGGGGCTGCTTCTGGGGGGAGAGGGAGCTCTGAGCACCCCCCAGCAACATGTCCCCTCAAAGCTGAGCAGCAGCACCCATGCAGGGCAGTGTGACACGATGTGGCAGCGAGCTTGGACAGCCTCAACAGCTGAAATAAAACAGGAAACTCTTGGTTGTTGCAGCGATGACAGGGCAGGAAACCCTTCCCTAGCTGGGCGACGTGCCACGGGGCAGCAGGACCTGCTGCCTTCTCTCCTGGGATCGGCACTGCTGGTCAAAAAAAGACGCTACAGCCTGGCTGGTGTGCAGGGAGGGAAGGATGACACCCTAAATCAGAGGCTTCTCCTCATGGAGTGACCATAAGAGTGACCATCCAGTACAGACAGGCAAGGGGGATTAGATGGCAGAAGCTGAGCTGGGTAAAGCACCCCTCGGGCAGCTGAAGCCTGTTTCCTCCCTGAGGGGGAAGTGCCTGGCAGGGCCACCACAGCCCCTGTGCCAGAGTTTGTCACCAGGGGCAATGTCCCTGTGATGCCTAGCAGGTGGGGAGTGGCTGTTGCTGTGGGGAACTTGTGTGATGGCCTATCTGCGCCAGCTGGATGTGGCCCACCTCTGGGGACCATGAAGGCAGGCCCTGGATGGAGCCCCCAGGGTGGGGGCAGCAGGTTCTTCTGTGGCAGATCAACCTACAGCAGCTGCTGCGCACCCTGTGCTCCGCTCCCCGGCGAAGCGCTGGTGGGAGAGGTCACCCCACGCTCCAGGCTGCTGCTTGAACACGGGTCAGTGGCTCAGCTGAGTCATTTCCCGCCCCCCCAGCAAGCCCCTAAGGACAGCTCCGTGATGGAAGAACAAAACCCTGGAGCTGCAAGCAGCTCTGAACAATGCCAGTGCTCTAATCCTATGGGAAAACATCTGGTGCTTTAACACACAGATCTGGATGCACAGGGGAGGCTCTGCAGCTCCCCAAGTGTAATTCTCTCTCAAAGACCAGATTCACCCACTCTAGGTTGGGGTGTCAACTCAGAACAGAAGAAAGCACGAGCTGAGCAACACAAATCAAGAAAATTATCTTTAAAATTCGCCCAAGGAACCAAGTAAGCGCCAAAGCAAGACATGCCTTCACACACACACACACAGACACAGTGCTTTTGTGCCTAAGGTTTTTCAAAATTACACACCAACAGCAACTATATGAAACAGTAAGGTACCAGAGACGCAAGTCCCAGCAATCCTGGAGCAGTTCTAGGACAGGCAGGGAGTGGAAACAGGATGACAGGACGCAGGAGATGGCCAGGATCTTGCACTTGCATGCACGCTTTTGTACAACCCTAATTCACCCCTCTGCCAACCACTACTGGGACCACTCCTGTGTTATTCTACAACCCTAATTCACCCCTCTGCCAACCACTACTGGGACCACTCCTGTGTTAGTCTCATCCTCCTCCTGCCACATGGGTCTGACCGAGTTTCCTGACAGAGTGCAGAGATCAAGCTCCTTCCTGGGCAGAGGGAAAGCCATGAAGCTGCTCAGATGATTAAATGTTTCTCAAGTCTTTTTGAATATGGATATTCCATCAGGAACTGCCAGCAAGCAATAGTAGTGACAACAGAAAACCTGGCTGGGTATGTTTTTTTTAACTCTTAGCAAAAGGGTACAGCCTCCACAACTGGAGTTTAAGAACAAAAACATGGAGCAAATGTTTTAATTGCGCTTAGGACTGGATCCGAGGTGAAAAGGCAGGAGGCTGTGCTAGCAACACGCATGCAGGTGCAATGCTTCACCCTCCAGCCCCACAGCCCTACATGTTTTCTGTTCGGGGCTCCTACACATCTCCCTGCACAGTTCTAGGAGGGCAAACTCCCTGCAGTATCCCCTTTGGAGCTGCTGCAAAAGCCACAGCAAGCACCAGCAGAAGTGAAGAATTCGTTTGCTGCCACCTCTTGCTAAAAGGGGCCCAAAGCCTTGAGGGTTTAGGGGAAGGTGGAGGCACGCTGCAGCCTCCGGATCCAGAAAGGCAGATTCTGCTTTAACCAAAGAACTTGGGCTGCATGGCAGTAGCACAGAAAACAAAGCAGGGCATGGAAATACGTATTGCTGGAAGTAGTTTTCACTGGCTTGCACATTCTCCCAATAATATTCACTTTAGGAATGTAAAACTGTGTGTAGATGAACTCTTTTTCCCTTAAGCTGAAGTAAGAGTAGCAACCTAAATCGGATGGGGAAGAGGCTAAACTCCAGCTGCGCTCACTGGATGGTCAATGGCACATCCCAAAGAAGACTCCACAGACTTTTGCTTCAGTCCATGTCCAAAGGATGACAAGACTCCATTTGGTCCTTGTCTTAAACCTCCGTGTATTCTATCAGACATGTATTAACGTTACAGCAATGGAATCTATCATGAATAAATAGATTTGTCATCTTCTAAAAGTTCTCCTGCACAGCTTTACACTGAAAAGTGCTGAAGGTCCTCTTGGCATGGTTTGTGTAAGAGACTACCACTGGTGTAAAGACATACCGCACCTTGGTCCTCCAGCATTTTAAATTACAGCTCAGGTACAGTGTGAACTAGGAGAATGAGGATAATCACTGGTATTGCCTGTAGTCACCAAACGGAGAGGGCTGCAGCTGGGAGGGGTCTTCTGATATCTGAGGGCCTGCAAATAAGGCAAGAAGTAAACAGGTAAATAGTAAATACCAAAAGGCAAGAGATTCCTCCTACTAACAGCATGAAACACATTCACAGCGGTTTTGTTTATATAAAACCCTTTTAAAATTAAGGAAGCCACTAACAAGAGTTTACATTTAATTTGTTTTCATTGAAAGAAGTTCAAGAGCTTTATGCATTGACAAGAACCTCAGCCCAACAAGGACCATATTTGTATCTCCTTTACTAAGGGGAAAATGAATCAGAGCAGCGAGAGGGAAACTTTCTCAGTCACCTAAAGGAGCTGGAAACCTGTGCCTTACTGCCCTCCAGCTGAACTTGGCCACTCGGTAAAGGTTTACCCACGGTAACTTGCCTGACAATAAAGCGAGCCAGTGAAACGGAACGGATCACTGCGGAGTCAGCTTCCCGACTCCTCTTACTGACGTTCGACTGGAGGGAAGCACTACGCTTCCTGCATGCCAATTTTAGAGAGAATAAATTGTAACGGACAGATGATACTCCTGCTCTAAAGCAGATTAATTTTAAAATGTCTTTTTATTAAGGACAGAAATTGTTATAATTTAGACCAAACAAAGAACATCAGTGAACAACCCTGAGAGAGGAAGCCTCTCAGGAATTTGTGGCTTGCTACTAATCCTTTCAACAATGTGGTTTTATCTGTATTCCTCTCAAAATAGGGTGGGGCGACATTAATACATGAGGTATTAAGTATTTTACATAGTATTTACACAGATGGTTGCCAGCTCAGCTAGCTGACACCTCAACTTGTGTTTCACTTAGGAAAAAACAAAGGGATGCAGTTTTTGAAGCAGTTTAGAAAAAAAACAAACCATCACCACCACCACCCCGCTCTTGGAAATTTTTTATCTGTATCAGCCTGCTGACCTTTTATCACCACATTTAAACCAGGGTTACCCACACATTTGCAGGCAGACCACAGCCAGCTCACCAGAACCATCCTTCCCGCCCCACAGCTGGCTGCTTGCGATTCCCTCAAACCTGTTGTGTCACCCACCACTGACTAAAATACTGCTGCTACCACCTGACCGGTTGGTTGCGTGGCTGCCTCAGGGGACAGAAGACAAGGACAGCGGGGACACCCCTGCTTGCAGCCAGGCAGCCTCCAGTCGCCCAGTGGGAAAGAGCTGATGATACTCTCGTGTCATCAGCAACGTGTGGCTCCTCCTTGACTCTCTCAGCCTTAGAAGCTGGCAACTGGCAGAGCGGATTTACTCTGTGGTAGGAGTGCTGACTGGAAGAGGTGCATTAGTAAAGACTGCATTAAAAAAGCCTTGCAATACCACAGCCTGATGGTTCCTTACCATTTGGAAATTGTGTGGAGGCAAATCTTGTTAACAGAATACCAGCTCCTTCAATTAAAGCTAGGAGAATTCCTCCCATCGCAGCAGATCCGACCATAGCAACAGGTCCATCTAAAAATAAAAAGCACAAAACACTTTTTACTTCTCTGGTGCATGACTTTGCATATAGCTCTCTTTAGTTAGAATCTCTCCCATAAGCAGACTCAGCAGCAGTAATTCTGTATCCATTAAACCTCATTAGCATAATCAATAAAAAGATAATTAGTGGGCAACTCCCTGCCCCTCTGTCCCCCTGGGAAACAAAGGAACACCGGTAATGTTTGAGAACACAGAATCATAGAATCTTTAGGTTGGAAAAGACCTTTAACATAAAAGTCCAACTGTTAACCTAACACTGCCAAGCCCATCACTAAACCATGTCCCTAAGCACCATATCTGCAAGTCTTTTAAATCCCTCCAGGGGTGGTGATTCCACCCCCTCCCTGAGCAGCCCGTTCCAGTGCTTGACCACCCTTTCTGTGAAGAAATTTTTCCTAATGTCCAACCTAAACGTCCCCTGGTGCAACTCGGGGCCGTTTCCTCTCGTCCTATCACTAGTTACTGGGGAGCAGTGATGGATGCCCACCTCACTACAGCCTCCTGTCCGGCAGCTGTAGGGAGCGATGAGGGCCCCC